>JAPXFY010000015.1:59096361-59101361 GCA_030674185.1 Monoplex corrugatus | reverse complement strand
TACAAAATATACACACTGGCTTCATTTGCAGTGTGATTCTTCACACTGGATTTGAGAAGTATAAAATATATGTACACATTGGCTTAATGTCCAGTGTGATTCTTCACAATGGTTTTGAGAAGTACAAAATGTATGTATTGGCTTCATGTCCATGTGATTTTTCACAATTGATTTGATAAGCACAAAATATATGTACACATTGGCTTCATGTTCAATGTGATTCTTCACAACGGTTTGGACAAGTACAAAATGTATGTATAGATTGGCTTCATGCCCGGTGCGATTCTTCAAACTGGCTTGCCGCCCAGTGCGATTTTTAACAACGGTTTTGACAAGTACACAATATATATGTATAAATTGGCTTCATGTCCAGTGTAATTCTTTGCAATGATTTTTGACAAGTACAAAATGTACACGTTGACTTCATTCCAGTGCGCTACTGGCTTCATGTCCAGTGCGATTCTTCACAGTGGTTTTGAGAAGATCAAAATGGATGTGTACACACTGGCTTCATGTCCAGTGTGAGAAGTACAAAATGAACATTTTTCGATTCAAACCACTCACCACAGGTTTAAAATGGTCAGCACAGCGGACTGAAGACTGGAGAGTTGTGCGTTCAAACTTCATCAGTCGTGCCAAATGCACTCTGGGATTTTTCGGCCCCAATCGTTTCCTACCCAGACTTGAGTGTGCTGCGGACTCATTGGGAAAACTGGGAGGATTACATAGTCGAGTTTTGTCCACTTCATTGATGCATCATTGAAGACATTGCTCAAATGTTCTGACCAACATCGCAGGTATACCTATCCGTATTTACTCTTTATAAAGGCGAGTTGACCGAACATTTGGGCCTGTCTTGTTTTGTGAATTAACTACACGTTCGCACTCTATATTCCTCTGTGTGTGTGTGTGTGTGTGTGTGTGTGTGTGTGTGTGTGTGTGTGTGTGTGTGTGTGTGTTGTGTGTGTATGTGTGTGTGTGTGTGTGTGTGTGTGTGTGTGTGTGTGTGTGTGTGTATGTGTGTGTGTGTGTGAATGTTCGTTCGTTCTTTGATTTAACGTCTTTTCACTATAAGTGATATTAGACGGGGGAGGGGGGGGGGAGGGGGGGAGTAAAAAAAATGTGAATGTGTGTGTCTGTATGTGTGTGTCTGTGTGTGTGTGTGTGTATGTGTGTGAGTGCATGTGTGTGTCTGTGTGTGTGTCTGTGTGTGTGTCTGTGTGTGTGTGTGTGTGTGTGTGTGTGTGTGTAGTGTGTGTGTGTGTATGTGTGTGTGTGTGTGTGTGTGTTGTTTTTGTTTTCGTTTTGTTTAAAAAAAAAAGGATATTGTCAGCATAGCTAGTCCATCTTGATTACCTGTATGTCACAAGTGTGTTCCTATTTCTCACTTTCCATCACGAAAATAAAAAACTGGAGTGCATTGAGTACAGCAGTAAAACTGATAAAATAGCTTCTTTTTGAAAGGAGGCACGTGAATTACTGTTGTTATACGTATACTTATCTTTATGTTCAGAGCATGTGCACACTGATTGAATCTCGCAACATACACCTGCAAACACACGCGTGCTCAATACTGACTAACGCATGACACACGATACAGACACAAACACACGATACCAGCACCACCACCACACACACACACGCACTCATACACCACACACCAACACGCACACACACACACACAACACACACACACTACCAACACACACACACACACACACACACACACACCTCACACACATACACACACATACTCACACACTCACACACACATACACTCACACACACACACACACACAAACACACACACATGCACACACACAAACACACATGCACACACACAAACGCACACAGACACACACACACACACACACGCACACACACACACACACACACACACACACACACACACACACACACACACACACACACACACACACACACACACACACACACGAAATCTGAATGATGTAGATAAAAGCATTTAACAAATATGGTGAGGTCTTCTTCGAAAACGTACAAGCTTAACAAATCCACTAACATTAATAATTTAAGCAGAGATGTAAATCTGCGTCACAATGATACCTCAGTGACAAGGCTTCATATTGTTACTGAGGCATACACGCAGAGGGCAAAGATTGTCCCATAACCCTGAGGTCGCAAGGGAGTGAGGTGGTAGAGACTTTAACTATTCGCCACTTTGATGAGGGCGGTTATTCCTAAGGTGTACTAATATTTAACCCTTTTGACTCCTGCACCCTGTCCACCAGCATCTTACCCTATCAGCCACGCTAGCAAAAGCAAAAACGTAACCCTTTGACTCCCTCACCCTATCCACTTTCTTTCTGCAGGGAGCTGATGGATAGGGTGAGGGAGCCAAGAAGTACGTTTTTTTGTTTGTTTTTTGTTTGTTTGCAGTTGATGGATAAGGTGCAGGTGTCAAAGAGTTAACTCCTAATCCATTAATCCTTCATGCTCCGTCATTATCTGAAGTCTTTTTTGACAGGACTCACACACACGAATATAAATATGTGTTGCTAGGTGAGTGACCTCACGGCGACATATTTATGACATGGAAAAGTTTGGGGGAACCTCTTGGCCCTGAGCTGAGATGACAGACAGAAAAATAAAATCCGAAATGGTCAAGCCATTCTAACGGTCTCCCTTTTCATAAACTAGTGATTCCAGAAAAAAACAACAACAACAGACTTTGTATTTCTCAAGGTCATGATGGCCTCGAAGAAGGCTCAGAAGTTCCGCAGAAAGTGTTGCGCACTTTTTGTTTGAAAAGTGCTGATTTTAGTCAACTTTACTTTTTGCCCGCGTGACCTTGACCTTTCAGCCTTATCAGCCGAACTCACTTTTCACAAGTTTTTCAACAATTCACAGTATTGATCAAGATTTGGTCGAGACCCTCCCGTAAAAAGGTGGGAGAAAATCTTATTCACATTTGTCTAGCTGTCTGTCTCTGTCTGTGTCTGTCTCTATGTCTCTATGTCTCTCTCTGTCTCTCTCTGTCTCTCTCTGTCTCTCTCTGTCTCTCTCTCTCTCTCTCACACACACACACACACACACACACACACACACACACACACACACACACACACACACACAACACACACACACACACAAAGGGGAGAATGGAAAATACCAGATTATTTGATATCGTCAGAAGAGAAAGGTCGAGGTAAGCAATTTCTTCCTTTAATTAAAAAAAAACAACACACAAAAACAATAACAATAACAAGAACAACGAAAAAAACAACAATGACAACAGAAACAGCAGCAACAACAAGAACAACAACAACAACAACAACAACAGCAACTAAACACAACGGAAAGAAAAAGTCAATTTATTAACATATGCAGATCATACAAACACAGTTTGTGGTTTTGAAAAATATCATTTTACCCTGTTCCGATTACATCAGTTTTATTTCCACAACTTTTTTTAAAAAAAAGAAAGAAAGAAAGTAGAGAACGCAAGGGGAGGGCAATTTTTTTTGTTGGTGGGGGTGGGGGGTGGGGGTGGGGGGTGGTGGGTGGTGGGTGAGGACAGGGGAAAGCGGTGCGTGGTTGGGATTTAGTGTTAACCAAGGAGTCATCGCACTCGACTCGAGCAATTCCTTTCAGTGCACTTCAATTCAGTTCAGTTCAATACTTTTTATTAACCCTTGACTCCTGCACCTATGCACCAACAGCAAATAAAACCCATTAACTCTTTGACTCTTAACACTATCCACCCTATCTAAAGTGAGGAATCGAAGGTCAAGTTTTTGCTTTGCTTGCGTGATTGACAACGCAGACGCAGACGCAGTAGACAGGTTGCGGGAGTCAAAGGGTTAATCCACATCTGGAAATTAAAATCACGGCAATGTGAGACAGTCGACGAGGTTCGCTGAACGATCAGGCCTACAAAAGAAAGTGAAATTCCTTGATGGATATATCGTTAGGGCGTGATGTAAAGTAATAGATTGTGCCTATATAATTTCTCAAACAATGGTCAGAAATTAAAATGCCGATTCATATGCGCTCTATTCAATATTTGACAATCATTTTTGACAGATACACAGAGCCTGCGTAAAACGCTATGCGCAGGCAAGGTCTTGAAATTAGGAGGAGGGATGGGGGTGGGGTGGGGTAAGAGTGGGGGAGAACGAAACGTGAGAAAGACTAAGGCAACAGATATCACTACAATGATTAAACGTGAAGATGGGGTTTGATTGATTGATTGGGTTCAGTTTTTACGTCGGCACCCACCTCAGGTGATATGGCCGAGGGAGATAACCATCCCAGAGAAGTGGTGGAAGGGGGTAGACTTATCTAATCCTGTACCGACACCACCAGAACAACAATGATGTTAAGATGGTCCAGTGAAAAGGCCAGTTTTTTAATGTAGCGCACCCCGGGATTCGAACCCACAACGATTAGCATGTGAACCCTACGCTCAACCAACCGAGCTAATGAGAATGGCAGCGAACAGGCCTGTTCTTAGATGTCGCAGGAAGGATTTGAACTCGAGAGATCAGACCTAGATTCCATGGCTCTGTCAACAGCGCAGCTAGCAATACAATTGTGATCAAAACCAGAGGAACGAACCTGCACCCCTTGCTTTTACCAGCCCGGCATTGTAACCGACTCAGCTGATGCCACGAGAAAAAAGATGTCTAAATCCTTCATCCCTCACACAGATCTGAAAACCAAAATACAAAGTTGTAAGATAAATCTCTGGTAGGACTGAACAGCCAGACAGACAACAAACTTTACTCCAAATCTGTCCCAACCTTATGTGGACTGCCCCAAGGGTCACACATTCTACTCTCACTCAATCTTTTAAGAAATGAGAAGCATCATGGTGTATACTATGTGACGAACTACACAGCGTCAAACACCTTATTGAATGCTTCGACTTACACAATGTGAGACATAAACACTATAATTACTTAAAAGAACCTCTTCAAAGATGTTCTTCTAGACTACAATTTTCGAGATTTTACAAG
>JAPXFY010000015.1:59083861-59093861 GCA_030674185.1 Monoplex corrugatus | reverse complement strand
AGAGTTCTATTTGGGACTAGGATTGCGTGACAGGGCTATACGCTGTGTTTATGATAAAGAGTAATAGAGGATGCTATGGACATTCGGCTAATGGGAACTTCTTTATATTGGGATTTGGATGTGACGTAGATCGGCAGGGCTATACGCTGTGTTTATGATAAGAATGAGGATGGTAGGGACGATGCTACGGACTTTTATGTGGGAATGTGATTGCGTGACAGGGCTATATGCTGTGCTTACTTCCTACTATGTCCTGATACATGATGTGAAACAGGCCCGATGCAGACAGACACCTGAGATGTCGATCAAGAAATTTGAGCAAGTTTCTCAATGAGTCATCATCTACTGAGTGGATGAGACTGTGTTGCGTAATTCCCACCAGACTTTTTCCAACGCGCCAAGATCACGCTCAGCTCTGGTTAGAAACAGGCCGAGAAAAGAAAGAAAAGCTCACAATATATTTTTGTATTGATGTAGGTTCGAATCCATGCCGGCCCATTTAATTGCCCATTGTGCTAACAACCACTTTAGCATGTCGACTGCTGAAGCGAACTTTTTAATCTTTTTAATTTACAGCGACAACACTTTAGAGAGTTTATAGTCATTATTATATTCAGCAAATTTTCTGCAGCACATTATGAGTTATTAGGACCCAGGGAGACCCAGGGAGAAAATATTGGAGGGACTTGCAGGGTGGCTGAGGACATAGAGGGGTGGGAGATGTACCTGTAGCGACAGGGGATATAGATTCGTGTGGAGGGCCATGATCGCCAACGCCATGCAGCAGGGCACAATGATGATGATGATAATGACATTACGAGTTTGGCCAAGACGGCATTTGAGCGCTCGTGTTATTCCTATGTGCTCGTACCACATACGCCATGATGGAAACTGGCAACTGAAGTACAAAGTCCTGAAAGACAGTGTCACCAAATTCTAGGTCGCCAATTTCAATGTGAATAAGCAAAGGTTAATCTTCTGGATTGTAGCTGCTGGAGAATGTATTTTGGATGAAATGAGAAATGGTTTCAAAGCCATATTTCAGTGTTTTGTTGACAGATTTTGCCACAATCATTTCGGGGAAAAATTAAATCATGTGCTTAAAAAGGTTCTTGAATATAATATTCATTCTTTCTTTTGGCCGAAATTTTGTCTGGGTACTCAAACGATGTTGTATAGGGAAGGGAGACTACTTGTGTTTACACGGCTCAGTCACTTCGCTTTCCACAGACATCTTATAAAATGTCTGTGGCTTCTCTCCCCTTCCTCCCCTTACACTCAGCTGCCCGCCCACTAATTTTTGATTTTTTTTTTTTAATCTTTTTTTCCCAGGGATGGAGAAGGGTAGGGGGGATAAGTCTTGCATTGGTGAACCAGTCGCCGTGGTGTAGTGGTTAACGCAACAGACTATCGACTAGAAGGTTGTGGGTTCGAATCCCTTATCAGTCCCTTCAAAATTATTTTTGTGAGATTTTTCGCTCTAATCGGCTCCTATCCAGAGTTGGGCGTGCTATGGGCTCACTTGGGAAGACTTGGGATCACACAGTCGAGTCTCACGCACTTCACGGATGCGTCATTGAGGGTGTTGCTCAAATCTTCTAACCAGCACCGCAGATGTCTGTATCTCTCGGGCCTGGTTGACGCCAGGATATATTATGATAGTAAGCGTAGAGTACAGCCCTGTCACGCAGTCTCAATCCTAGATGGAACTCTATAGCATCATGATTATCATTCTCATCGACATCATCATCATCATCGCATTGTAAAAAACAAACAAACAAACAACAACAACAACAACACTGTGCCATGGCGTAGAAAATGGGACGAAAAAAGAAAGAAGTGAGCACAAAGGTCATCATCATCATCATCATCATCAAGTGCCTTGCCGCATGGCGTTGGCGACCATGGACTTCCATCTGTCTCTATCTCTTGTTGCCTCAAGCATACGCCTGTACATACCCTGAGGATCCGTTTCGTGTCGGGTCTTCTATTTCTTTGCATTTTGTTTTCAGCCAAACTTCCTTAGCTTCATTGCACCTATTCCTGATTTCTTTGTTTATCTTCCTGTATATCACCTCGTTTCTCTTTGCCTTCCTCCGCTCCTCCCATCAAGCCTAAGGTAACCTCCCTGAATACGATGATCCTTAAAGAAAAAAAGTGTTGGTAAAATGTTTTACTCCTCCCTCCCTCTGATTTTGTTGGTTTTTTACCCTCCCTCCCTCCCTCTGATTTTGTTGATTTTTTACCCCTCCCTCCCTCTGATTTTTTTTTACCCCTCCCTCCCTCTGATTTTTTTTTACCCCTCCCTCCCTCTGATTTTGTTGATTTTTTACCCCTCCCTCCCTCTGATTTTTTTTTACCCCTCCCTCCCTCTGTTTTTTTTTTTTTACCCCTCCCTCCCTCTGATTTTGTTGCTTTTTTACCCCTCCCTCCCTCTGATTTTGTTGGTTTTTTTTACCCCTCCCTCCCTCTGATTTTGTTGGTTTTTTTACCCCTCCCTCCCTCTGTTTTTTTTTTTACCCCTCCCTCCCTCTGATTTTGTTGGTTTTTTACCCCTCCCTCCCTCTGTTTTTTTTTTTTACCCCTCCCTCCCTCTGTTTTTTTTTTTTTACCCCTCCCTCCCTCTGATTTTGTTGGTTTTTTACCCCTCCCTCCCTCTGATTTTGTTGATTTTTTACCCCTCCCTCCCTCTGATTTTTTTTTTTTACCCCTCCCTCCCTCTGATTTTTTTACCCCTCCCTCCCTCTGATTTTGTTGATTTTTTACCCCTCCCTCCCTCTGATTTTTTTTTAACCCTCCCTCCCTCTGTTTTTTTTTTTTTTTACCCCTCCCTCTGATTTTGTTGGTTTTTTTACCCCTCCCTCCCTCTGATTTTGTTGATTTTTTACCCCTCCCTCCCTCTGATTTTGTTGGTTTTTTTTACCCCTCCCTCCCTCTGATTTTGTTGGGTTTTTACCCCTCCCTCCCTCTGATTTTGTTGGGTTTTTACCCCTCCCTCCCTCTGATTTTGTTGGTTTTTTACCCCTCCCTCCCTCCCTCTGATTTTGTTGGTTTTTTTACCCCTCCCTCCCTCCCTCTGATTTTGTTGGTTTTTTACCCCTCCCTCCCTCCCTCTGATTTTGTTGGGTTTTTTACCCCTCCCTCCCTCCCTCTGATTTTGTTGGTTTTTTACCCCTCCCTCCCTCCCTCTGATTTTGTTGGTTTTTTTACCCCTCCCTCCCTCCCTCTGATTTTGTTGGTTTTTTACCCCTCCCTCCCTCCCTCTGATTTTGTTGGTTTTTTTACCCCTCCCTCCCTCCCTCTGATTTTGTTGGTTTTTTACCCCTCCCTCCCTCCCTCTGATTTTGTTGGTTTTTTTACCCCTCCCTCCCTCCCTCTGATTTTGTTGGTTTTTTTACCCCTCCCTCCCTCCCTCTGATTTTGTTGGTTTTTTACCCCTCCCTCCCTCCCTCTGATTTTGTTGGGTTTTTACCCTCCCTCCCTCTGATTTTGTTGCTTTTTTACCCCTCCCTCCCTCCCTCTGATTTTGTTGGGTTTTTACCCCTCCCTCCCTCCCTCTGATTTCGTTGGGTTTTTTTACCCCTCCCTCCCTCTGATTTTCAACTCTTTATCCCTGGAATCTCTCGCTCGTTCTCATTCATTTCCTGCGTGACAACCGCCACCCTCTCAAAAATTCAAAAAAAGTTGAAGGTAGCCAGCGAGCTGGCTTTGCGACCAAAAGGAAACAGACTTGGGTGCGTGCGTGCGTGCTCTCTGGGGAAAGTTGGGGGTGGAGAAGGAGAGGGAGGGGTGGTGATGGAGGGGGGGGGGGAAAGTTGGTGGCTGGCTCTATAGATATGACGGGAGTAGGGTACAAGGACTGCGAGGTAGAGGTCAGGATTGGCGGGGGCCCGTCTAGGAGTGTCTGAGTGTCTGTGTCTGTTTTAGGGTCAAGGCTGTCTGGATGTGTGTGGGATGGGGTTGGGGGTGAGGTTCTGTGGGGGTGGGGGTGGGGTGGGGGAGAGGTGCCATGCGCTCGGGCGTGTGTGTGTGTGGTGTGTGTGTGTGTGTGTGTGTGTGTGTGTGTGCATATGGTGTAATTGATTCAATGTCTATTCACTAAAGTGTGTGTGCGTGGGGGGGGGGGGAGGGTAATTGATTTAATGTCTGTTCACTAAAGTGTGTGCGTGTGTGTGTGTGTGTGTGTGTATGTGTGTGTGTGTGGTATGTGTGTGTGTGTGTGTGTGTGTGTGGTGTGTGTGTTGTGTGTGTTGTGTGTCTGTGTGTGTGGAAATGTTTATGTCATCTGTGTGTGTGTGTGTTTGGCGATGGTCTGTGTCTGTGTGCCTTGCGTACGTGTGAGTGTGTGTGTGTGTGTGTGTGTGTGTGTGTGTGTGTGTGTGTGTCTGTCGTCTGTCTGTCTGTATGTGTTGGTGTGCCATGCGTGAGAGAGAAAGAGAGAGAAGAGAGAGAGAGAGAGTGTGTGTGTGTGTGTGTGTGTGCACCCGTGCGCGCGCGTGTGTGTATACATAAGAGAAAGAGAGAGAAAGAGAAGACAGACAGACAGACAGAGACAGAGACAGAAAGAGAGAGCTCGTGTGTGTGTGTCAGTGTGTCTTTGTGTGTGTTTGTGTGTCTGCGAGTGTCTGTGTGCGTGTGTGATAACGTTCCTGCGTGTCTGTGGGTCTGGGATTATTGAGATTTCTTGTCGAACCGGTCCAGATAAGCTGAAAAGACCAGCAACAACAACAAAAAAACTAAAAGTCTTTTATGCCCTTACAAAAGGCATCCTCAATACCCCATAATCTTCGTTTGTTGGTTCTAAAAATCCCCACCCCCTGTAGTTTTATAGACCAGTCTGGCCCGCCCGTTCCTCGGAGTGATATCTCTCCTCCACCAAGGTATACATACCCCCGTCCTATGCAAATCTTTGGTGATCTATATTTGCCCCACCTGTGAGATGTGAACCACGGCACCTTTTTGTTTTTTTTTTTTTGTAATTAAAAGAATGGCGACAGCAGAAGGGCATCCAGGAGTCATGACCTGGATGCGGCCCGACCCCCTCAGAGTGTCAGGAGTTAAGGGCCGAAACACTTGCTTAAAGGGGGGTTTCTCCTCTGAGGACCTTCTGCTGTCGGGCTCTCCCCAGAGTTTCTGGCTATTACTACTTTTCGATTTCAGAGTTCATTCAAGATGTATTCGTCCCTCTCTGATAATTCCTTATGAGTTCCTTCGAGATCACAAGTATTTATCTGGCAATGTCCTTGACCCTGCGTAAAACCCTGTGCGAGGGCTAGGTTTTGACAAGGGGAGGAGAACGAGATTTATGAAAAACCAAACTGTCACTTACGCTCACAATGCGACATTTGGTAGACGTCTTGGAAAAGAATGTCTTAAGAAAATGGGCCAAAGGCGAAAGAATCCTTGTTAGTTATGCAAAAGTATATCCCTATGTCACTAGGTGTGACCACCACTTACCTGTCCAGGTACCGGTGACACAGCTGTACTATTATCATATTATGTCGTCATATTATTATCATTATATTATCTTATTATTTTATTATATTTTTTTTATTCTGTTGTTTTTGTTTCTGTTGTTTATCAATATCACCACATCATCATCATCATCATTATTTATTATCATTTTGTTGTTATTGTTGTTGTGTCGTTGGTTGTTGTTGTATCAATTATCATCATCTCATCATCATCATCATCACTATCTCATGTCGTCGTCAGTTTCATATCATTTCATCATCATCATCATCATCGTTAATATATATCATCATCATTATTTTATATATTATCATCATCTTATTTATTATATTGTTATTATATTATTATTATTATTATTATTATTAATTATATTATTATTATGTTATTATTTTATTGTTTCATCATATCATCATCACAATTATATATTTTATCTTTGTGATTGTCGTATTGTATTTGGCGGTGGTGATAGAGCTGACAAGGACGATAGTCATAGTGGAGAGCGACAATATTGGGGTTGGTTAGCCATTGGGAGTGTGGCATTGAATATTTTTTCTTTTGTGATGTGGTGGAAATGGTTAGTTCATTACCGTCATTGTTGTTGTTTTTCTTCTTCTTCGCCCTCTTCCCTTCCTTCTTCCTCCCCCCCCCCCCTCACTTGAAGTTGACGGAACGAGTTATTTTGTTGCTGTGATTTTTTTTTCTTTTTGTGCTTGTGACGGAAGTGATGGCTGGTGGTAACGGTGGCACTTGGTAGTTGTGGTGGTGGTCCTCTCTTCTGTGCCGTCTTTCTATTACAGCACTCACTATGCCGCTCCTGTCCATATTACCATCATTCCCCTTTTTTCATCTCCATACTTGTGGTGGTTTTGTTTTTCTTTTCCTCTGTGGGGAGATTGTTTCATATCGGCCCGACGCGTATGCCTGTCTGTATGTTTCGTGTGTATGTGTAGTGTGTGGGGTGTGTGTGCGTGCGTGAGTGTGATGTGTGTGTGTGTGTTGTGTGTGTGTGTGTGTTGTGTGTGTGTGTGTGTGTGGTGTGTGTGTGTGTGTGTGTGTGTGTGTGTGTGCCTCTGGTGTGTGTGTGTTCTGTGTGTGGGCGTAGTGCTGTGTGTGTTGTTTCTGTGTGTCCCCTTGTTTGTTCTTCTGCAAAAAAAAATTATTTGCAAGATTTTTTTTTTTATTTTAAAAACTGTGTAGACATTTCAGCGACAAGCTGCAAATGCTTAAGTTTAGATAATAAGTGTCACGATCAATGTCAAACGGACCAAAAACCCAAAAACAAAGAGAAGTGCCCAAAATCTGCAGGTTTTTTTTTAGGAATAATTGCAAAACATCACTTCTTCGGAAAATTCTGAGCATACTTAACATCTGATATTACTGTTGTGACCATCTGCCATTGTCATTAATGCACGTAAAGTTTTTTTCAACTGAACCTTATTCAGGGTCACCGTGACATTGGGGAAGTAATATGATCTGGATTTTTTTTTTTTTTCTTTTTTTTTTTGGGTAATGTCATTTTGTACGAAACGGGAGATTGTTAGAGTGGACTTGATCATTTTGTTTGTTTTTTTGTTTTTTTCTTATCACCTCAGCTCAGCACCAAAATGTTCACCTAAACCCCCGTTAATATCATTGTAATATCGCCGTAAGGCCACCCACCTGGAATTAACACATTTATTTACATTATTTTGTGCGCGGCGTATCTCGATAATGCACCCAAACGATGACAGAATTGAAGGTTTATTGGTTTGATATTTAAATACTATTCTGCCTTACGAATCAGCATCCCCATAATGATGGCAAGCAGTACGGACTCTACCACCTCACCCCTCTACGGCTTCAGATTTATGGGAGAACTTTTGCCTTGTTTTTTTTTGTTTTGTTTTGTTTTGTTTTTGTCTTGTTTTGTTATGTTCCACCTCAGGGAAAAATAATTAAGAGGACAGGCATTACACTAATCCATTACTGTCAGTTATGACGTAGGTTTACCTGTTTTTCTGCCTACCTGTGGGGTTGTTGTGTGTGTGTGTGTTGGTGTGTGTGTGTGTGTGTGTTGTGTGTGTGTGTTGTGTTGTGTTTGTGTGTGTGTGTGTGTGTTGTGTGTGTGTTGTGTTGTGTGGTTTGTGTGTGTGGTGTGTTGTGTTGTGTGTGTGTGTGTGTTGTGTGTGTGTGTTTTCGGTGTGTGTGTGGTGTGTGTGTGTGTGTGTTGTGTGTGTGTGTGTTTGTGGTGTGTGTGTGTGTTGTTACTCTGTTGTGTCTTGTGTGTGTTTTTTGTGTGTTGTGTGTGGTGTTGTGTTGGTGTGAGTGTGTGTGTGTGTACTTCTGTCTGCGTTTGTGTGTGTTTGTTTTAGGCGTTGGTGGGTGTGGCATTTGTGAAGGTCTCTCTCTCTCTCTCTTTCTTTCTCTCTGTCTTCTCTCTTCTGTCTCTCTCTCTCTCTCTTCTCTGTCTCTCTCGCTCTCTTCTCTCTCTTCTTTCTCTCTTGTCGTGTGTTATTAGTTTGTGCATTTTATGTGTGTGTGTGTGTGTGTGTGTGGTGTGTGTGTGTGGGGTGTGTCGGTGTGTGTGTGTGGTTGTGACTTTTTTGTTTAAAGGGTTGTTTGTTGTTAGGTTGGTTTGGGATCAGAATGTTTCAGCCCGTGTTTTGGAGAGGAGTTTTTTGTTGTTGTTTTATTTGCTTTATTTTGTTTTACTTTGTTTACCTTGCCCCGTTTAGTTCTGTTTGTGTCCAGTTGATTCTTTACAATTATACTTACATTGAAGCTAAAGAATTACAGATGCGTACAGCTGAAAAGAAATATGTACATACCGCCACTGCATCTGAAAACAGAATAAAACAAATCAAAAACCGAAAAGAAGCGTGTCCTTACACATGATATCAAAAGGATGTTTATCTTGTTATTTTATTCATATCTCAAAGATAAAAGGATACGATTGCTGGAAAATAGTCCACGAATTCTTTCATTGTATTACAAATATGTTTACGCTGATGGTTTATCTCCAACGATTGCACAATTCACGTGAAAGTCCCTTTGCTTGTTATGTGGGACATATTTCACGAATGCCAAAAATGTCCTTGATCGAACTGATTGCGAGGGAAATACTGTAATGTCCCGTGGGCGAATCTGACAGGGGATGTTTATGGCTAGTGACGTCCATCGGGGTAAGGTTCATTGGGTTCTTCTAGGCGTGCAGTTTCCTCCCTTCCAAGCCGGATTAATTTATTAAATCTGTTTGTTTGTTTGTTTTGTTTGTTTGTTTGTTTGTTTGTTTGTTTGTTTGAGTGTGTGTGATTAGTGTTTGTTTGTTTGCTCTGCTTTTTTTTTATTGTTTGTTTGTTTGTTTGTTTGTTTGTTGTTTGTTTCCTTGTTTGTTGGTTGGTTTGATTGGATGGTTGGTTGGTTGGTGGTTGGTTGGTTGGTTGGTTGGTTGGTTGATTAGTTGGCTGGTTGCTTGGTGTTGGTCGGTTCGTTTGTTCGTTCGTTGCTTGGTTGGTTCGTTGCTTGGTTCGTGTGGTTGGTCGTTGTTGGTTGGTTGTGATAGATATGGGCTTCTTATTACTGTTATCGTCTGTTCTATTTGCATTCTTTCCTTCTTTTTTCCTCTTTGTTCCATTCCTCCCTTCCGACGTTTTTGCTTTTTTTTTCAGTCAAACGATTCTTGTCATATTTCAGCTGAAGTTAGTTCAAATTATGTTAGTTCAAGGAGTGATTTAAAACGAATGCAGGCTTTTTCTCCTCCTTCTCCACCACCACCTCTTGCACCTCAACAAGATGATTAATCACGCGAAATACGAGGGTCTGTTACTGTCACCTTGTAACCGCTTTCAGAGTCTTTGTAAACAATACAAGAATACAATAAAATGTAGTAAAATGCAATGAAATATATACATCATAACAAAGCACAACAAAGATCACAACAAAACGCAACTGAACAGACTACAATCGAACGCAACACAATACGACATAAAGAGATGCACGAACATGCCATTTCTTGTTTCAGTTCCCATGGTTGCTGAGCTAAGATGTCATTCAAAATCAAAAATAATTGCTAGAGAATTACAAGTAACAGTATTGAACTATTTACCTCTGTTACCATCTCCGAATGTATACCATGTCTGACCTCAGCGTTGTGCTTCTGATATTACTAAGCTTACAGATTCTTTATTACAGATGTTCCACAGTCAGTCTCCATTTATCTCTCTCTCTCTCTCTCTGTCTCTTCTCTTCTGTCTGTCTCTCTCTTCTTTCTTTGCGTGTGTGTGTGTGTGTGTGTTGTGTGTGTGTGGATTGTGTGTGTGTGTGTGGTGGTGGTGTGTGTGGTGGGTGTGTGTTGGTGTGTGTGTGTGTGTGTGTTGTGTGTGTGTGTGTGTGTGTGTGTGTGTGTGTGTGTGTGTGTGTGTGTGACCAGTCCTTGCAACTAGAATGGGTTTTCCCTATCTCTTCGACCACCACATACACTTTCTTCATTCAAGTTCATTTGAAGACATACGTACAGTTTTTGTGATTTCCCCCTTCTCGCACAGAGGCA
>JAPXFY010000015.1:59063861-59078861 GCA_030674185.1 Monoplex corrugatus | reverse complement strand
CCAGTTTCTCCATATAACATTTTATTAGATGAATGCAATGGTACCGAAAGGAAGCGTTTGATGGCAAATGTATGTACCTTTTCCATTTTATGATTGCTCGAAAAAACCCATATTTCTGAGCCATACGTTAAGATTGGTTCAATTTGTGAGTCGAAAAGTTTCCAAAAAATCGAGAAGTCAGTGCAGTTCAATTTTCTTAAAGATCTTAAAATGTCCATCGTTCCTCTTTTCCCTTTTTTGTTGCTTTCCACCCATACGCTTTGGAGACTCAGTTTTGTTGTAAAAATAATACCTAGATATTTATATGAGTTTGTTACTTTAACTTCAGACTCACCATAAACCCATTTTTCTTGAGCCGAAAGATGTCCTCCCTTACGGAAAATCATCACATTCGTCTTTTCTAGGTTCACAGACAGTAATAACCTATCAGATTCATGTTTTAAAGCATTTAGTTGATTTTGTAACCCTATGACAGTGTCTGACAAAAGCACCACATCATCAGCAAATAGCAGTAAAAAAAACTTCAACAGCACCAGGCAATAACTGTACACCATGTCTCCCTATTTTGGCTATTTCTAACGCTAACTCATTAATAAAAAATGAAAATAGTAAGGGGCTGAGGAGACATCCTTGTTTCACTCCTCGTGGACATTCGAAAAAGTTGGTGTACATATCTTTGTCACGAACACATGCTAACACAGAATTATATATACTTTTAAGAGACATATATAATTTACCATTTACTCCATTCTTTCGCAGAATACCCCAAAGTACATTTCTATTAACTGAGTCAAATGCTTTGCGAAAATCTACAAATGCTACGTATAGTTTAGTGTGATTAAGAAGGTATTTTTGGACTAAAGCGTACAGCGTGAAAATGTGATCTATTGTACTGTATCCAGATCGAAATCCTGAGAGAGAGAGAGAGAGAGAGAGAGAGAGAGAGAGAGAGAGAGAGACAGAGAGAGAGAGAGAGAATATAAAGACAGAGACAGACAGACAGACAGACAGTGAGATAGAGAGAGAGAGAGACAGAGAGAGAGAGAGAGAGACAGACAGACAGACAGACAGACACAAACACGAAGACAAACACAGACAGACAGATAAACACACACACACACACACACACACACAGACACACACACAGACACACACACACACACACACACACACACACACACACACACACACACACACACTCATTCACACACACACTCACACACATCTTCACATCCAACGGCCAAAAACTAGAGACTGTTAAACAGTGGAAATATCTTATAACCATCACCAGTCAAGAGGAATCAAAGCCCGAAATACTTGCATGCTCAAACAACAGCAGCACTGGAAATACTGAAACCAACCTGGACCGACAAAAGCCATAGCTCTCAGATCCAAACTGAAGCTGTAACATGAATTTGCGCTCTCCATCTTCCTATGCGTAGAATGCCACGGGTATCACGGGTATGTACTGGGAACAAACAGCTGCAATGAGAATAGAAAACAATGTAAGCTCTTTCCAAAACATCAAAAGAGGAATCAGACAGGGTTGTGTTTTGTCACCAGATCTGTTTTCACTTTACAGCGAAAACATCATAAGAAACCTAGAAGAAGATCCTGGATTAAAGGTTGGATGGAAAATGATAAATAACATTCGATACGCAGATGACACCGTGCTAATTGCAGAAAATGAAAGGGACCTACAAAACCTTGTGAATATACTAGAAATAGAAAGCAAAAGTAAGGGGCTGGAACTAAACAGCAGGAAGACTGAAGTCATGGTGATCAGTAAAAAACATGAAATACCCTCATGCAAAATAACAGCAAATGGCACAACCTTGACACAGGTTGATAAATTCAAATACCTGGGAACGATTATTTCATCAGACGGCAGATGTACATCAGAAATAGCCGGCAGAATCGGCCAAGCCAAAACAGCATTCGGGAAGATGACAGGCATTCTTACCAACAAATGCCTATCAATTTACATCAGGAAGAGAGTTCTTGAATGTTATATAGAACCAATACTGTTGTACGGATGTGAGGCATGGACAGTCAACAAACAAAGCCAGAACAAGATTGAGGCAGCCGAGATGTGGTTTCTAAGAAGAATGTTGAGAGTTCCATGGACAGCAAAGAAAACAAATGAGACAGTCTTGATGGAGGCAGACACAAGTAGATCACTCACTCATAAGGAAGATTAGGAAAAGACAGGCAACATTTATAGGCCATTTTATGAGGAAGGGGGATTTGGAGCACCTGGTCACAACGGGATTGCTGGAGGGAAAGAGAGCACCGGGTAGACCCAGGGAGAAAATGCTGGACGGACTTTCAGAGTGGCTGGGGATGAGGGGGGTGGGAGAGATGCTAGGGGCAACGAGAGATAGAGACAGATGGAAGTCCATGATCGCCAACACCATGCGGCAGGGCACCTGATGATGATGATGATGATCAGAGTTGCGGGAATGTCTGGCAATTGGATCCAGTCTTAGAGTTTGTTCACGAGGAACCAGGAATCATCTGACACACTCCTTATGTCTTCACAAAACCCTTTGCATTGGCAAGGTCTTGAAATGGGTTATGGAAACAGGACCCATGAAAACACTGACACCGCCAAAGTGATGGGAGCGTTAAGACTGGCATCGAGCAAGACAACTTTTATGTTACAAAGTGGAATTGAACTCAATACATGAGATTATTGTTATTTTTTTGTTACTGTTATTTTTGTTTATAATCCAGCCGACTGTGTAGAGCCAGATCAGGGCTACAACCATTTCAAGACATAAATACTTCAATAGGAAAAAAAATGGAGAAAAAAAAGCAAGTACATATCAGTGCATTCACGCACATAATCTAAGGAGATGCCCCTGGCGTTGACCCCTCTGTCCATTTTATTGCACAGGGGATTTAGAAAAAGAACATACTTGAATAACACATTCAAACATAACTAAGGACACTAAAACATAATTATATAAAAACAGGCCTAAAGTACCTAAAATTGCTTCCACATATCTCATTTCCCAACAGCCGCAATTGCACTCAATACATGTAACCAATTATCAGTCCTAAGAGAGCTTACGTAAGACTTTATCGAACAGATACAGGTGAATGGACCAGCAAGGCAGAAAATGGTAGGAAGAAATGACAGAAAGCATACCAACAAGGTAAAAACAAAGAGAGTGACAAAAAAGAGGAAATTTCTAGCACAGAATTTCCAGAAGGTGGGGACACTATTTATACTGAAAGAGCCCCTGGCATCCCCACGGGGGCACATGAGGTCTTGATTACCACGGCTTCGTACAATAAGACTGAGAAAACAAATGAGAATCTTTCGAAGACTCTTTTTCGTCTCTTACACTGACGGACTTGCAGAATGGCTGAAGATGAGGAGGGTGGAAGAGATGCTTGAGGTAACAAGAGATAGAGACAGATGGAAGTCCATGATCGCCAACGCCATGTGGCAGGGCACCTGATGATGATGATGACACTGAGGATTAAGTGCAAAGAAAAACTGTCCAGCACATGACCCTATGAAAACCTGTTGTCTGTAATGAAGAAAAGAAAGCTTAAAAGATATGGTTATGATCCAGTGGACAAGCAAAAGTCCACAGTCTGGGTAACAGCCAGTAACAAGGGAAAGGGGCAATGGGCAGACCTAGAAGGATATAGACAGACAACATAGCTTTGTGGACCAAAACCAAAAGGACTTTGCCGAAGCCTAGTCACTAACCAACGCATGTGAATGATGGCTTGGAGGATCTATCACAGGGCCTCTATCACAGGCCCCCCCCCCCCCTCTAGGGGGGAAAAGGTGTTCGGACCGTATTGTTAGACAGGTAAGTGGGGTTTGTGTAATGAAGATACGCCATCCATGATTGGACTGGTTACTCAACATTTTACACCGACCTCTAGGGGGGAAGAAGAGTCAAGCCGTATCGTTACACGGGTACGTAAGGTTTGCGTAATGAAGATCACACCATCCATGATTGGACTGGTTACTCAACATTTTCTACCGACCTCTAGGGAAGACATGGGTACGTAAGGTTTGCGTAATGAAGATCATGCCATCCATGATTAAACTGGTTACTCAACATTTTCCACCAAACAGGATCTAACGCTCACATTGTTCTTATCCAACTATAGAGGGTAGGTTATCTAGTACACAAAAGGTTTCAGCAAATACCAACGTCCAAGCGAAAAGTCGAGAAAGTTGAATAACAACCAGGGCCGCTAGGCTAAAGATTGCTTAGATATTCAAATTTCGATGTCCAATGAAAGACAGGTGCCAAAGATTGCTTAGTTATTCAAATTTGATGTCCAATGAAAGACAGGTGCCAAAGATTGCTTAGTTATTCAAATTTCGATGTCCAATGAAAGACAGGTGGGAAGGTTTGTGACAAAAACAATAGAAACGCACTGTATAAAAGCCAGTAAGTCAATCACTATAGGCAGAGGACCTTGAGAGCAGAGAGAGAGAGAGAACCTTGAGTCAGCCATTGAGTCAGTGAGCGAGAGACGTTTCAGCTTCCAACCTATCTTAGAGGTATGTAACCCACGTCTCATTTTATACTTTCGTTAGGGTTGGGATAGGAATAGGTAGTGTGTTTGATTTTCCATGAAGCAAAGAGAGAGAGAACAGAGTAGAACATAAGACAGTGTTCAGCATTCTAGTGATATGCAAGTTCTGATGATTCGTAGTGCATCTTAGGATTATAGGAATATTAGGACCCAGGACAGTAGGAATGGTGAATCATGTTTATGCTGAAGTTGATTGACTAAATAAATACATCGTAGTTGTTAATCTATGTGTGGACTGCTTATGAGAATCTTGTCTAATGTGGTTAGTGCATTTCTTCTCATCACTCTCCTTCCTTGTTGTGTGTGTGACTTCTAAGTAGAGAAACAACTCTTCATATACATCCCCAATTCATCTTCCTGTTATAGATGACACAATCCAACTATCCTTCCCGCAATACAACTACAATCCAACTATCCTTCTCGTGGTACAGACCCAACTATCCTTCCCGCGATAGATCCATAATCCCCAAGTCATAAATGTAAAGCAGCCAATGAATTTTGTCAATAACATAAATAAGTAATGAAATATATATATGTATAATATCATGCTCTTTTATCACTCTGTGAAACACCAGGGCAGTGACATGATAGTTTAAGTACCTACTGAAAACCAGTCACCATGGCAAAGTAATTATCACAACCAATTAATGCCTGGAAAACTGGATGTTTTTGTCACACCAGCCCAGATTATTATGGGATATTTTGGCCGCAGTCGACATCTACCTAGATCTAAACGTACTACGGGCTTATTGTGAAGACTGGGACCACACACTCATCCCCTTCGCAGACGTGTCATTGAGGATGATAGGCGCTCTCTCTCTCTCTCTCTCTCTCTCTCTCTCTGTCTGTCTGTCTCTATCAATCCAATGGATGAGTGGCATGTTCTTCCTCATTGCCTGGTATAAATCTTCATGTCGGACACAAGAACAATTCTGGAGGTACGTGTCTTCCGCAGACGCTGCATTAAAACAAAATTTGCCTCTGGTTTCTGTTGCTGACTATCTCTCTTCTGTTGAATAGCAATTGTGCAACGCTGTTCACATGGGATGTGACCTACGTGTCCTGCTAGTGCCAGAATATTTTGCCAGGGGAACGTTTTCCCAACGAAGGTGTTGATGTTACAGCAAATGAACTTGCCTTTCAGAGTATTGTTGTTTCAGCTCTCCACACAGAAGTGTCTTTGGTATGCGGCTGTCGTCCACACGGACAAAGTATCCTGTCCAACCAGTTGGTATTTGCTGAGTAGACACTTTACACTTTGGTAAACTGCACTTTTTAAGAATCTGAATGTTGGATACTCGATTTCGCAACTTGAACATTTTTCACAGAATCTTTGTTTGAATTGTTCCACCTGTTGAATGTGACATAGATAAGTGGTCCTGGTCTCACAGCAGTATAGCAGGGTGATCAGGACTACCGCTCTGTACACAGTTACATTTGTGGTGAGTCCGACGCCATGGTCTGGCTACAACCTCTTGGTCAGCCTTCCAAAAGCAAAGTAATCTTAGAGACGAGCGCTATTACCTCTGTATCAAGAGATCCATTGCTGCTCACTGTGCTGCTTAAGTAGCAGAATTTGTCTGCAGTCTTGATCTGCTGATTGTTAATGACAATTAGAGATGATGAAGAGACAGATGCCAGAGATGGCGCTGGCTGAATCATGAAACCATGGCTACCTACGGCGCATTGAATAGCTGGAACACATCAAACCAAAGATTCTGTGAAAGATCTACAAGTTCAATTCAACCAACGATTCTTTGAAAGATCTACAAGTTCAATTTAACCACCAAAGATTCTGTGAAACATCTGCAAGTTCAATTCAAACAAAGATTTTGTGAACGATCTACTCATAATCATCATCAGGTGCCCTGCCACATGGCATTGGCGATCATGGACCTCCATCTGTCTTTATCTCTTGTTGCCTCAAGCATCTCTTCCACCCTCCTTGTCTTCAGCCACTCTGCAAGTCCGTCTAGTATTTTCTCCCTGGGTCTACCTGGTGCTCTCTTTCCCTCCAGCTTTCCCAGTGTACAAGTTCAATTCAACCAAAGATTCTGTGAAACATCTACAAGTTCAATTCAACCACAGATTCTATGAAACATCTACAAGTTCAATTCCACCACAGATTCTGTCAAAGATCTGTAAGTTGCAGTCTCCGTTTCGCTGACACTAATTGCAGGACCCCAAAGTGTTGGCAGACCACAACAAATTAGTCAGTAACTTGCTGGATGTTCTCGTGTTAGTGTGTAGTCGACTGATGCGCTATCATTTGTGAACAAAAATTATCGTATGACGGCTCAGAGTCCTTTGGTCATGGCTGCGAGATATGACGTGAAAACCAAGATCCAGTGTGTGTCGTTTCCAGCGCACGTACAGCAACTCACTGCCAGCTAAGAGCTGTCCCTGGCAGATTTTTTTCAGAAGAAAACTTTCCGATGGCAAATAAAAATACGTACTGACAAAACTTGACAACAAAATGGGTTGCCACGTACTGGTATGGCGCGCTCTCCCTGTAGTGATGAAATCCCGAGATCGTTAACCGGTTATGACGTCAACGGACTAGACTAACATAGGCAAAACCAGACGGGAAGTGCGCTAGCGGGGTTTTGTGGCAATATCACCGGCTTTTGATGTATCAACAAGGGCGCATCGCTCATAGTCGTTGCTATAGGTTTGTTTTCGAACGAGTATCGTCCCCTTCCGCTTCATTAAAAAAATATGTATATTAGTTACAACCGTGTGTTGTTGAACTATCTCGTGCAAAGAAACAATTGCAAAAATTAAAACGTGTAGTGTTTGTGATGTTTTAATGAACGATACTGTCAAATTTAAAGAAGATAGAATGTGTGTGACAATATACCATTACTTTATTTTACACAAGCACGTTGGTTTATAAAATTTTGGTTTTGAGACTTTTTGATATACATCATTTATATTAATCGTGTCATTTGTAATTGTGTTAACCAAAACGGTTCACGTCAAATGACCCGGGAAAATAGATATTTCTTAATCCAAAGGCGAATATTCACCTTTGGAAAATATAAATATGAAGTGCTTGTATGTTTGTGATGTCGTGGTTGCAAGTGTTCATAAGAAAGCCAAGAGCTGAATGATGTACAACATTGTGTGGTTATCGTTAGACTTACGAGGATGATAATCGTCTACTGCGCATTCGCTGCTGCTTATTACTTCTCTAAACTTCGAACCATGTCAGCTGTTTCTTCTCTAAATGTTGAACACTGTCAGGTGTCCATCCACCCACTCACGCAAGCTGGGTACAAGTGGAGGTCAGACGCACACAGTTTTCTTTCCAGCGAGATTCAAACCGGTGAAGTGAGTGTGGAAAACGAGTGTTCCATCGCATCTTTGCGTCACCAGACCTGAGGACTGTAGTAGGATCGATAGCGCTTCATCCTTTCGGTGGGCGGGTGACGCGTGGTCGTTCTTAGTTGGTAGAGTGACTCGTCTGGTTAAAAATCTTATTAACAACGAGGTTCTATAGGTTACTAAAGTAGTTTTTTTTCCCGATCGCCGCTCACTTCTGCAAGAGGGGCAAGTGGCGTTTAACGACACACAAGCTTGAGCAATTGCTGGATTTCTTCCTCTTCTTCTTCTTCTTCCTTCGTTCGCCGTTCACGTGGTTAGGACATATTATGTCAATGAGTGTGACCGTTTCTCCTGTTCCTGCCGACTGCCATGGGGTCTGGTTGTCAACGGAGTGGTAGCAAAGAGAATAGTACCTAGGAGTTTGGTGATCACTCGATAGGTAGCAAACAGAATAGTACCTAGGAGTCTGGTGGTCAGCTGAGTGGTAGCAAAGAGAATAGTACCTAGGAGTTTGGTGATCACTCGATAGGTAGCAAACAGAATAGTACCTAGGAGTCTGGTGGTCAGCTGAGTGGTAGCAAAGAGAATAGTACCTAGGAGTTTGGTGATCACTCGATAGGTAGCAAACAGAATAGTACCTAGGAGTTTGGTGATCACTCAATAGGTAGCAAAGAGAATAGTACCTAGGAGTCTGGTGGTCAGCTGAGTGGTAGCAAAGAGAATAGTTCCTAGGAGTTAGGTGGTCAGCGGAATGGTAGCAAAAAGAATAGTACTTCGGTAGTATTCTCTTTGGTGGTAGACGGCAATGCCGCCTGTCGCTTTCTTGGTAGAAGTGATATCGTTGCAGTATGTGTTCAGCTCTTTGGTCCTTCTGACTGCAGGAACAGGTAGGTACAAAAGGTCTGTGATGCCCTTAGAAATCTTGGGCCACTCACGCGCTACACGAAAGGAACCAGCTTGGTCTTTTTACCCCCTGGCTTGACTGGGTTGATTTTTTTTCCAGAGTACTTGTGGGGAAAATCCACGACAGACAAGAGATCATTATTATCAGTGTTTTCCTGTGATGAACTAGAAACAACTACTGTGAAAATGTGAACATGCATTCCCCAGAGAGAATGACAACAGCATTGTAAGAACCAGAAGCCGATTAGAAAATGTAGGCTACGTGTTCTGTATGAGTAATTGTTTTGAGATAGAATATGCCAAGCTTTTTCCTGTAGCAGTTGTATCTCTTTTAGCGAGCAGTGTCCAGGTTTTACACCCGTAGAGGACATATTTACACCTTTTCCAACAAACAGTCTGAATTAAAGATATGTCAGAATACAAGTAAACGGAAACCAGAGACACACGAAAAGAGAATATTTTTTGTTATTATACTTACTTACTTCCCATGTAGAACCAAAACTGTTGTAAGGATGCGATGCGTAGACAATCAACAAGCAGAGTCAGATCAAGACTGAGGCAGCTAAAATGTGGTTGCTACGAAGAATGTTAAGGTGTTCCTTGGACAGCACAAACAAGGCATTCTTGAAAGAGGCAAACACAAAAAGAACATTAATGAAGAAGATAAGTTAAAGACAAGCAACATTCATAGGGCAATTTATAAGGCAAGAGAAATTTGAGCACCTAGTAACAACATGAAAGCTGGAGGGAAAGAGAGCACCAGGTAGACCCAGGGAGAAAATATTGGACGGTTTTGCGGACGCGGAGTAGATGATGACAGAAAGGGTGGGAGATAGATATGAATGCAGCGGCAAAAGATAGATTCGTATGGAAGGCCATGATCTCCGACGCTATGGAGCAGGGCATTGATGATGATGATGATGATGATGATGATGATTGATGATGTCTATTACGCTCTTAGCATGTAGGGCAACAACGAAGATTCTCTACTTCCGTCTGTCTGAACCAGCCTCTGTATAGAGCCCCATGTGTGTTTCAGAGCCACAAGTCTCCTCGTACTGTTCAGTGACAGATGTTCTTCCCTTCTCTTGGGTTTTCCTTCTGGTGTCCAGTGAAGGGTAGTAAGGATGATATCATATTGCTCTCTGCAACAAGACATACACAAATTTTCGGCCATTGGTCATTGGCAACCTGCAAATAAGACATCAAGAACACCATCACCAAGTTAAGACACGGGTGCAGACAGCAAATGCACTCCCCGGGTCACAAAAAAGAAACGAATGCTCGAAGATGCCTTTTCAAAAAGTTTAGCAAAAGGCGGTAGTGCTGAGTTCAAAAGAGTAACTTCAGAGTGTGATCATGAAGACCAAATGAAGATGACAGATTATCAAGAAGAGTAATTGCAGATTAGTCTTCTTGACTTCAAAATGGAATAACTGCAGAAGACAGTCCTTGATTCAAGAAGAATGACTGCGGGTGGTAGTCCTGTTTTCAAGGACAGGAGAGAGAGAGAGAGACAGCGAGAGCGAGCAAGCAAGCGACAGATAGAGAGACAGACACACAGACAGATGGTAAGCAAAAGCAAACGAACGGGAGAGAGAGAGACAGACAGACAGGACAGACAGAGACAGACAGACAGCACAGCCAGCCAGCCAGACAGATTAAACTAACTGAGAGATAGAGAAACAGACAGATAGATAGACTGAGACTCTTCTCCAGCCATGTAAACCTAACTCGCTATTGATGGTCTGTATTTTCTTTAAAAATCAATGAATCCTTAATGCAGGAAATTATAGGAAATCCTACACAAACTGTAGCAAAAAAAAAAAAAAAAGACTATATACGCTTTTCTATGTTGAGTCTTTTTTTAAAAGCATAAGACACACACTTATATTTCCTGCACATCCTTTCTTTCTTTCTTTCATCCTTTCTTCCTTTTCTCTCTCTTTCTTTTTTCTTTCTTTTATTACAAATTCATATTTCCAAATTCTCGACCGCATCCATTTATTAATCAGTCAATCAGCAAGCCAGTCAGCGATTTCATATTAGTTGGTTTAGGTGTGGTAGGTAGGTAGGTACATAGATAGGTAAGTGCTTTATTTAATTTTATTTATTTCTGTATTTGCTTATCTTATAATTTCAATTTGTTCCGTGCACCTGTTTATTCATTTATTTCTCTATGTATTTATTTATTTATTTGTTTGTTTGTTTATTTATCTATTATTTACTTATTTCTTTCTTTCTTTCTTTCTTTCTTTATTTGTTTGTTTATTATCTATTTTATTTATACATTTATTTATTCGTTTGTTCATTCATTCACTCGCTCACTCATTTAAATTGAATGATTGATTGATGAATTGAATTATTTATTTATTTATTTTAATTATTTATTTTATTAATTTTATTTATTTATCTATTCATTTGTTTACTTATTTATCTATATCCAAAATTCACAGCATAAACTATCAACGCAGTTTTAACCATATGAGGATGAATAAATCTTGAAGTTACATGGCGAAAATGTGTTGTCTTATAGTAGTACCACCGACCTTGTACAGACAGGCCCGCCAAAATTCAACGCCCAGAAAGTTAATGACAGGAAATGGTATCAAGCAGAGGTAAATAGGTCGCCACCTTACATAGGAAATCGGGTATCTGTCTGGAAAAAAAGGTTAAAGGTTGTAGAGTTTCTACGTGAGTTATCTTTCTTTTTGGTTCTGGGGGAAGGTGGTTTGATCAAAGAGTGTCGGGCATCGTACTGTCTTCGGTCTGATGTTTTACGTTTAGTGCTCTTATCTTCTGACTGTTAGTGAGAGCATGTATGTAGTTTGTGTTATGTTGTGTGTGTGTGTGTGTGTGTGTGTTGGGGGAGGGGTCATGTGTGTGTGTGTGTGTGTTGGGGGAGGGGTATGTGGTGTGTGTGTGTGTGTTATTGTGTGTGTGTGTGTGGTTTTTCTTTTTTTTCTTGGGGGGGGGGGGGAGTAGGGGATATATGTGTACGTGAGTGTGTGTGTGTTTGTATGTCACTATGTGTGTGTATCTGTGTGTGTGTTTTCTTTTTTCTTTGTTTTTTTGGGGGGAGGGGATACATGTGTACCTGCGTGTGTTTGTATGTGTGTGTGTGTGTGTGTGTGTGTTTGTATGTGTGTGTGTGTGTGTGTTTTGGGGGGGATATATGCCTGTGTGCGTGCGTGTGCGCGCGCGCGCGTGTGTCTATCGTGTGTCAGTGTTTGTCATTCTATCTACGCTCAGAGAGAATGTCAATCCGTGCGTGCGTGTGTGTATATGTGGGGCGTTGTCCGTTGCGTGCATGTGTGTCTGTCAATATTGTGTTAAGTGTTTTTCAGACATTCTGTCTACACTCAGCGAGAATAGCAGTCTGTGTGTGTGTGTGTGTGTGTGTGTGTGTGTGTGTGTGTGTGTGTGTTGTGTGTGTGTGTGTGTTGTGTGTGTGTGTGAGTCTGTGTGTGTGTGTGTTTGTCAGACATTCTGTGTACACTCAGAGAGAATGTCAGTTCCTCTGTGTGTGTGTGTGTGTGTGTGTGTGTGTGTGTGTGTGTGTGTGTGTGTGTGTGTGTGGGTGTGTGTGTGCGTGCGTGCGTGTGTTTGTGTGTGGTAAGTGTGGTGTCAGTCTGTTATGTGTTGTGTCTGTGTTTTGTATGTGATTGTGTTCTTTCTTTAATGTCACGGGTTTTCCCCCTTTGAGTGACTTTAGACGATTGCGAGAAGTCAAAGTCAGAGACGCTTTACTGAATCAACCAATGTGTTCATTTCATGGGCGGGCACTCTGTCTGTCTGTCTGTCTCTGTCTTCTCTCTCTCTCTCTCTCTCTCCAGTCTCTCTCACTCTCTCTCTCTCTCTCTCTCACACACACATCTTTTCTCTCATCACTCATTCTCCTCTTTCTCATCTCATCTAATCTCTCTCTCTTTCTCTCTCTTCACTCTCTCATTCATCTTATCTCTCTCTCTCTCTCTCTCTGTCTCTCTCTATCTCTCTGTCTCTCTTCTCTCTCTTCAGTCTCTCTCTCTCTCTCGTCTTTCGTCTCTGTCTCTGTCTGTCTGTCTGTCTCTCTCTCTCTCGCTCTCTCTCTGTCTGTCTGTCTGTCTGTCTTCTACACACAGACACACACACAGACATACACACACACACACACACACACACAACACACACTCGCTCACTCTCTCTCTCTCTCATCATCTCTGTGTCTGTCTTTAATGGTATATATATATAAAACATGCGTGAAAACAGGTTTCTCCTTTCTGTAACACACACACTATACACGCACGGCACACACACACACACACACACACACACACACACACACACACACACAAGCACCGCCGCGGCACACACACACACACAATAAGTCAGTCATTATGAATGATTTCTCCCATGATTTACATACATGGACACAGATGTTTCGTGCGATCTATATTTATACAGAGTTCGAAAGTGTGTGTGTGTGTGTGTGTGTGTGTGTGTGTGTGTGTGTGTGTGTGTGTGTGTGTGTGTGTGTGTGTGTGATGTGTGTGTGTGTGTGTGTGTGTGTGTGGTGGTAGTTGTGTGTGTGTGTGGTGGTGTGTATGTATGTATGTGTGTGTGTGTTGTGTTGTTGTGTGTTGATGTGTGGTGAGTGTGTTTGTTGTGTTGTTCTGTGGTTGTTGTTCATTGTTGTATAATGACGTTTGTTTATTACGTTTCACACCCAGCCATTTACTCTATTAACTTACCACACCAAAAACAACACAGTCCTCCACAAAACACACACACACACACACACACATACACACAAACACACAAACACACACACACACATACACACACACAACAACACAACACACAACACACACACACACACACACAACACACACACACACACACACACAAACACACACCACACACAACACACACACACACCCACAACACAACACACCACACACACAACACACACACAACCACACACACACACAACACACACACACACACACACAACACACACACACACAACACCACACAACCACACACAAAACAAAACACACACACACACACACACACCACAACACACACACACAAACAACCAACACACACACACACACACAAAACACAACACACACAACACACACACACACACACACACACACACACACACACACACACACACACACACACCACACACACACACACACACACACACATGCACAGTCACAACACACAATCTGGCACGTAATTACGCACACACCTAACATTCAATACCTTCCATTCACAAACTGACGTCACAGGATGTCCACCAATCAGGTTACCGCGTCTTTTAACAGGAAATGTCCGTGTGTATGTGTGTGTCCTGGTGACATATGCATGAATGATTTTGAAAGAAGAAACTGTGAGAAAGGCATTTGTCATGCATGATAAATTAGGTATCCAGGAAATGTTTTTGGTCATGCATCATTGTCAGTTGACAATTTCATCATTCTCTCCCGCCAGGTTTGTATAATCATGGTAATGGGGCAATCTTTACTTTTTTTCCCCAAAGAATATGTGATCAGTCGTCGTTGTTCACGTTCCCCCTCCCTTCCCCTTTTTTATATTTATGTATCTATTTATTTTTTAGTTAGTTAGTTAATTTGTTAGTTATTGTTTGTGTGTTTGTTGTTTTTCTATCTATCTATCTATCTATCTATCTATCTATCTATCTATCTATCTATCTATCTATCTATCTGTCTGTCTATCTATCTGTCTGTCTGTCTGTCTGTCTATCTATCTGTCTGCCTGTCTATCTATCTATCTATCTATCTATCTGTCTGTCTATCTATCTATCTATCTATCTGTCTGCCTGGCTATCTATCTATTTTTCTATCTATATATCTATCTATCTATCTATCTATCTTTCTTTCCATCTATCTATCTATCTATCTATCTGTCTGTCTGTCTATCTGTCTGCCTATCTATCTATCTGTCTGTCTATCTGTCTGCCTATCTATCTGTCTGTCTGTCTATCTATCTGTCTGTCTGTCTATCTGTCTGCCTATCTATCTATCTGTCTGTCTGTCTATCTGTCTGCCTATCTATCTGTCTGTCTGTCTATCTGTCTGTCTGTCTATCTGTCTGCCTATCTATCTGTCTGTCTGTCTATCTGTCTGTCTGTGTATCTATCTATCTCTTGTCTTCTATCTGTCTGCCTATCTATCTATCTGT
>JAPXFY010000015.1:59048861-59061361 GCA_030674185.1 Monoplex corrugatus | reverse complement strand
GTGCCCTGCGGCATGGCGTTGGCTGATCATGACTTTCTGTACGAATCTTATCCTTTATCGCTGCAAGTACATCTCCCACCCTCTCTGTCCTCAGTCACATACACGAGATGGGGAAAAAACCCAAATGTGACCCTCCACCACGGAATGAGTCGGATTGCACCTGACACACTTTTTCGCTAGCAGCGATAGTTCATGTAGTGGGGTCAGGGTACCAATTTTGAGATTTTCACTGAAAATGATTCTGTGGTCATTATTTTTATGACCATTGTATACAATTAAAGTAAAGCTTATGTCTGAAACAAGAAATCTCAGCATGGTCATTATTTTATGTCTTGTTAAAATACTTGTGCTTATTTGATCTTATAAACGGGTGAAAAGTGTAGCTCTATTAGAAGTACCTGGTTGCTATGGGCATAAGTGTGACATTTTTCAAAGCTGCGATTTCTCAAATATGCATTTTCCCACATATCCAACTTTAAAAGGTCATAACTTTTGAAAAGAATGCCCGATTTTGATAAAATTTGGATCTGTGAAAACTGCGTTTTTCTGCTTATTCATTTCATTTAAAAACAAAAAAAATCACCCCAGGTGCATTGCGACTCATTCCGTGGTGGAGGGTCACAAATGAACACTGAAGTAATAAATATAATCTAATGCTAAAAGGAGTGGAGGAAAAGGTTGACAGCAGAAGGACAACCAGGAGTGATGACCTGAGTGTGGCCCAGGGCACAGTCACATTTGAACAGGGCGTAACAACTGCTGTGCAGTGAGACACGGACCGGTGGGATCAAAAACCCAGGTGGGTGGGCAGGCTCTTTCCAATACAGTGTCCCTTGAAGATCATTGTGTGTGTGTGTGTGTGTGTGTGTGTGTGTGTGTGTGTGTGTGTGTGTGTGGTGTGTGTTTGTATTTGTATTGTGTGTATATTTTGTGTGTCGTGTGTATGATATGTGTGTGTGTGTTTTGTGTGTGTGTGTGTGTGTGTATGTGTGTATATGTATATTTTGTGTGTGTGTTGGTATGTGTGTGTGTGTGTGTGTGTGTGAGTACGTGGTGTGTGTGTATGTGTAGTGCTATGTGTGTGTGTGTGTATGATGTGATTAGTTCGTATGTGTATTATCGTGATGACGTATAGTGTGAGTGTGTATATGTGTGTGTGTGTGTATGTTTGTGTGTGTGTGTGTGTCGTGTGTGTGTGTGTGTGTGTGTGCATGATGGTGTGTGTTGTGTGTGTGTGTGTGGTGTTGAGTGTGTGTGTGTGTGTGTGTGTGTGTGTGAAGTGTGTTTGTGTGTGTTGTGTTGTTGTGTGGGTATGTGTGGTGGGGGTGCGTGTGTGTACGTAAGTGTGCGTGTTGGTGTGTGTGTAGTGTTGTGCGTAGCGTGCGTCATTGTGTGTGTCGTGCGTGTGCGCTGCGCGTGTTTGTGTTTGTGTGTGTGTGCGTGCGGCGACGTGGTGTGCTGTGTGTGCGTGCGTCGTGCGTGCGTTTAGTGTGTGTGTGCGTGCTAGTGTGTATGGCTCTGTCCTATTCCGTGCTAATGATCTGACATGTTTCGGGGCTTTTGTCACTACGACCTTTTCATTTCATTTGTCGCCTTGTTGTTTCTATCACACACACCACGCATCATCTAACACCCATATAAAATGGATGGCGCTGTACTGCGGCGACTCGCTGATCCGGAGAAAGCAACTTGTATTTCATATGTAATTTCATTGTGACAACCACAACAACAAAAGTTAAACAAATACGGTTTCAGTTTCAATTTCTCAAGATGGCATTTCCACATTTGGGATAAATTCCATAATCAATCACTGATGCTGTGGATGCCATGATTGTTCAGTAAGATCCGAAAAGATCGCGGCATAGATTTAACAAGAAACATCCGAGGATGCTAGGATGCGACCCAGCGCATCCAGTAGCCTCACCACTCTCCGGACAACCATCTCCCATGCTCCAGACGCCATACAAGAACCATGAATTCCAAAATTAACCTTTTGACTCCCGCACCCTGTCCACCAGCATCCTGCGTTGTTCTCATGCTAACAAAACAAAATCTTAACTCTTTGATTCTCTCCCCCTTGGCACCAGCCTCCTGCAGGAAGCTGGTGGGTAGGGTGAGGGAGTCAAAGGGTTAAGTTTTTGCAGTTGGTTGATAGGATGCGGGAGTCAAAGGGTTAATCACTGATGCCGCGGATACCATGTGATGGATAAGATCCAAAAGGATCGTGGCATAAACCCTTTACTTGCGCATAAGCTCTGTGTGGCTGGTAGGGTCATGTGGTTCTATTTACGCTGTTTCCTATAGCTATCTTTGTGCATAAAAAAAATGAAGGACGATTGCAATGTCTTAAAATCCCATAGAGTCACAATATAGAAACTCGTCTACTGGTCACCCAACATTCTATCGCTCCTCGCTTGTTAACACAGTCTATCATTCCCATCACCATAATTCTATTAGTCCATCCTTTACCAATGATCCACAGAACCAAGACACACACACACACAATACAAACAAATAAGCACGCACAGATACACGCGCGCGCGCGCGCACACACCACACACACACAACCACACACACACACACACACACACAATGTATGCATACAGTCACAATATCTTTCTCTTTTTATTTTATATCGCTTTTCTTTTTGCCCACCGCCCTTCTCTTCACCCCACCAATCCATTTATCAACAAAATAAATACAAAATACAGCGGCTCTATTCACAAAACCTCTTATTTCTTCGTCTTTATTTCATTTAACATCTACGCCTACCAGGCGAATCACAGATATCAGAACGAAAGTTCAAACGAAACAAAGAGAAATCTAGGCCATGCTTTCAGTGATATCTAAGATATGCATGTATACAATGAAAAACGGCTGCAATGAGAAGAATGGCAAAAACATGCAGACAAACGATTTTAGCTTCTTGCAGTAATGAAAAGGTCATATGGGGTATTGAAATCATTCATCATTGTCTCGTGGGCTGACTCTTTCTTTCGATAGAACCATAGACTAGAGATTTCATGTCTTAAGTTCAAATCCAGCCCACAACATTGTTACTGATTTTGTTATTTTTTTAGTTTAAAGCCCAGCCGACTGTGTAGAACCATATCAGGGCACATGCACAATATTTCAACAGAAAAAAAAAAGAGAAAAGAAGTAGTACCCATATCAATGCATTCCCCCACATAATCTAAGGAGATGCCCCTGGTGTTGACCATTCCGTTCAATTCATACACAGGGGATTTAAAAAAAAAAACATACATGAATACAAATTTGAACAGAAAATAAAGCACACTAAAACAAATAACAACGGGCCTAAATGACCTAAAATTGCTTTCGCATATCACATTTCCTTAGGAGCCATAAACGCAGTTTAATACATTTACCGATTATCAATCCTAAGAGAAAGTATGTAAGACTTTATTGACCATATGCAGGGAAATGGACCAGCAAAGCAGAAAAGGTAGGAAGAAATGACAGAAAGCAAAGGAACCTATGTGTGTGTCTCTGCCTGTCTGTGTCTGTCTCTCTGTCTCTGTTGTTTGTCTCTGCCTCTTTTTAATTTTCTGTCTCCCTCCCTCTTTCCCTCTCTGTCTGTCTGTCTGTCTGTCTGTCTGTCTCTCTGTCTCTCTCTCCTTCTCTCTCTCACACACACACACACCCCATGCATACACACACGTGTGCATACACACTCACGAATATGACACACACACACACACACACACACACACACACACACGCACGCACACACACACACAACACACACACATACACACACACACACACACACACACACACAGCCAACGCACACACACACACACACACACACACACACACGCCACGCACACACGCCACGCACACACACACAACACACACACACACACACACACACACACACACACACACACACGCCACGCACACACAAACTCCATGCGATGTAAAACAGTCTTCTCTTTTCAAACAAGGGTTACTGAACATGTGGGCGACACTGCACAGTAGTAGCGAATATGTCATGCACACATGTTCTCCGTCTTTCTACTCGTAAATATGTGCCAGGCATAGACATTGACAGCAGAACTAAAACAATTATAAAAACAAACAAATAAAGAAAGAAAACAAACAAACAAACAACAACGAAATATTCTGGCATTCTGGCTAAGTTTCAGTTTCAATTTCTCAAGATGACATCTTCGTGCTCGGCATGAATTCCATTTGAACTATCATCACAGGTGCCATGTGTATGGTGATCATGGCACACGCCTTAAGCCTGCACATAACCCATGAGCTGGCCAGGTCCTAGAGGCCCTATCTGACCTACGTTTTACATGTACCTAGCCTACATTTTATATATACTAGTATTGTATCACTCTTTCACTGGAACAATCTTGGTTCCACGTAAAAATGACATGTGTGTTATGTGTATCTTATCTTTAAAGAAAAGAACAGATATATAAAGTAAATAAAGAAATAATGAAAGTCTGAATCATAACACAACTAGCCACTCAGTATAAACTTGTCTCACACCACAGAAAGCCCCCCAGTCAATGCTCAAAGCCTCCGCTGCCTATTCATCATCATCATCAGGTGCCCTGCCGCATGGCGTTGGCGATCATGGACTTCCGTCTGTCTCTATCTCTCGTTGCCCCTAGCATCTCCCCCACCCTCCTCGTCCCCAGCCACTCTGCAAGTCCGCCCAGATTTCTCTCCCTGGGTCTACCTGGTGCTCTCTTTCCCTCCAGCTTTCCCGTTGTGACCAGGTGCATGCTCCAAATCCCCTTTCCTCATAAAATATCCTATAAATGTTGCCTGTCTTTTCCTAATCTTCCTCATGAGTGATCTACTTGTGTCTGCCTTCATCAAGACTGTCTCGTTTGTTTTCTTTGCTGTCCATGGAACTCTCAACATTCTTCTTAGAAACCACATCTCGGCTGCCTCAATCTTGTTCTGGCTTTGCTTGTTGACTGTCCACGCCTCACATCCGAACAACAGTATTGGTTCTATATATAACATTCAAGAACTCTCTTCCTGATGTTAATTGATAGGCATTTGGTGGTAAGAATTAATAAGATGAAAACAATAATTCCTTAATCATAACCTTGCCAGTCTGTCGCTAAGAGATGATATACTTCAGAAAACATGGCATCTCTAACACAGAAGGAATTCGGATTGCTCAAGAGAGACGCACCCTGCTCGAATAATTCCATATGTGCTGCACACAAATCTGCCAGCGCTTCTATGGCAGACTCCATAAGGCTGCGCAAACCTTATGCACTGGCACGGTCTTGAAACAGGGGTGGGGAGGGGATGGGGAAGAGGGACCCATGAAACACTAAGCTGACATTGCCAGAATGGTGGAAAACATTAAGATGGGCAGCGAACAGGCCAGTTTTTTTAAATGTTGTGGGCTGAATTTGAACTCAAGATGTCAGATATCTTGAGTCCACGACTCTACCAAGATAACCCAACCAGCCCATTATGACAAAGAGAGAGAGAGGGTGGGGGAGAGAGAGACAGAGACAGAGAGAGGGAGAGAGAGATAGAGAGTGAGAGAGAGACAGAGCCAGAGAGCGAGAATGAGAGAGGGAGTAGAGAGAGAGAGAGGGAGGGAGGAAAAGATATATATATATGGAGAGAGAGAGAGAGGGAGCCAGAGCGAGAAATAATAAAGGGAGAGGGGAGAGAGAGACAGACAGACAGACAAAGACAGACAGACAGAGACAGACAGACAGACAGAGACAGACAGATAGACAGAGACAAAGAGAGGGAGAGAGAAAGAGAGAGATAGAGAGCCAGAGCGAGAAATGAGAAAGGAAGGGGAGAAACAGAGAGAGAGAGACAGACAGATAGACAAGCAGACAGACATACAGTCAGACAGACAGACAGACAGACAGGCAAACAAATAGAGACAGAGACAGAGACAGACAGCACCATTACAAACGACGAAGTCCAAAGGACAAACAATCGCCCAACACGTGAGACGCTGTGACTTGCTGGCCACAATAAAGAAAAGAAAGATAAGATGGTATGGCCATGTAACAAGATCCCGCGGACTCTCAAAGACCATTCTCCTGGCCTGGACATCCATCCCGTTTCGCCTTTTCCAGTTTCACTGCTAATTTAGTCACATTTTGCGTTAAATGCACAGACTTGTACATTAGCTTACACACACACATAGACACCTGTATACATCAAACACAAAAAGATAAAATAAATTTTTGAACTCATTCTCCCATTATCGTCCTTTCTCACAGACTCATGCATACCTGATAAATAGAAAATCGACTTTTGCTGATTTTTCTATGGTGAGATTCTTCATCATCATCATCATCATCAGGTGCCTTGCCACATGGCGCTGGCGATCATGGCCTTCCATCTCTTTCTATCCCTTATTGCCTCAAGCACCACCTCCACCCTCTTTGTCTTCAGCCACTCAGCAAGTCCGTCCAATATCTTCTCCCTGAGTCTACCTGGTGCTCTCTTTCCCTCCAGCTTTCCTGTTGTGACCAGGTGCTCCAATTCCCCTTTCCTCATAAAATGGCCTATAAATGTTGCCTGTCTTTTTCCTAATGATCTTCTTGTGTCTGTCTCCATCAAGACTGTCTCGTTTGTTTTCTTTTCTGTCCATGGAACTCTCAACATTCTTCTTAGAAATCACATCTCGGCTGCCTCTCTTTCTGATGTAAATAAGACAAACTGGCACAAGTGCATAAAGCAATAAAAATCAGGCATTTGAATTAAAAAGATGAAATGGAAAAACGTGAAACGGGATGTCACCCTTGTGGCAGCTATATAAGGGAAAAGGAGAAATAGCATATACGTAAAGAAATGGACGGATGTAATTGCAGAGCGGTCTAGAGAGTACCGTACTGAATTTGGCGACAAACCCAGGCACTCATCCATAACCGAAAAGGACGGAAGTAACAGGTGCAGCGTTTATCTGTACAGCGCTACTACGGGCCTGGGCGAATTTTGGGATCCGTGTCGTGTGTGTGTGCGTGTGTTTGTGTGTGTGCGTGTGTGTGTGTGTGTGTGTGTGTGTGTGTGTGTGTGTGTGTGCGTGTGTGTGTGTGTGTGTGTGTGTGTGTGTATGTGTGTGTGTGTGTGCGTGTGTGTGTGTATGTGTGTGTGTGTTTGCGCACGCACGAGTGCGTGTGTGTATATGTGTGTATGAGTGTGTGCATGCCCGTGCGTTCGTTCGTTCTTTGATTTAACGTCTGTTCACTATGAGTGATATTAGACGGGGGAAAACTGGAGGATGGGAGATGGGCGAGTTGGATTGGGGGCAGAGGGGAGAATGAGTATGAGACATGAGTAAGCGGGTAAATATAAAAATGGAACAAAATCTTAACATTAACAGTTAACATTAACAATGCGAAGGGAAAATTTAACGCTAAAGTACAAACTTCATAAACTTAAAGCAATACATTAACAGGACTGTGAACCAATGATTCTGAAATTTTAACTGACAAAGATTGATCTGAAATTACTTCTTTAAAATGAGTTTCAGAATAGTTTTCTTGTGTAAACATTTTTGGTAAAAAGGAACGTAGCTTTTTGCAGTAAAATAAACAGTGAAACAGTGTGAACTGTTCACCGCAAATACACTTTATATTTTTACAATATTTTGTTTTCAACGCGTTTAGCTGAAGACGAAAATGAACAGCAATAATTGATCTCGAATGATATATGGAAGAATACTGCAATTTTTTACATACATTTTGAAAAGAACGTTTTATCATTTGTTGTGTCACAAACTTTTCATTGAATCCATGAGGCTGATTCTAGCAAGCCGCAAGCTTCTTTTACGGAAGTTTTAATACGTAATTCTATAGTATTATCAGTGTTGTGTGCACCTTGCTTAGCTGCTCTGTCTACTACTTCGTTGCCGTGAAGACCAACGTGAGAAGGCACCCAGCATAAACTGATATATGTACCTTTTGTCCTTAAACGATGTATAAGATGATTTGCCTCAGTAATTAAGTCAGGTCTTGTGTCTGTATCAAAAGACTGTAAGGCATATAATACAGATTTTGAATCAACAAAGAGAACTACTTTGACAACTACAGGTTTAAGGTCTACTAAATAATGCAACGCTTGTATAATAGCGACTAATTCCGCTGTAAATATAGATATATTTGGCCCAATGAAAAATGACTTTTGTATTCTAAATTTTGGAACATAAAACGCTGCTCCAGCAGATTTATTTTCTAAGACTGACCCATCGGTAAAAATATGGAGGTGGGTACGGTAATTTTCATCGACGTATTCTCTCGCTGTGCATATCGAAATGTTAATATTTTCATATTTCTTAGCATCTGTATAATCAATATCAAAAGTGGCTTTAAGCATTTCCCATGTAGGGATAGGCGTTGTGGATGGTGTCTCAGCTATTTCATCCAAATTTATGTTAGACTGTTTGACTAAGTCAGATACATAAGTTGCAACAGTCATTTGTGATGAAATGTTGCTTGCTCGTTTTGGAAAGTCAACATCAGACCTTAGTTTAATTTCCTTGCTCACAAAATTGTCCGTTTGTGAAGTAGTTCTGACTGCAAAGTTTGCTGTCACTAGCTCACGATAGTTGTTCAGAGACAGAATTCCAGCAACTTTGTACGTTTCCAGATTTGAAGCATGGACTGGTACACCTAGTGCAATTTTAAGACTTTTGCAGTCTAAGCTTTGAATCTTCTTTAGTAAATATTTTGGTGCACTGAAGAACACCTCTTGTGCATAGGATAATTTAGATCTTACAAGTGCTGTTGATAGATGAAGTAGTATGTTTGTATCCATTCCCCAGGGTAATCTGCTTATTATCTTTAGAAAATTTAAGGCTTTTCTTGCTTTTGTTAAAACATAATCAAAATGGACATTCCAGTTTAATTTCGATGTTATAAAAACTCCCAGAAATTTTACCACCTGTTTGTAATGTATCACTTCACCATGCAGTCTGAAAGTAGGCAAGTTATTTAAAGTACCACCAGGATTAAATAATAATAATAATAATAATAGTGAACATTTATGGCGCTTAATCTAAAAAAGCCCTAAGCGCTTACAGTAAACACACACACACACACACACACACAACACACGCACACGCACACACACACACACACACACACACACACACACACACACACACACACACCCGCACACACACACACACACACACACACACACACACACACCCGCACACAGACACACACACACACACACACACACACACACCCGCACACACACACACGCGCGCGGGCACAGATTTCAAGGTGGCAGCTGAAGTAAGAGTACAGAACTACAGGCTAGGATTTAAAAAGAGTGGTTTTTAGACTGGACTTAAACGAAGAAAGGGTACAGGTCGAGCGGAGAAGAAAGGGAAGTTTGTTCCAAATAGAGGGGGCCTGATAAGAAAAAGCACGTTCACCAAGAGTTTTGTTGCGGAAGCGTGGGATTCGAAATAGGTGGGCATCAGTAGAAGAGCGTAGCTCTCTGGAGGGAATGTAAACAGTCAGGAGATCAGAAAGATAGGGGGGAGCTAGACCAGCCAGAGACTTATGGCATAGGAGGGAAAGTTTATAGTCAATACGCTTTCGAACAGGAAGCCAGTGTAGAGTTCGAAGCAGAGGGGAAACATGAGTTGACCTTGGGCATTTCCGTACAAGGCGAGCAGCGTTATTTTGAACTTAGCATCATGTTAGTTTTTTCAGTTGATAACGATAGACCATTTTCTAACATGTAGTTTCCAAGATTATCAAGATCAGATTGATACACCTTCCTGATGTAATTCTGTGCTCTCTGGGGAGTTGTCTTTTTTAAAGTAATATTGATCCATATGCATATATCATCAGCGTACTGTACCAAAACAACACGATTTTGGAACATAAAACGCTGCTCCAGCAGATTTATTTTCTAAGACTGACCCATCGGTAAAAATATGGAGGTGGGTACGGTAATTTTCATCGACGTATTCTCTCGCTGTGCATATCGAAATGTTAATATTTTCATATTTCTTAGCATCTGTATAATCAATATCAAAAGTGGCTTTAAGCATTTCCCATGTAGGGATAGGCGCTGTGGATGGTGTCTCAGCTATTTCATCCAAATTTGATACACCTTCCTGATGTAACTCTGTGCTCTCTGGGGAGTTGTCTTTGTATGTGTGTGTGTGTGTGTGTGCGCGCGAGCGTGTATGTGTGTTTGTGTTTATGTGTGTATGTGCTTGTATGTGTGTGTGTGCGCGTGTGTGTGTATGTGTATGTGTGTGTGTGTGTGTGAGCGTGATTAATTGCATGCACGGTTGACAATACAGGAAATAGGCAGACAGGGTGTGGGAGTGAAAGGCTTATTAATAAAGAGCCAAAATGACGGGCACAGACTGAAAATGGAAAACACCGTCTGAGTTTTCAGTTTCAGTGTCTCGAGAGACCGCCTCCACGCGTGGAATAAATTTCATATGTACTGACGCCACTGAACCCATGTGATGGGGGGAAAATCCAAAATAACCATGGCAGAAACCTTAACCCTTTGACCGCCTCACCTTATCCACTAGCATTCTGTATCGTCACCAGTGATCATCATCATCATCATCATCACCATCATCATCATCATCATCATCATCATCATCATCATCATCATCATCATCATCATCATCATCATCACCATCATCATCATCATCATCATCATCATCATCATCATCATCATCATCATCATCATGTTCCCTACCGCATGACGTTGGCGATCATGACCTTCCATTTGCATCTATCCCTTGTCGCCGCAATCACATCTTCCACCCTCTCTGTTCTCAGCCACCCTTCAAGTCCGTCCAATATTTTCTCACTGGGTCTTACCCGGTGTTCTCTTTCCCTTCAGCTTTGCTGTTGTGACCAGGTGATCTAATTCCCCTTTCCTTATAAAATGGCCTCTAAATGTTGCCTGTCTTTTTCTAATCTTCCTTGTCAACGATCTTCTTGTATTTGTCTGCCTCCATCAAGACTGTCTCGTTCGTTTTCATCAGTGATAGCAAAGCAAAAACTTAACCCTTTGATTCCCTCACCCTATCCACCGGCTTCCTTGTGGATAGGGTGTAGGAGTCAAAGGGTTAAGTTTTTGCAGCTGGTGGACAGGGTGCGGGAGTCGAAGGGTTAAGACTTCACGTAAGCTCTATCCGTTGGGTAGGTTATTAATTAAGGTCATTTCTAGCGTTGGGTTTTGCATACAATAAGTCGTAAGCACTGAAGCTGAAACACTTTGTACATGTATATGACAGAGTAAGGGAGAGAGAAAGGGCAAATGGCTATATGCGTCATCAGCCGTCTCTGACATGGAACAGCAGGAGAGCTATTTTGACGGCGATTCCAGAAACATGACTGTAGGATCTGGATTGCGGTATAAATAATAGTTTAATGAGGCAGGCTAGACACGGGTCCTTTCTCCCCCTTCACCTCTCTCTGTCTGTCTGTCTGTCTGTCTGTCTGTCTGTCTGTCTGTCTCTGTCTCTGTCTCTCTCTCTCTCTCTATCTCTGTCTCCCTTTCTCTGTCTGTCTGTCTCTGACAGTCTGTCTTTCTCTCACTCTCTCTCTCTCTCTTTCTCTCTCTCTCTCTTTCCCTCTCTCTATCTATCTGTCTGTCTTTCTCTCTGTCTCTGTTTCTGTCTCTGTGTCTTTCTGACTCTCTCTCTCTCTCTCTCCCTCTGTCACACAAACTCTCTCTCTAACTCTCTCTCTTTTCTCTCTCTCTCTGTCTGCCTCTCTCTCTTTCTGTCTCTCCGTCTCTGTCTCTGTCTCTCTCTCTCTCTCTTTCTTTCTCTCTCTCAAACTATCTGTCCCTGTCTCTGCATCTGCCTCTGTCTCTGCCTCTGTCTCTATCTGTCTGCCTGTCTGTCTATCTGCCTATTCTGCCTCTCTCTCTCTCTTTCTGTCTATCTACTCCTTCTCTCTCTCCTCTTTCTGTCACACAAACTCTCTCCTAACTCACTCTCTCTCTCTCTCTCAAACTCTCTAAAACTATCTGTCCTTGTCTCTGCATCTGCCTCTGTCTGTCTGTCTGTCTGTCTGTCTGTCTGTCTGTCTGCTCTATCTCTGCTCTCTCTCTCTTCTATCTCTCTCCTTTCTCTCTGTCTGTCTCTGACATCTTCTTTCTCTCTCTCTCTCTCTCTCTCTTTGTCTTCTCATCTGCTTTTCCCTCTCTCTTCTATCTGTCTGTCTTTCTCTCTTCTTGTTTCTGTCTCTTTCTTTCTCTCTCTCTCTCTCTCTCTCTCTGTCACACCTCTCTCTCTTCTCTCTCTTTTCTCTCTCTCTGTCTGTCTACTCTCTCTTTCTTCTCTCGTCTCTGTCTCGTCTCTCTCTTCTCTCTCTCTCTAAACTCGTCCCTCTCTGACGCTGTCTGCAAATGTCCGGACTGTTTGCTGTCTGTATATCTGCTACTCTTAGTCTCCTTTCTGCATCTTTTGTTGTCCTCGGTGCCTCTTTCGTCACATTGGCTTATTGCTCGGTGTTTGTAAACTG
>JAPXFY010000015.1:59021361-59028861 GCA_030674185.1 Monoplex corrugatus | reverse complement strand
TGTGTTCGTTCGTTGTTTCTTTTAACGTATTCCATAATATTAACGAAAAAAAAAAGCCAAGACAGTAAATAATGAATAAATAAAGAATAATAAATAATAAGATAAAGAGGTGATGCAGTGGTGTCCTTAATGTTTGTATTAATGTACTGATGCGTACGTGTGCGTGAGTTGTGTGTGTTGTGTGTATTAGTGTGTTGTGTATGCAATTAGTACTGTGCTTTTTCTATGATCATGTATGGACAGGTTAAGTTTGTTTGGTGGATGACAATGCAGGATATGAGGACAGGGTACATGAGTCAAAAGGTTAAACATCAAAATCTATGTACTGTGTGTATGTGTGTGAATAAGTATGTGTCATGTATTTCGTTAAGTGCCTTGCCTTTGAAACATAAAATCTTTGTCTTACACCAAAGTGTTTCATCTCTGTCAATCATCTATACACATCCCCCAGGTAATAAATCACTCTAGCTGTCAGGCTGCGCCTACAAGGGTCCATTTTAATCATAGGTAGCTGGAGGACAAGCCTGTAATGACTAATTTACTAATTAAGCTCTGTGACAAATGATTTTATCTCTAGCTTGTACATCCCATCAGACGAGGTTTTAATGGCCTCCTCACCAGCCTGATCTAAAGGAAATACCATCAGGCTTGGTCTTCAATAGGTCACTGAACAGAGGTCAAGGTAAAGGTCAAGGATGTCATAGAATTGTCTGATAGCTTTAAAGAGAACATCAAAATGTGTGGGGTTTTTTTTTGTTTTGTTTTGTTTTTTGTCCAAACATAATTGTTATCCTGGTAGCATCAATGTCGGATTAAATAATTCCTTCCCTCCTCCCCCCCCCCCCTTTCGTCACTTCCGTGGGATACTTATTCCCGTCAGATACGTACCGATAGATCCCTTCACTGATTGATCCCCACACTGAGAGATTGCCAAACTGATAGATCCCCAAAACTGAAAAAGCTAGTTTTACCCTCCTTTCGCTCTCCTCCCCCCCCCCCCCTCTCTCTCTCTCTCTCTGTCTCTCTCACGCGCTCTCAAAACCAGCAAATTCTCTTTCTCCATCCCCTCTCCTCTGTCTCTCTCTCTTTTCTCTCTCTCTCTGACACACACACACACACATACACACACACACACGCATACACACACCACACACGCTCGCACGTGCGCTCGCTCGCGTACACACACACACACACACCACACACACACACAACACACACACACACACACACACAAACACACACACACATGCTTGCCTATCCCAGCACAGATACTTTAGAACAATGAGTCATTTGATTGTAGATTTATCGGCGCAAGGATCTTTGCGGGTGTGACCCCAAACCGACCCTCCGTATCACTTTAAGAGGGTCATCATCATCAGGTGCCCTGCCGCATGGCGTTGGCGATCATGGACTTCCATCTGTCTCTATCTCTCGTTGCCCCTAGCATCTCTCCCACCCCTCTCGTCCCCAGCCACTCTGCAAGTCCGTTTAGCATTTTCTCCTTGGGTCTACCCGGTGCTCTCTTCCTCTCCAGCTTTCCCGTTGTGACCAGGTGCTCCAAATCCCCCTTCCTCATAAAATGGCCTATAAATGTTGCCTGTCTTTTCCTAATCTTCCTTATGAGTAATCTACTTGTGTCTGCCTCCATCAAGACTGTCTCGTTTGTTTTTTTGCTGTCCATGGAACTCTCAACATTCTTCTTAGAAACCACATCTCTTTAAGAGGGTGCTGATGTGAAACTGAATCGAATCAATCAGTCAAGACATCTTGGTAGTCTTGGGTAAATGTTGCGAGAATGGTGACTTCACATCTCCCTCCCTCGCCGCTTTTCTTTCCCCAACGCTGAACAGGATCTAGTGGTATTCATTCACAGCTCCGTCTCCTGTGAAATTTGGAATTCTGGAGTTTGTTCAAGAGGGATTCATGGCACTCGGAAAATTCCTTATGCGCGCTACCCAGACCTGTCAGTAAGGATGCGGGAGAGTCCCTGCGCCTGTGCAAAACCATATGCGTTGTCAAGGTCTTGAAATGGATGGGAAGTGGGGGAAAGGGGTCCGGGTGGGGGGTAGGAGTCGGAAGAGACCTGTGAGACGCTAAACTGACACCATCAGAATGATGGAAACATTTCGATGGGCAGTGAACAGGCTAGGGTTTTTTGTTTGTTTGTTTGTTTGTTGTTTGTTTGTTTGTTTGTTGTTGTTTTTTTTTGGGATGGAGGGGGTGATGGTAGTGATGGTGGCTGGGATTTAACTCGAGATATCGTATCTTCAGTCTACGGCTCTATAAGAATAGGTTTGTTTGCTTGCCTTTATTGTTGTTGTTACTTTTGTTTTGGTGTTTTTTTTTCTGGTGTGTGTGTGTGTGTGTGTGTGTGTGTGTGTGTGTGTGTGTGTGTGTGTGTGTGTGTGTGTGTGTGTGTGTGTGTGTGTGTGTGTGTGTGTGTGTGTGTGTGTGTGATGTGTGCGTGCGTGATTGCAGACGTGTATGTGCTTGTCTGTGTGCGTTCTATGTATGTGTATGGTGATGTTCGGGTGTGTTCATGTGTGTGTGCGTGGTGTGTGTATGTGTATATGTATATATGTATGTGTATGTGTGTGTGGGGTGTGTGTGTGTGTGTGTATGTGTGTGTGTGTGTGTATGTATATATGTATGTGTATATGTGTGTGTGTGTGTGTGTGTGTGTGTATGTATATATGATTGTGTATATGTGTGTGTGTGTGTGTGTGTGTGTGTGTGTGTATGTGTGTGTGTGTTCATGTGTGTGTGCGTGGTGTGTGTGTGTGTGTGTGTGTGTGTGTGGAGAGAGAGAGAGAGAGAGAGAGAGAGGGGGGGTGGAGAGATGTAGAGAGAAGGGAAGTGTTTCTGGTTTTTTGTTTTTTTTTTCGTTTTCCGTGTTTGTTTGTTTATTGTTGTTGTTGTTTTATTTCCGCTCACTGTTTCTTTTTCCTTCATATGAACTGTGTGTGTGTGTGTGTGTGTGTGTGTGTGTGTGTGTGTGTGTGTGTGTGTGTGTGTGTGTGTGTGTGTGTGTGTGTTTGTGTATGTGTGTATGTGTGTGTGTGTGTTTGTGTATGTGTGTATGTGTGTGTGTTTGTGTATGTGTGTATATATATGTGTGTGTGTGTGTGTGCGTGCGTGTTTGTGTGTGTGTGTGTGTATTTGTGTGTGATGGCGTGCGTGTTTGTTGTGTGTGTGTGTGTGTGTGCGTGTGTGTGCGTGTGTGTGTCCGTTTGTAAATGTGCGTGCTTCTCTCTGCCCTATGCACGTGTGCCTTTAAGCAAGGTTAAATCTGTAAAATCGGATTACAAAGTAGAGGGAGTGCTCTTTCGTTTCGCCATTCAACACCTTGCATGAATGGCCCCCGATAACCGTCGTCCATTGTGCACCCAAGGTCCAGTGGGTGATTTTGTCTCTACGCAACAGAGGGAATGTGAGTGCATTCACGAGCCCTGTGGACACGGTCAAGTGCGCGTGTCTTATTAAATTAACGCTTTATCGGTATACTTAGCCGTATCGGTACAATTTGGTTGAACACAGCATACACAACAATATTTCTCAAAATCTAAAACTTAACGTTTCAGCATATTATTGCTTCGGAAGTTTATAAACGTTTATATAATGAAAAGTAAAAGTTCACATTAAGTTACAAATGTACTTTTTAAAAAATTCTTAGGTAGATTTTTTTGTTATTTTATTTCAGTTTTATTTTTATTTTGTTTTATTTTATTTTATTTTATTTTATTTATTTTATTTATTTTGTTTTATTTATTTTATTTTATTTTATTTATTTTATTTTATTTTATTTTATTTTATTTTGTTTTATTTTGTTTTATTTTATTTTATTTTGTTTTATTTCTTTTTTATTTCTTTTTTAGGATCACCTCGCTCAGGGAGGTTCCTTGGTACAGTTTGGCCTTCCCTATCTCGACATACTTTTGGTTTTGTCTGATTTTACAGTAGACGTTGATACATTTTTCTGCACCACCGAACAAACTGTTTGCAGCCATTTCATCATTTCGGTAGACAGCTCGAATTTCAATGCAATGTGCACTAAAGAAAACATCTTTGTAATTCATTGTATAAGAATAAGTTTGTGATTTTTCTAAACTGAAAGGTATAATAATATACAGGTTTGTGATCTTTCTAAACCGGAAGGAACGTATATGAATTATCAAGTGGAATGTGTTTATTTTTGCCAGGCTATGCGCGCTTGCTGCCTACCGGTGCCAGTGAGGAACAGCATGTAACAGAACCTGTTTGCGCTCTTCTTGCTTAGTTCTTTTTTTTATCAAGAATTCACACATATGACCTCAGGAATGCACCGGGCCAACGCTAAATGCTCCTGGGGAGGAGCTTGTGAATCGAGATGTGTGGGAGCTGGAATACACCAGCTTCCATACCGATACGGCTAAGTATACCGATAGGACTGAGTATATATACCGATAGGGCTCAGTATACCGATATGACTGCATATTATACCGATAGGAATGAGTATACCGATAGGACTGCGTATACCGATATGACTGAGTATACCTATATGACTGAGTATACCGATAGGACTGCGTATACCGATATGACTGAGTATACCGATATGACTGAGTATACCGATAGGACTGCATATACCGATATGACTGAGTATACCGATAGGACTAAGTATACCGATGAGGCGTTAACACGCGTGTTCTTGCTTGCTTGCTCTCGTTTGCAATATGTTTGTGCTCTCTGCCGTTGCAGTGACAGACTAATGCAAGAAATGCCACCAGCTAGAACTGCAAGATGTTGCCAAAGCATAGGACTTATGTGTAGGCTTAAGGCTATAAAGTCGTTTTGGGTCCTCTCAATCATTTGACATCAGTGACATCAAATATTTGTGAAAGTAATTCCGAGCGCGGAGACGAGTTACTTGAGAAACTGAATCTGAAACTGAAACCGAAACTGAAACTGAAACTGAAACTGAAACTGCTCTCTCTCTCTCTCTCTCTCTCTCTCTCTCTCTCTCTCTCTCTCGCACGCAAACACACATAGTCTCTCTCTCTCTCACACACACACACACACACACACACACACACACACACACACACACACACACACATACACACACACACACACAGGTCTACACATACACACATATAGGCCTACAAACACACATATACACACATAGGCCTACACATACACACACACAAACACACTCACAGGCCTACAAAAACACACACATAGGGTACACACATAGGCCTACGCACACACACACACACAAGCACACACACACACACACTCACACACACACACACACACACGTACATTCCATAAGAACCGTTGTTCCCAATTGTCTAGACAGCCCTATGAAATCCGACCCGCTTCACGCGACCTACTGTCTTTCTGTTATATGATTGGACAGAACGAACCGAATGGGTGTTCTGATTGGCTGACTGAAAGGAATTGTATGCAAATGACCATGTGATTAGGTCGTGTTTGAGTACAGTAGCTCTTGTTTAAAGAAGACGAATGGAATGTGCCAGCTCGTGTGTGTTCTCTTGTTTTGTTTTTTGTTTTGTTTTCATGCTAGAGGGAATCATCTTAAATGTGTCGCGACACGAGACAGAGACCTTTAACGAATGCTATTGATTAATTACAAATGCGCCGTCAAGCCGGTAGAATGAGTCATCAACACGATACAATTTAAGAGACCCCCTCCCCCTACTCACCCCCCCTCCTCCCCCAATGCTATGTCTCTTCCACGCCCTCCTCCTCCACCGTGTTCCTAACTGTAAAGTAGATTTCAGTAAAAAAAATCATCTGCAATATCTGTGGGTTGATTTTAAGTAATACAATGAGCACAAGCAGTCCACAAGAAGACCTGAATGAGTATGGCTGTGTGTGTGTGTGTGTGTGTGTGTGTGTGTGTGTGTGTGTGTGTGTGTGTGTGTGTGTGTGTTTTGTGTGTGTATGAGTGTGTGTGAGAGAGACAGAGGGAGGGAGACAGAGACAGAGAGACAGAGACAGAGAGAGAGAGAGAGAGCGAGAGAGAGAGACAGAGAGTGAGAGAGAAAGAGACTATGTGTGTGTGTGTGTGTCTGTGTGTGTGTGTCTGTGTGTGTCTGTGTCTGTGTCTGTGTGCGTGTTTCTGTGTGTATGTGTGTGTGGAGAGAGTGTGTGTGTGTGCATAAGAGAGAGAGGGAGAGAGAGAGAGAAAATGTGTGTATGTGTGTGTGTGTGCGTAGTTGTGTATGTGTGTGTGTGTATGTCTGTGTCTGTGTGCGTGTTTGTGTGTGTATGTGTGTGTGAGAGAGAGTGTGTGTGTGTATGTGTGTGTGCGTAAGAGAGAGAGAGAGAGAAAATGTGTGTATGTGTGTGTGTGTGTATGGTGTGTGTGTGTGTGTGTGTGTGTGTGTGTGTGCGTGTGTGTGAGGAAGGGAGGATGGAAGGGGGAATTTAGAATGAAAGAAAGTTAAAGCTTTGTGAAATATATTGAATAATTCGTTTTGTGCTTGCTTGAAAAAGATCCATCGTACTCGGCCAATGTATTCTTGTGACCATCTTCGAATATCCCCCACCCCCACCCCCACCCCACCCTCACCCTCCATGGGCTCTTTCAGTTTGTATGAATAGTACTCCCACCATCTGGAAATTCTGTCTTGGAAATGTCCTTTGTTCTGTCATTCTTTTTTTGTTTCTGCCTCGTTTCTTTGATTTCTGTTATTTCTTCCAATCATTTTCTGCCTTGCTGGTCCATTCACCTGTATGTATTCGATAAAGTCTTACATGCTTTCTCTTAGGATTGATAATTGAGTTCATGTACTAAGTGCATTTTCGGCTCTGAGGAAGTGTGATATGCGGGAGCAATTTTAGACAATTTAGGCCTGTTTATATATATATATACGCTGTTAGAGACTTTTAGTTATGTTTATAAGTTGTATTCAGGTATGCTTTTTTTTTAAATCCCATTTGTGAGAAAGTGGACGGAGTGGTCAACGACAGGGGCATCTCCTTAGATTATGTGCGCGAATTTAGTGATTGGTGTACTCAATTTTGGTTTCATTTTATTTATTTTTTCTTTTCTTGTTTTCCTGTTGAAGAACTGTGTGTGCTTTGAAATGGTTAATGCTATGATATGGTTCTATGCAGTCGGCTGGGTTTTAAACAACAATAACAATCCATAAGCTTCGAATATATCCCTGCCCGACCTCTCCGTTCCGCTTCTAAAACTACTTGTTTACAAATTCCTCGACACAGCTGCAGCACAGTTGGGTTGCTGCTTATTTTCTGTCTGTTTCATACAACTGGAATGAGATTTCTCTGTCTCTTAGATAGTCATATACATATGTTGTTGTTGTTGTTGTTCTTGTTCTTGTTGTTATTTTTGTTGTTCTTGTTCTTGTTCTTCTTGTTTTCATTATCACCATTATCGTCATCATCATCATCATTAGTAGTAGTAGTAGTAGTAATATCATCATCATCATCATCATCATCGTCATCAATATCATCATCATCATAATCATCATC
>JAPXFY010000015.1:59011361-59013861 GCA_030674185.1 Monoplex corrugatus | reverse complement strand
CTCCCGTCTCCTTTCTGAAAAGTCACATAACCTTGCCGATGAATTCTATACTACTCTCCACCATCTTCTGGACACTCATGCTCCAGCCACAACCCGTCTTTTACCTGACCGCCCCCCTACCCCCTGGCTCACTCATGAGATTGCCTGTGCAAAACGTGCCCGCCGCAGAGCAGAGCGCCGCTGGCGCAAATCCAAACTCACTGTACACAGGCAACTTTTTCAAGCCTCTAAAACAAAAGTATCCACCCTCATTGCATCTGCAAAAACAAGCTATTTCCAAACCAAAATCCTGAATGCCTCTTCTTCAAAAGAACTCTTTACAACCATGAATCATCTCCTTGGCACACAAAAAGACTTACCTCTCCCAACAAAACATACAAATGAAGAACTCCCATCTGTATTCTCTAAGTATTTCACCACCAAAATACAAACTCTTCGTGACAGGCTTGACAGGACACCCTGTCAACCATGCCCACCTGACCCTTCCTTCTCTGGCACACCTCTCACTACTTTTACCCCAGTCTCACAAGAAGAAATTTTCAACACAATCAGATCCATGTCGTTCAAAACCTGCGAACTGGATCCTCTTCCAGGTTCTCTCTACTCCGATTGTCTCCCTACTCTCCTCCCATTCATCACTGACATCATCAACACTTCTTTTCAAACTGGAACTGTCCCAGATTCTTTCAAGTCTGCTATTGTTCACCCTCTCCTCAAGAAACACAATTTAGACCCAAATGAACTGAAAAATTACAGGCCTATCTCTAATCTCTCTTTCTTGTCAAAACTCCTTGAAAAAGTCGTCCTCAACCAGCTGAACTCTCACCTGTCTGCCAACAATCTCCTCAATCCTTTCCAGTCAGCCTACCGCCAGTGCCATAGCACTGAAACTGCCCTACTACACATTCTCAACAATCTCCTCCTTGCAACTGATACTGGCAAAGTCTCTCTCCTCACACTCCTTGATCTGTCTGCAGCTTTCGATACCATTGACCATGGTATTCTCCTTTCTAGACTTCATCATACTTTTGGCATCTCTGACATTGCTCTCTCCTTTTTCACTTCGTATTTATCAAACAGAAAACAAACTGTTCTCATCAATGGCACTTACTCTCAACCTGCATACCTGACCTGTGGTGTTCCACAAGGATCTGTCCTTGGCCCTGTTCTTTTCACTCTTTATACCTCCCCCCTGTCCACCATCATCAACTCCCACTCTATAAAACACCACTTCTATGCTGATGACACCCAACTTCAAGATAGTGACTCACCTGATAATATACAGCGCCTGTTGACTCGCACCACTGAGTGTTACTCGGACATTAAGAACTGGATGACACACAATAGACTTCAGCTTAATGACGACAAGACAGAAGCTATCCTCATTGGCACCCGTCAGAAACTTTCCCAGCTGCCTCCTCTTTCTCTCCCATTATGTAACACATCAGTCCCAATTTCTGATTCAGCTAAAAACCTTGGTGTCTGCATTGACTCTACCCTGTCCATGAACAACTTTGTTTCTCAAACTGCCAGATCTTGCTACTATCATCTCCATCGTATAAGCCTGATCAGGAAGTATCTCTCTGTCGAAACAACTGCAAAACTCGTTCTCTCCTTCATAATGTCTCGCATTGACTATTGCAATTCACTCCTGTCTGGTCTTCCTGCCTCCACCATTCACATCCTACAGCGCATTCAAAACAATGCTGTACGCCTTGTACTCAAAAAGAAAAAAGCTGACCACATATCTCCTCTCCTGGCACAACTTCACTGGCTCCCTGTATCAAAGCGCATACAGTACAAACTAGACACCATGTGCTACAAAAGCCTCAATAACGCAGCCCCCGATTACCTGTCAAGCCTACTTGAGATCTATGTTCCCTCACGTACCCTCCGCTCTGCCTCCGATCCTCTGACTTTTCGCTTTCCACGCACTAAGCTCAATACCTATGGTCCACGAGCCTTCTCTGTTTCTGGTCCACTCTCCTGGAACAAACTTCCTCTCTCAGTCCGTCAGCAACCTACTTTTGCCTCCTTCAAGTCCGCTCTCAAAACTCACCTTTTCTCCTCTGCATAAAATCCTAACCTCACTCAACCCCCCTCTGCAGCCTGTCTCCGCTCGGAGGGGAATCACTTTGTTTTAATATATAATTGTATATGATGTGCTCTCTGTGGTTTTCCATTGGTTTTATTCTTGCTTTTATTGCTTTTATTCTTTTCTCCCCATTTGTGGCCATGCATGTGTGTGTGTGTGTGTGTGTGTGTGTGTGTGTGTGTGTGTGTGTGTGTGTGTGTGTGTGTGTGTGTGTGCGTGCGTGCGTGCGTGTGTGCGTGTGTGTCTTTTCGGCGCTTGGATTTGATTTTGTCGAGATTTGCGCTATATAAATATTGTAATTATTATGTATGCATGTGCGTACGTATGTATGTATGTATGTATGTATGTATGTATGTATGTATGTATGTATGTATGTATACGCTTAGATTTATGTATGTATGTATG
>JAPXFY010000015.1:58993861-59006361 GCA_030674185.1 Monoplex corrugatus | reverse complement strand
ATTTATTTCTCTCTCACAATACCACTGACATCAATGATCCCAACACTCACACAGGAAAGAAAACAAGAACAGATCAAAGACAACGTTTTAAAAATCCCACAACAAAAGAATAGTACATGTGTAACACTCTTCTTACAGATGACGGACTTCAGTTCACACACACACACACAATACAGACACACAAAACACACATACATACATACATACATACATACATGCATGCATACACACATACATACATATATACACACATACAGAGGAAGAGAGTGAGTGAGTAGGCGAGAGACAGACAGACAGACAGACAGAGAGGAGGAGGGACAAAAAGACAAAAGAGAGACAGTGAAAGACAAACAGAAACAGAAGGAAGAGAGAGAGAGAGAGAGACAGACAGACAGAGACACAGAGTCAGAGAGACAGACAAAGACAGAAACAGGACAGAGAGAGAGAGAGAGAGACAGACAGACAGACAGAAAACGACAAGAGAGAGAAGAGAGAGAGAGAGAGAGAGAGAGAGAGAGAGAGAGAGAGAGAGAGAGAGAGAGAGAGAGAGAGAGAGCTGCCACTCAGACAAGCTGTGAAACGGAACTTTCATAACGGAATCTCTCACTTAAGTTGTTTCAAAGCTATTATGTACATTCCACACTAAACACTCTCAACCTCGCGGTTTCCTGTTCGCACAATTAACCCTTTCACATCCTCGCCTTGCAAATAGACCACCTTCGTCCATATGGTGCGGGATTGAAAGGGTTGAACCATAACAGTAAAGTACATCCGTCTTTAATAAGTCCCATTCACCGTACCGGTACTTCATGTTTTCAACCAATGAGATGGCTCTTTTCTGCAATCTTCAGTTCCGGCAGGATCGAAAGGTTTATGACAAACAAAAACAGGGTCGACGTAAAAACTGAACCAAACCAAAGCAAACCAAAAAAAACAGGCATCACGTTTGGGTTGACCGCTTCAGAGATCACACCAATACAAAAATGTCCGCAAAAGTAGTTCCGGATTGAAATGAATGGCCTACATTCGGTCGGTGTAGGTTCATGTGAACTCGAGTGTACGTAAACAAGTTAACCCTCTGACTCCCGCATCCTATCCACCAACTGCAGAAAATTTAACCCTTTTGACTCCCTCACCCTATCCACCAGCTTCCTGCAAAAACAAAATGCTTGTGGAAAAGGTAAGGGAGGCAAAGGGTTAAGTTTTTGCATTGCTGGCGTGGTTGGCAATGCAGGATGCCGGTGGACAGGGTGCGGGAGTCAAAGGGTTAATCTACATATGATTTTGTAATCTGTGACAATCTGCGGTGGAGAAATAGGAAGACTGGTGGTCTTCTTTCGTTCTCCCCGTCTACGTAGTCAGACCATATCTGGCCATGAACGTGGCCGTTTTTGCTTTGTTGTTGTTATTGTTGTTGTTGTTTTCCGGTACCTTCCGGTTGCCATGGAGCTTGACGGTCAGAGAAGTAAGAAGACAGAATCAGCTGAGGATATTTGTAGATCAGGAAGAGTTCTATCGGATAAAAACAACATCAGTAGCAGCTCATTGCTCAAGAGAGATTTATCGCATTCGGGCTATTCCATAATATGCGTTCCACCCAAGTCTGCCAACAATCATCTTACAGGCCTTTGGATATTATGCAGAGGCCTTTGGATGCCTGCGCAAAAGCTCTAGGCACTGGCAAGATATACAGATGGGAAGGGGGTTGGGGTGGGCGCAAGGAATCTGATATGGACTAAACTGATACAACCAAAATAAATCAAAGATTCGGGTTTGCGGCGAAAATGTCAGTATTCATCTTGTCCGGGCTAGAGTTGAACTGAAGACATGAGATCTTGAGCCACTGATATTCAGTTACGTGTCTATAAACATAGACGGCAACATGAGTGTACTATATAATGTGTTATCGGAATGCTCTATTATATAAAGCCTACAGTTTTCAGCGTATGTGACTCGCCAACAACAGAAGAATACGAAAAACAAATGTCTGACATTTTAAATAATAATAACAACAACAACAACAACAACAACAAGAAAAGTGATGATACTAATAATAGTGACGATGATGATGATGATAACAACAACAATAATGATCATAACAACAACTAATAATAATAATAATAATGATAATAATAATGATAATAATTAAAACTACAACAACAATAATAATAGCTGTTCATACATACTCTTTCCTGTTTTCAAGTGATCACATCTTCATTCAGTGCTAACATAACAGCCAAACACACAACCAACTGCTATCTACTGGATAAGAGAACATGGGGGCAGAGAAATTTCAAATGGAAACGAAGGTCCCTTGAGGGAAGTGTCTTTGCAAGTATGGCATTCGCCCATTCGTCCGACCTGCAGCACATAATTATGGTGTTGGAGTTTCTTCAAAGAGGATTTATTTACACTCGGTCACTGGCTCGGCAATTCGCTTGAAGATGGGTCTTGTGGCTGACTAGATGCCTTCAGATACTTTAGAAGTAAGCTTTGAACTTCCAAGCGGAATTCCATCGTTTGGATATCGTTCAGTTTCTTCATGCAAGGAAGCAAGCTTTTGAAGAAATACTCATTTTCGTCCGTACTGTCAGGCAGTCTTGAAGCGGTCAGGACCTCCATGTTGAAGTCTGAAGGTGCACTACATTCCATACAACCTCTCTTTCTTTTCCGTGGCTGATGCGGTATTCCTGAGTTTGGCGTGCAGGCAGTTTCTTCTGAAGACAGTGACAAAGGGTCCTCTTCAAATGTGACCTGTTCGGTGTATGTGTCTTCCTCCGGCCGTTCATCGTCTTCTTCACATTTCAGCTTTCCATCCATTTCTCGCATCTTGTAAAAGGGAATGAGAAAAGACATGTTGTCATACAGGTACCACGGTCTTTTCCTGCCTGTGGCTTGTCCTGAGACTGTCCGTCTGTACTTCTTCAGAAAGTAGTCTCTCAATGTGCCCCATCTGTTCTTGCAGGCGTTGGCTGAAATAGAGAGAAAAACATTTACTGTATTGCACATAATCCTGAAGCAAGATTACTCACTATGTACATGTATCATGGACAGCAAAGAAAACAAACGAGACAGTCTTGATGGAGGCAGACACAAGTAGATCACTCATAAGGAAGATTAGGAAAAGACAGGCAACATTTATAGGCCATTTTATGAGGAAGGGGGATTTGGAGCACCTGGTCACAACGGGAAAGCTGGGGGGAAAGAGAGCACCGTGTAGACCCAGGGAGAAAATGCTGGACGGACTTGCAGAGTGACTGGGGACGAGGAGGGTGGGGGAGATGCTAGGGGCAACGAGAGATAGAGGCAGACGGAAGTCCATGATCGCCAACGCCATGACATGTATCATTTCGGAAATATTCTGATACTTTTCAGTGTTTGAACTACAGGGATGTCCCTCGGTTTATTGTACATTTTCAACAGAAAAATCTGACAGTTCTGGAATTTCAGTAGGACTTTGTTCAAGAAGGATTCAGCTATCTTGGACAATTTTATCATGTGCTCCGCCCAAATCTGCCAGCAATTATCTGACGGATTTCTTGAGATTGGACGAAATCTTCAGAACTTGCAAAGTCTTGAAGTACGATGAAAGGGGAAGCAGTTCTTATAAAACACTACAATGGCACTATCAGAAGGATTGGAATTCTAAAATGGGCAGCAAACAGGCCACAGTTATTACACTGTAGGCCGTGATATTGAACTCAAGACATCGACTGTTCAGTCCACGATTCTAGGAGCTGTGTTAGCCTGTCCACTGAGGGGCTGAAGACAAAAAGGTTGATAGTTCCAGGAATGGTCAATGTTCAGACAGCAAGTGGTCATGATGATGTTCTGTATCGGCCACAAACAAGCTGAACGCTTTTACCAACTGCATGCTGAAACTGACGCCTTCACCTACCTGCCTCTGTCATCAAAACCAAAATTTGACCCTTTGACTCCCAAACCCTGTCCACTACCATCCTGCATTGTCAACCATGCTAGCAAAACTACCCACCAGCTTCCTGCAGAAAGGTGGTAGATAGGGTGAGGGAATCAAAGGGTTATTTTTTTTGCAGTTGGTGGATAGCGTGCGGGAGTCAAAGGGTTAAACAAAAATAACTGTAACAGTAATGTCGCCTCTATCAAATGGAGCGACGGAATCCATGGCTGACAACAACTCTGCTAATAACCAAGCCCAGTGGCAGCCGTCAGGAACTGGAGGGTAAAAAAAAAAAAAAAAAAAAATAAAAAACGGAAACATTCATCGCCAGATGTGAACTGACCGTGTAGACAACGAACGAGACAAGAAGTCAAAGACACTGTGACTATCAACGATCTTTTCACAAGACGACCCAAGAAATGCCTGTTCAAGATAAGAGATTCGTGAAAATTGTGCAAGTGTGTTCTAGTCAATAAAATTCGCGTGGGCTGGCTGGCTCGCTGCTCATCTTAGTGTGTAGGCTACATCATTCTGGTGGTATCAGCTTACTGTTTGTTGACAGGTCCCATTCACCACCAACACCCCTCCTCATTCCAAGACTTTGCCAGCGCATAGGATTTTGCGCAGACTCAGGAAGTCTACCAGATAATTTCTGGCAGATTTGAACGAAGCACATATGGCTTTGCTCAAATACAGTGAATCCTTGCAGGAATCTGGTGGATAGGGCGATGGAGTCAAATAGTTAAGCGCTTGCAGGTTGGTGGATAGGCCGCGGGAGTCAAAGAGTTAAAAAGGGTAGAGAACAAAACAATTCTTAGTTTGTGTGAGGGACTCAACTCGAGATTCTGGATCTAGAGTCAACGGTTCCACTAAAAAGCCACCCAGTCCACATAAGCTTGGTTATTAGTAGAGTTGTAGTCGCACATGGCTGCTGTGACTCCATTTGATAAAGTTTTGATTGATTTGGTTCAGGTTTTACGTCGGCATCCACCTCAGGTGATATGGCCGACGGGGATAACCATCCCAGGGAAGTGGGATGGTTATCCATCACCATCCCATCACCACCAGAACAACAGTGATGTTAAGATGGGATAGTGAGAAGTCCAGTTGTAATGCAGCACATCCCGGGATTCGAACCCACAACCATTAGTATGTGAATCCGACACTCAACCAACTGAGCTACTGAGGCCTGCCCCATTTGATAAAGGCGACCTTGGTGCAATATGTGTTCAATTGTTTGGTTCTGCTGACAACAGAGGCAGGTAGGTGGAGGCATCAGTTTCAGCTTGCGGTTGGTAAGAACGTTGAGCTGGTTGTGGCCGATGCAAAATATCATCAGGACCACTCGCTGTCAGAACATTGACCATTTCTTGAACTGTCCATCTTTTTCCTTCGGCCCTTTAATGGACAGGCTAACCCAGGTCTCAGAACCGTGAACTGAATAGGCTGATGCCCTCCTCTCTCACCCTATCCACCAGCTTTGTACACTGCAAAAACGTAACCCTTTCACTATTTCATCTCATCCACCAGCCCCTTGCTGTAAGAAGCTAGTGAATAGGGATAGGGAGTATAAAGGGTTCAGATTTTGCTTTACTATCACGGCTGATATTGCAAGAAGCTGGTAGATAGGGTGAGGGAGTGAAAGCGTTGTTTGGAAAACACAAGACGCGGAGACAAAGAGTTTCAGTTGTTGGACTGAATTTGCATGAACACACAGATTAAACAGTTGACACTGTACGTATGTCGCTAACAGGAAAAAAAAATGTTGGTGCATAAATGACATGTGACACGTATGTATGCTCTGTGTGCGCGCGCGCGCGCGCGCGCGTGTGTGTGTGTGTGTGTGTGTGCGTGTGTGTTTGTGTGTGTGTGGTATGAAGAGGGGGTGTATGGGTGCATGCCTGCATCCGTCATTGATTTAATGCCTACTCACTTAAAGTGATTTTAGATCCTGCATCCGTGTGTGTGTATGTATGTATGTGTGTGTGGGTGAGAGAGAGAGGGGGAGGAAGAGAGGGAGAGAGAGAGAGAGAGGGAGAGAGAGAGAGAGGGAGAGAGAGAGAGAAAGAGAGAGAGAGACAGAAAGAGAACAAAGACAGAGACAGACTATGTATGCATACAAACATAATGCATATGTGCGTGGTGAGCGAGTTTGTGTGTGTGTGTGTGTGAGTGTGTGTGTGTGTGTGTGTGTGTGTGTGTGTGTGTGTTGTGTGTGTGCGTGCGCGCGCGTGCGCTCACTTGCTCGTGTATGTATACAAAAGCGCGCGTGGACATTTTCAAATTAAACACAGTTAACTTTGTCAGTCCCTCACCCTACTCACCAGCTGCAAATACTTAACCCTTTCCCTCTGTCACCCCATCCACCACAGCTCCCTGTTGTAGGAAGTTAGTGAACAGGCTTAGAGAGTAAAGGGTTAAGATTCTGCTTCGCTATTGTGGCTGATATTGCAGGAAGCTGGTAGATAGGGTGAGAAAGTGAAAGGGTTGTTCGTGCTTTTCTATCATGGCTGACAATGCAGGAAGCTGGTAGACAGGAGGGAGTCAAAGGGTTAAGTTTGTGTTTTGCTATTATGACTGATAATGCTAAAATCCGGTGGATAGGGGTGAGGACGTCAAAGGGTCAAGTTTGTGCTTTGCTGTCGTGGTTGATAATAGAGACAGCTGATGGATAGGATGAGGAAGACAAAGGGTTAAAGTTTGCTTCTTGCGATAACGCGGGAAGCTGGTGGATAGGATTAGGGACTCAAAAGAGTAAAGTTTATCGTCTGATGTCGTGACTGAGAGCGCAAAAAGCTGGTGGACAGGATGCGGGAGTCAAAGAGTTAAGTTTGTGCTTTGACATCATTGCCGATAATGCAGAAACCTGGTAGATAGAAAAGGGTAGGGTTAACCTTCTGACTCCCACCCACCCACTGCAAAAACTGAACCCTTTGACTCCTTTACCCTATCCCACAAACTTCCTGCAGAAAGCTGGTGGATAAGGTGATGGAGTCAAATGATCACGTGGTGGTTTTTTTGTTTGTTTGTTTTTTACTTTGCTAGCATGGTTGACAATACAGGATGCTGGTTGGACAGGCTGCAGGAGGAGTCAAAGGGTTAATTAAATTAACCAACCAACTCACCATCAGCGCCAACCTCTTTGGCGATGCATTCCCACATGACGTTGATGAGCTGCCTGTTGTGATGGTTCCTGTCGTCTTTATCGTAGATGGCAGGCCTCTGCTGCACTTCCAGGATTCAGCCTCTCTTCATCCATGTCGCAATGGAATCGTCAGTCAGTTGATGCCACCAAGACGTGACGGTCAGCCGGCTAGTTGGTGTCAGCCAGTTGGTTCCAGCCAGTTGGTAATCAGCCAGTTGGTGTCAGCCAGTTGGTGTCAGGCAGTGTCAATCAGCTTGTGTCAGCCAGTAGTTATCAGCCAGTTGCCGTCAGCCAGCCACAAGAACCAGAGAAATTTGTCAACTCACCGCTGATCTGTCTATGAACTCTACCACTGATTGTTAATATACATGTATCTGTCTAGTCTTGCCACTGGTTTACTCCTGTATTGCTTGTATTTCTTCTGTCATAAAGTTGTTTTTTTTCTAAGTCTATAAACTATGTACTATATCTCTGTACTTCTAGATTGTTATTGTGTTGTTGTTGTTTAAAGTCCAGCCGACTGCGCAGAGCCATATCAGGGCTGGTACTTCTAGATAACACAGTTTTTACTGCTAGTAACAGATGATGGCTACCTAGCAATTGCTGTGCTCATACATTTAAAGAAAAGACACAGCCAGTTTCTGTCAGCAAGACACAGTAAAAGAGATATCCCGCTGAAAACTAGTTAGACTCTAGATCTACAGTATTTGCCGCTGTCGTATTTCGATGCTCGTAGCCTGACGCAGTCTTTCTGCTAGCAGCAAACATTACCGCTCATAACACACACCAGAACAGCCAGTCGCCGTCAGCTGAACACCAGAATATTTCAACATGGCGCCACCGACTCTCTCACTCTCCAGCAACGGTAAAAAACAAAACAAATTACTGTGGTTGGACTGAGCACATACGCATACGACCAAAACTCACTTTTTTTTCAAATTCTGTCAAAGTCGGTTAAAGCAATTTGACTGAGAACTGACAAGGGGCAGACAATAAGAATAATTACTTTTTATGACACCGTCATCACCATCACTTCCAAAACGCTAGCAACAACAACAATATCAACAACAATGGCAGCAAAAAGACCTTGAGCAGTTTCACATCCAGCCTACTACATTCAGCCAGCCAGCTGAAAACTGCGTGCAGCGTGGAAACATACAGACAGGCTTGCTGACTGACTGGAGCTGGCCGGCTGGACTAGTAGACATCTTGCTTGGCTCTGCCGTCAGCCAGACAGCCAGCCAACACACACGACAGGGTGGGGGGGGGGGGGGAGGGAAGGGGTAGAGAGAGAAGGCGGAAATTGGCGTGTACACAATTTCCCCCTGCCTTCAACTGGCTGGGAGCAGCTGACAGACAGAAGATTGTATTGCGGCAGGCTCTTGTTGGTTGTTTGAGTGTGTTGCTGTGTGAAGCTGGGAAGAGAAACTTGAAATGTGTACTTACGTAGTTGCATTTGGTCACAAAGGCTTAGGTCCTAAATCAAATCGAGAGCACTTTTCTTTGTTGTTGAAAGTAAAAAAATCTGGAGCATGTTTTCATTTCTTCAATCAGGAGATGTAATTTTGTGTGTGTATGTGTGTGTGTGTGTGTGTGTGTGTGTGTGTGTGTGTGTGTGTGTGTGTGTGTGTGTGTGTGTGTGTGTGTGTGTTGTGTTGTGTGCGTGTGTGTGTGTGTGCAAAACAGAGAGATAGTAATGACAATGACAATGATGCTTTATTTTCCAACGGTAAAAGCTATTGGCTAGAAGCCATTTTTCAAACTTGCCGTCGCTATTCGAGAGAGAGAGAGAGAGAGAGAGAGGAGAGAGAGAGTGGCAATGATGTTTCATTTTCCAAAGGCAACAGCTGGTGACTACACGCTTTTTATTTCTTTTAAATTTGCCATTGCAAGAGAGAGAGAGAGAGAGAGAGAGAGAGAGAGAGAGAGAGAGAGAGAGAGAGAGAGAGACAGAGATAGAGAGTAAGAGAGAGTGAGAGAGAGCAGACAGACAGTCAAACAGACAGACTGACATAATACCCATAAACTGAGAAAAGACGGGCGCAACAATCTCCATTTTTATTTTTAATTTTGCTTTTTTTTAATGATTGAATTTTTACGTTTTTGTTTTGCTATTATCGTTTTTGTTTGTTTGTTTGTTTTTATTCTATTTTTGTTTTCATTGATTTTAAACAAGTAGATCACTCATAAGGAAGATTGGGAAAAGACAGGCAACATTTATAGGCCATTTTATGAGGAAGGACGATTTGGAGCACCTGGTCACAACGGGAAAGCTGGAGGGAAAGAGAACACCGGGTAGACCCAGGGAGAAAATGCTGGACGGACTTGCAGAGTGGCTGGGGACGAGGAGGGTGGGGGAGATGCTAGGGGCAACGAGAGATAGAGACAGATTGAAGTCTATGATCGCCAACGCCATGCGGCAGGACACCTGATGATGATGATGATGATGATTGATTTTAAAGGACGCATGGGTACATACGTTATTGGCAAGCATAGTTGCAATCATATCATAAGATTTAAACTTCAACATGCATGAAAGTCTTAAATAGTTTTTGCAAAAGAAATGTACACACTTGTAAAATGCAATCATTTCATAAGCAACATGAACGTGAACATACACAGGTAAACTGAAAGGGAATAAGCGTTATCAAAGTTCTCCTTCTATTCGACAGTCATGCACTTCGTCTTTCTTCAAGTCTGACTTGAAGACGGACCATTTTTGTCCAGCAGTGATTTCCCCCTTCAAAATGCCCACCCCTATTGCCTCATTCCCTTCTTGCCCCCCCCCCCCCCCCTTCCTTCCGGGATGTGCATATCCTGTGTGTTCTTTAGTTCTGGATTGTGAATGAATACTTTGGTAAATGATGAGAGGGTGTGATTTGATTTGATTTGAATATCAAGATTTGGTGCCATATTAATGTCATTATTTTCGTTACAATGTTGCAGATATGTCACAGATCACATCATGTCTCAGCTTCCATCAACGACAAGTTGACAATCATTTTCAACCAAACAAGGAACTAGCTTCATGTCTTCCTCTTCATTTTTTTTCACCGTATACATGATAAGGCCACATCAGATGATGAATGTGTTCTTCAGTTTCCAGTTCCTGCCGACTGGGATAGAGGCTGGTGGTCAGTCCTTTAAGCTTCATACAGGGGTTACGCTTGCCAAAGTTTGATGACCCAAAGATGATCGCCTGGTTTCTAAGAAGAATGTTGAGAGTTCCATGGGCAGCAAAGAAAACAAACGAGACAGTCTTGATGGAGACAGACACAAGAAGATCATTGATAAGGAAGATTAGGAAAAGACAGGCAACATTTATAGGCCATTTTATGAGGAAGGGGGATTTGGAGCACCTGGTCACAACGGGAAAGCTGAGGGAAAGAGAGCACCGGGTAGACCCAGGGAGAAGATACTAGATGGACTTGCAGGGTGGCTGGTGGCAAGGAAGGTGGAAGAGATGCTTGAGGCAACAAGAGGTAGAGACAGACGAAGTCCATGATCCCAACCAGCCAAGCGGCAAGGCACCTGATGATGATGATTATCCGTCTGATGGCTCCGTCATAGAACATTTTCTTAGGGTGTTGTGTTTTGCTGGAAGCTGGTGTTTAGTGTGAAAGAGTCAAAGGGTTAATTTTTTGCAGATTGTGGATAGGGTACGGGTGTCAAATGGTTAAACAGTTCTCTTCAATCTGTTTTCGTGGTTGTGGAGACAAACACAAAACGGACGTGGCAGTCTAGTGGGAAAGTGTCTGACTTGCAATCAGGTCCTGAATGACACCCGCCTAGTCACCTCTGCCTGGTGGATATATGGCAAAAAAAATTTTCCCCTGATCTCCCAGATTAACCCTTTGGTTCTCACACCTTGTACACCAGCATTTTCTATTGCCAAATATGCTCGCAAAACAAAAACTTAACCCTTTGACTCTCTCACCCTATCCGCCAGCTTAGTGCAGGAAGACGTTGGATAGGGTGAGGGAGTCAAAAGGGTTAAGTTTTTGCGGTTGATGGATGGGGCGCGGAGTGAAAGGGTTAATATGTGTGCAGACCTGTCATGTCAGTGCCTAAATCTCTTTCGTGTGTATGGGCACGATAATGATCATGTCAATCATTCCATTGGTTAGTTTATGGAAGTGTGAAAACACCCAGAACGCATGACCGCTGAAGACGCAGTAAGCAGACTATGCAGCCACGTACCGCCTGCACAGTGTGGACAAAACAACGTGCATACAACAAGCTGAGAAAAATCGGTGCGCTTAATTTAAGGGGGCAGACCTACCCAGATTTGGGTACCAAGATTGTGATGTTCAGTGTTTCAGTTCTAATTGACCCAATCACCATGATATTTGGCAAGAAGATACCTCAGACAGTATGCTTTGGATTGAATATCTTTGTTGGGGTCTGTGAGTTATGAAAAGTTGACAAAATTAATTAATTAATTAATTGCGATTTTTCGCGAGATTGTATACGTCAGACATAATATGTTCAAAAGTGTTCATCCGATTTGCTTGATATTTGGCACACATATAGCAGGGACAGGTACCTATAGCCGGTAGTAAAATCTTGCAGTTCTGCTTGAAAGAAACATTTTTATCAAGAGTTGTATTATATTCTTTTTATCAAAATTATTCTAAAAATTGGTGTGATGATTGTACAGACAATAATGATAGTAGAGCTAAGAGTTTACTACATGCCATACATACTATACAGATGTGTTTGCTCACTAAATATCAAATTCCTAACATGAATATATGTGTAGTTATAAATGTCACAGTATGTACTATATTTTTTCATTTTCGCGAAAACATTTTTTAATTGATTAATTTTTGTCAACTTTTCATAACTCACAGACCCCAACAAAGATATTCAATCCAAAGAATACTGTCTGAGGTATCTTCTTGCCAAATATCAAAGTGATTGGTTAATTAGAACTGAAACACTGAACATCACAATCTTGGTACCCAAATCTGGGTAAGTCTGCCCCCTTAAAAATGGACACCCCCCCCCCCCCAAAAAAAAAAAAAAAAAAAAGAAAAAAAACATAGACGCGTGTGCCAAATCAGGAAGGACAACGTCTTTGTTACTGCTGTGTGCTGTGCAGATTAGAAGCAGACTTTGTGTGGGATCAATGCCAAATCACTGTTAGTGGAATCCCCCTATGTATGGCTACATAATGGCGTACCAAAGTAGAAAACGTAAGTCAATAAAAGAAATTGTACCAATCTTTGAACAAGCGATGTATATGAATATGTACTTCTTCTTCTTCTTTCTTCTTCTTCTTCTTCTTCTCTTCATCATCATCATCATCATCTTCTCATTATAAATACTATTACTAATACTTTATATGTTTTTGCTGTTGTCATTATTTGTTTGTTTGTTTGTTTTTGCAACGCTAAAACTGCAGGCATGGCTTTGTGGTTGAGTGGTATAAGA
>JAPXFY010000015.1:58978861-58988861 GCA_030674185.1 Monoplex corrugatus | reverse complement strand
GTCACTGATTGAGTGGTCTGATTGGTTGAAGTGATTGGGGATAGTTTTATCCCTTTGGTGGCGGATATCAGCCAAGTGTTCTTTGAAACGTGTGTCAAGGGTGCGTCCAGTTTCACCAATATACAGTTCAAGGTAACTGATTAGATATTTTGATCGTGTAAATAAAGAAATGATTATTGAAAATCCCCGTTCCATGAGGGAGTTAGATTGCAATTGAATAAATATTTAACGGTGTAAATAAAGAAATGATCATTGGAAAATTCCGTTTAATGGGAGAATTAGACTGGTGGTGTAAATGAACAAATGGTCATTGAAAATCACTTTCAATGGAGGGATAATATCAGGATGAACCTCACTAAAAGATGTAACTTTTCGAAGGAGAATTTCGATAACAGTCTTACACTATGGCTGTAAAATCCCGGGCATGGGTTGGTGCATAATGAAAGTACCGTTGCATAGTGGCAAAACTACACTCTGGGCAAAGCGGCTGCGTTCAGAGGTCAAGCAAATGGTCATCTGTACGGATACGCTACGAGCAGCTTCTGAAATTTCGCTACGACAGAACTGGGCACGTGCCAATAAGTAACAGAGGGGTGGTCAATAAGTTCACAGAGTTTAAAGTACAAGACTGATGTAAACAAACAGGCGGCAATGATACTGAAGTCTCCCAGAACTGGTAACCTTATTAATTGGCAAGGTCACGGTAATTGTAGTGGGCGGGAATAATGCAGATCAACAATGGATTTTGCAAAAATGTCGTTGGACAGGGAAGGTCTTGTACTTAATCCTTGTCACCAGACTGACCAAGAACATACTGATTCTTTTCGGTCAGCTAGTTTTTTCTTGTTTTGTTTTTTTATATATAGGGCAGGTTGGCTGGTTCCTGTTTAAAGGGCCGAGGACACAAGATCAGACGTCTCGAGTTCAATCCCAGCCGGAAACATGAAACTGGCCTGTTTACTGTTCCAATCATTCTGGAGATATCAGCTTTAGTGTTATATGTGTTCCATTCCCACCTCCCCTCTCCTGGCACAACTTCACTGGCTCCCTGTATCAAAGCGCGTACAGTACAAACTGGACACCATCTGCTACAAAAGCCTCAATAACGCAGCCTCTGACTTTTCGCTTTCCACGCACTAAGCTCAATACCTATGGTCCACGAGCCTTCTCTGCTTCTGGTCCACTCTACTGGAACAAACTTCCTCTCTCAGTCCGTCGGCAACCTACTTTTGTCTCCTTCCAGTCTGCTCTCAAAACTCACCTTTTCTCCTCTGCATAAAATCCTGATCTCACTCAATCCCCACTGCAGCCTGTCTCCACTCGGTGTGGAGTCACGTAATATATATTTGTATATAATATGTTTTCTATAATTGTCCATTGCTTTTCTTCTTTTTCCCCATTTATAGCCATGTGTATGTGTGTTTGTGTGCGTGTGTGTGCATGCGTGCGTATGTGTATGTTCAGTGCTTAGATTTGATTTCTGTTCAAGATTTTTCGCTATATAAATATTGTAATTATTATTATTATATTATTATTATCCTCACCATCTCCCTCTGGCCACTTCAAGGCTTTGCCAGAGCATGCGGTCTCTGCAGAGACTCAATGAATCCGCCAGATGATCACTGGTATATATGGATGGAGCGCATATGGAATTGTATGAGGGCGATGAATTCATCTTAACAAACTAAACACCAAACAAAAAACAAAAAAACTGCAAGCCCAGTGGTCAGATGTCCACCCACCACCCCCAATTTCTATGTTAATATGATGACCACAGAACCCTGGGCGGTTTTTGCCATGATAATGAAGTTGATGGGGATGATAATCATAATGCTTTAGAGTTCCATTTTGGATTGAGGCTGCGTGACAGGGCTGAACTCACATGATGTTTTTATGATAATTATGTCCTGGCGTCAACCAGGCCAGAGAGATAATTGTTCCGTATTGGTCAGAACATTTTGAGTAACATTCAGTGAGGCGCCCGTGAAGCGGATGAGACTCGACTGTGTGCTTTGGACGTGGTGTTAGATCTGGTATGGCTCTTGTAGTCGGCTGGGCTATAAGTAATATGAATTAAATTTTAAATCCCAGTCTTTCCAGTGGGCCCATAGTACACTCAACCACGGTAGGAGCCGATTAAGACCCGACAAATCCCACGATGAGGTTTACTGGTATAATGAGATTCAGTTTCTTGTGTTCTTCTTGTATTTTAATTTATCATTTTTATGTGTTTAACCTTTCTTTTCTGCCAGTTCTATTACTTCGTCACGTATGTATTGATTTTGGTGACTTTCTTGTTTTTCTGCCTACTTCTACATCAACAGTTTCTGACTCAATTTGTTTCATGTCTTTCCCAAAAATCATTTAGATTTTTTTGTTTTGTTAACTAACCATTCTTCCAGTAGGACCGAAAACGATTGACGGTCTCTACGTGAAAAACATCGCTAGTTTCTTGATTTTTGAATTTGTCTCTGTCAAATTTGATTTGTTGTTTTGCCTTGGATTGCTTGTACACAAATCAAAATTCCAAACTATAATGTCTGATCTGACCAGTGACGTTTTATGGCTGTGAAGCTTGGACATAATGAAAAAGTAGATGAAAATAAGATCGAAGCAGCAGGTCGAGATGTGGCTCTACAGGCGGATTCTTAGAGTCAACCAGATGGATAAAAAAACAAAAAACAAATGGAAGCTTGTTGAATGAACTCGCAATTCAATTTCACCTGCTGGTGGAAATCAAAAAAAAAAAAAAAAAAAAAAAAAAAAAAAGAAAAAAAGGAAAATGAAATGAAAAAAAAAAATAATACGTTTGCCATACGACTCCCAACAACAACACAAACATAATGGCAACAGTTTTGCAAAGAAAAGTTAAGGCTAAAAGAAATTCGGGGCAGACAACCCACTTCCTATATGAACAACATCACCACCAACATCAGCGGTTTGAAGGTCTACAAAGTAACACAGGAAAGTCAAGACCAGAGTAAATAGAGGAGAACAAAATATTTAAAAATACCTTGTTTGTAAAAGATCCTTTGGAGTATAAAACACGACAGTCCTTGTCATATTTATTTTTTTCACTTGACAAAGGGCCTGGGCTCGAAACGTCGTGTTTAGTCTCTCATTTTATTTTTCACTTGACAAAGGGCCTGGGCTCGAAACGTCGTGTTTTATACTGTCTGTCATTTTTTTTTCACTTGACAAAGGGCCTGGGCTCGAAACGTTGTGTTTTATACTCAAAGGATCTTTTACAAACAAGGCATTTTTTAATATTTTGTTTTTACCCTCAAGATCCAACAGTCATATTTTGTTTTTACTTTAAATAGAGGTGAGTTTCTGTGACGTCCATTGCGGTGGTTACTAGCTGATGGGAGACAGGTGAATGAGATTCGAACCAATAACCTTCCAGGCATTAGTCCATTGCGCTAACCACTACGCCACGCCGGTGGTTGGTTTGTTCTGTGTTTCTCTTCATAGAGAATGAGTATCTGTTGGTCTGACAATGTTGTGATTATGCGTATTGGTCCATTATACGATCAACATGAAGAAGTTTGCCCTCGTGTTCTGTCTTATATAGGGACTCTTCTCGCTTTTGTTTTGCTTTCCTGCCCGTTCTTAGTCCTTTGTTTTGTTTGTCGTGTCGTCCTGTCATGTCCGTTCTGCTCTGCTGTCTCTGTACGTTTCTCGTGTCTGTTTCTGGGTCCGTTGTTCCAGTGGTCTGCTTCCTCTCTCTGTCTCCTCTGTCCTGTCTCTGTTTTTCGTCCCTCTGTCTTCTCTGTCTCTGTCTCTGCTCTTCTCTGTCTTCTGTGTTCTCTGTCGAGGATGATCCAAGTGATAATGTACACACATCAGTGCCTCAGTCGAATCAGAGACATACATACAAAGATAAGAAGGAGGATAATGATAATGTTTAATGTCTTAATTGTAACGATAGAAGTTGTTTGCTAAAAGCATTTTTTGTTTTGTTTTTGTTTTGTTTGTTTTGTTTTTGTTTTTGTTGGTTTTTTGTTTTTGTTGGTTTTTTGTTTGTTTGTTGTTCTGTTGCTGTTATTGTTGTTGTTGTTTTGTTTTGTTTTGCTTTGTTTTGTTGTTTTGTTTTGCTTTGTTTCTTTTGTTTTGTTTTGTTTTTTGCAAAATCGCCATTGCCTTACATACTGGTTGTTTTCATGTTTCCATAAGCTAGCTGCTGGCATGGTTTACAGGATGTTCAACGTGACTGTTTGACATTCAGCATGAATATAGATAGACTCGAAGAGGGTTAGGACTTTGGCAGAGCTACACACATGTCGACCTGGGAAGATCAGTAAAAAACACCCACCCCTTCACCCGTGGGAAAAAAAAACATCCTCTACTCACTAGATGAAAGCGTCTGGGCGGATTGAACCCAGGACCTTCAGATCGGAGGTCCGACGTGTACCCACTTGACTATCGCGCCCTAGACAGGAAACTAGTTGTTACCTTGCTAAGCAACTGGACTCGCCAGCAAACATCATCATCATCATCATCATGTGCTCTGCCGCATGGCGATGGCGATCATGGCCCTCCGTATGTATCTATCCCTTGTTGCCGCAAGCACATCTTCCAGCCTCTCTGTCCTCAGCCACCCTGCAAGCCCGTCCAATATTTTCTCCCTGGGTCTACCTGGTGCTCTCTTTCCCTCCAGCTTTCTTGTTGTGACCAGGTGCTCTAATTCCTCTTTCCTCTTAAAATGGCCTATAAATGTTGGCTGTCTTTTCCTAATCTTCCTTATCAATGATCTTCTTGTGTCTTCCTCCATACATGTGGAGGACCATGATCGCCAACGCCATGCCTCCGGGCACATGATGATGATGATGACAGATGATACGTGTGTTTTCGGTGACTCAGGTGATGAGTATACTTGGTTATTTGCTGAGGCGCCAATCTATCTATCTATTTATATCTATGACCGAACCGACTCGATCGTTATGTACTACAGATGTTACGGGTATTTCCGACGACATAGGTGATGAGTATGCTTGGTTATTTGCTGAGGTGCCAATCCATCTATGTATATCTGTGACAGAACAGACTCCATCACTATGTACCTACAGATGTTACGTGTGTTTAATTACGATTAATAACAATATTTGTATAGCGCAAGATCTTGATAAAAATCAAATCTAAGCGTTGAACATACACATACGCACGCATACACACATACGCACACACACACACATGGCTATAAATCGGGAAAAAGAAGAAAAGCAATAGAAAATTATTATATAAGTGTGCTCTAAGTAGAAAAATAAAAATAAATCAATAGAAAACATGTATATACAAATACATATTACAATGTGATTCCACACCGAGCGGAGACAGGCTGCAGTGGGGGTTGACTCAGGTAATAACTATACTAGGTCATTTGCAGAGATGCCAATATGTCTATTTATTTATGTCTGAGGTCGAATCGAATCGATAATTATGTAGGGTCTACCTACAGATATTACGTACGTATTTCTGATCACTTAGGTAATGAATATACTTGGTTATTTGCTGAGGAGCCAATCCATCTATTCATATCTGTGGTCAAACCGACTCGATCATTATGTAGGGCCTACCTACAGATATTACGTACGTATTTCTGATGACTTAGGTAATGAATATACTTGGTTATTTGCTGAGGAGCCAATCCATCTTTTCATATCTGTGGTCGAACCGACTCGATCATTAAGTACCTACAGATGTTATGAGACAGTCTTGATGGAGGCAGGCACAAGAAGATAAGGAAGATTAGGAAAAGACAGGCAACACTTATAGGCCATTTTATAAGGAAAGGGGAATTAGAGCACCTGGTTACAACAGAAACGCTGGAGGGAAAGAGAGCACCGGGTAGACTCAGGGAGAAAATATTGGACCAGGACTTGCAGGATGGCTGAGGACAGAGAGGGTTGAAGATGTGCTTGAGGCAACAAGGGATAAATACATATGGAGGGCCATGATCGCCAACGCCACGTATCAGGGCACATGATGATGATGTTGATGACAGATGTTACGTGTGCTTCCAATGACTCAGGTAATGAGTATACTTGGTTAATTACCGAGATGCCAATCTACCTATTCATGTCTGTGGTCAAACCGACTCAATAAATTGTGTACCTTACAGATGTTACGTGTATTTGCGATGACTCAGGTGGTGAGTATACTTGGTAATTTGCTAAGGTGGCAATCTATCTATTCATTTATATCTGTGGTCGAACAGACTGGATAATTATGTACCTACAGATGTTACATGTATTTTCGATGACTCAGGTAGTTTACCTAAGTATACTTGGTTATTTAACAGAGCACAGCGTTCAAGGCTAAGAGTTAATTATTGTAGACGGGGGGGACTTACTTCATGTATATGGGAAAGGTAGTGGGAGGTGAGAGACTGCCAACGAGAAGAATGCCAGGTAACTTAACCCTTTGATTCTCGCACCCTTGTCCACCAACATCCTGCATTGTCAACCACGCTAGCAAAACAAAAACTTTAAAAAAAACTTTGACTCCCCCATTCTATCCACCAGCTTCCTCTGCAGGACAGTTGGTGGATAGGGTGAGGGAGTCAAAGGGTTAAATTTTTTGCTGTTGGTGGATAGGGTGAGGGGGTGAAAGGATTAAGTTTTTGCTGTTGGTGGGTAGGGTGAGGGGGCCAAAGGATTAAGTTTTTTTTTTTGCTGTTGGTGGGTAGGGTGAGGGAGTCAAAGGGTTAAATGTTTTGCTGTTGGGGGTATAGTGAGGGAGTCAAAGGGTTAATGTTTTGTTCTTGGCGGATAGGGTGAGGGAGTCAAACGGTAATTTTGTCTTTTTCTTTTTTTTTTTTTTTTTTTTTGCTGTCGGTGGATAGGGCGAAGGAGTCAAAGAGTTAAGGTTTTTTTTGCTGTTGGTGGATATGGTGCGAGAGTCAGAGGGTTAACAGCGTGTTTAACTGCTCAGTAGATTCACTCCGTAAACTGTGGGATAGGTTATGAATAGTTTGGGTTTTTTCCCCTTTAGTAGCTGTTACATAAATGTGAGTTGACTAACCTCTGAGCTTCCTCTTTCTAGGTTGCTTTGTTTGTTTTGTTTTGATTTGTTTTCTTTATCCTTTTTCTTTTTTAATATCTTACTATGTACAGATCCTGAGGAGGCCTAGTTCCAGAAGAAGACTATGAACAAAATGGAATCAACTAACTCAGCAGTGTCCTCAGTAAGTTGGATCGGACCAGGCATTGTTGAACTCCACAGAAGTGATAATCCAGCAGCAATGCAGGGTCTCCTCCGGTAAGTGACCCTCATGGCAGCTTGACATCTGTGGTGTCCGAGGGCTTCCTGGCACTGGGACTTTGACTGAATAATGTCGGGGTTGGTAGTGTATTGAGAAGCTGGAATGAGCCACGTGGGATCAATGTCTTTGAGATGACCGGCGAAGAAGTTGGGACAGAGAGAGAGAGAGAGAGAGAGAGAGAGAGAGAGAGAGAGAGAGAGAGAGAGAGAGACAGAGAGAGAGAGAAAGCGAGAAAGAGAGAGAGAAAGAGAGAGAAAAATTAAAGAGAGAGACAGGGAGAAACAGACAGAGACAGACAAAGAGAGAGAGAGAGAGAGAGAAGAGAAAGAGAGAGAGAGAGGAGAAGAGAAGAGACACACAGACAGACAGAGAGAGAGAAGAGAGAGAGAGACAGATACTGAGAGAGAAAAGAGAGACAGACAGACAGGGAGAGAGAGAGAGAGAGAGAGAGAGAGAGATACAGAGAGAGAAAAGAGAGACAGACAGACAGGGAGAGAGAGAGTGAGACAGAGATACAGAGAGAGAAAAGAGAGACAGACAGACAGGGAGAGAGTGAGTGAGAGAGAGATACAGAGAGAGAAAAGAGAGACAGACAGACAGGGAGAGAAAGAGAGAGAGAGAGACAGATACAGAGAGAGAAAAGAGAGAAAACAGACAGGGAGAGAGAGTGTGAGAGAGAGATACAGAGAGAGAAAAGAGAGACAGACAGACAGGGAGAGAGTGAGTCAGAGAGAGATACAGAGAGAGAAAAGACAGACAGACAGACAGGGAGAGAGAGTGAGTGAGAGAGAGATACAGAGAGAGAAAAGACAGACAGACAGACAGGGAGAGAGAGAGAGAGACAGATACATAGAGAGAAAAGAGAGACAGACAGACAGGGAGAGAGTGAGTGAGAGACAGATACAGAGAGAGAAAAGACAGACAGACAGACAGGGAGAGAGTGAGTGAGAGAGAGATACAGAGAGAGAAAAGAGAGACAGACAGACAGGGAGAGATTGAGTGAGAGAGAGATACAGAGAGAGAAAAGACAGACAGACAGACAGGGAGAGAGTGAGTCAGAGAGATATACAGAGAGAGAAAAGAGAGACAGACAGACAGACAGACAGGGAGAGAGTGAGTGAGAGAGAGATACAGAGAGAGAAAAGAGAGACAGACAGACAGGGAGAGAGTGAGTGAGAGAGAGATACAGAGAGAGAAAAGACAGACAGACAGACAGGGAGAGAGTGAGTGAGAGAGAGATACAGAGAGAGAAAAGACAGACAGACAGACAGGGAGAGAGTGAGTGAGAGAGAGATACAGAGAGAGAAAAGACAGATAGACAGACAGGGAGAGAGTGAGTGAGAGAGAGATACAGAGAGAGAAAAGACAGATAGACAGACAGGGAGAGAGTGAGTGAGAGAGAGATACAGAGAGAGAAAAGACAGACAGACAGACAGACAGGGAGAGAGTGAGTGAGAGAGAGAGATACAGAGAGAGAAAAGACAGACAGACAGACAGGGAGAGAGTGAGTGAGAGAGAGATACAGAGAGAGAAAAGACAGACAGACAGACAGGGAGAGAGTGAGTGAGAGAACTCTTTACAACCATGAATCATCTCCTTGGCACACGAAAAGATTTACCTCTCCCAACAAAACATACAAATGAAGAACTCCCATCTGTATTCTCCAAGTATTTCACCACCAAAATACAAACTCTTCGTGACAGGCTTGACAGGACACCCTGTCAACCATGCCCACCTGACCCTTCCTTCTCTGGCACACCTCTTACTACTTTTAACCCAGTCTCACAAGAAGAAATTCTCAACACAATCAGATCCATGTCGTTCAAAACCTGCGAACTGGATCCTCTTCCAGGTTCTCTCTACGCCGACTGTCTCCCTACTCTCCTCCCATTCATCACTGACATCATCAACACTTCTCTTCAAACTGGAACTGTCCCTGATTCTTTCAAGTCTGCTATTGTTCACCCTCTCCTCAAGAAACACAATTTAGATCCAAATGAACTGAAAAATTACCGGCCTATCTCTAATCTCTCTTGCTTGTCAAAACTCCTTGAAAAAGTCGTCCTCAACCAGCTGAACTCTCACCTGTCTGCCAACAATCTCCTCAATCCTTTCCAGTCAGCCTACCGCCAGTGCCATAGCACTGAAACTGCCCTACTACACATTCTCAACAATCTCCTCCTTGCAACTGATACTGGCAAAGTCTCTCTCCTCACACTCCTTGATCTGTCTGCAGCCTTTGATACCATTGATCATGGTATTCTCCTTTCTAGACTTCATCATACTTTTGGCATCTCTGACATTGCTCTGTCTTGGTTCACTTCATACCTATCCAACAGAAAACAAACCGTTCTCATCAATGGCACTTACTCTCAACCTGCATACCTGACCTGTGGTGTTCCGCAAGGATCCTTGGCCCTGTTCTGTTCACTCTTTACACCTCCCCCCTGTCCACCATCATCAACTCCCATTCTATAAAACACCACTTCTATGCTGATGACACCCAACTTCAAGACAGTGACTCACCTGATAATATACAGCGCCTGTTGACTCGCACCACTGAGTGTTACTCGGACATTAAGAACTGGATGACACACAATAGACTTCAGCTTAATGACGACAAAACAGAAGCTATCCTCATTGGCACCCGCCAGAAACTTTCTCAGCTGCCTCCTCTTTCTCTCCCATTATGTAACACTTCAGTCCCAATTTCTGATTCAGCTAAAAACCTTGGTG
>JAPXFY010000015.1:58961361-58966361 GCA_030674185.1 Monoplex corrugatus | reverse complement strand
TCTCCCTGGTTCTATCTTGCTGTCTCTCTTCCCTCCAGCTTTCCTGTTGTGACCAGGTGTTCCAATTCCCCTTTCCCCATAAAATGCCTATAAATGTTGCTGTCTTTCCCTAATCTTCCTTATCAATGATCTACTTGTGTCTGCCTCCATCAAGACTGTATCGTTTGTTTTCTTTGGTGTCCATGGAACTCTCAACATTCTTCTGAGAAACCACATCTCGGCTGCCTCAATCTTGCTCTGGCTTTGCTTGCTGACTGTCCATGCCTCGCATCCGTACAACAGCATTGGTTCTATATAACATTCAAGGACTCTCTTTCTGATGTTAATTGATAGGCATTTGTTGGCAAGAATGCTTGTCATCTTCTTGAATGCTGTTTTGGCTTGGCCGATTCTGCCAGCTATTTCCGATGTGCATCTGCCGTGTGATGAAATGACCGTTCCCAGGTATTTGAACTTATTAACCTGTGTCAAGGTTGTGCCATTTGCTGTTATTTGCTGAGCTAAATAGTAAGAAAGTAAAAAGGCTGAAGTCATGATGATCTGGAAAAAAAAAAAAAAAAGAAAAAGAAATCATCTCACACAAAATAACACGAAATGACATAACATTTAGAAAGATGATAAGTTCAAATATCCGGGAACAGTCATATCACCAGACGGCAGATGCACATAGGAAATAGCCAGCAGAATTGGCCGAGCTTAAACAGTATTCCAGAAACTGAAAAGCGTTCTTACCAACAGATGCCTATTAATGGACACCAGGAAGACAGTTTTTCAGTGTTCTATAGAACCGATACTGTTGTACGAATGCGAAAGCTGTACAACCAACAAGAAGTCAAAAGAAGATTGAGGCAGCTGAAATGTGGTTTCTAAGAAGAATATCAAGAGTTCCATGGACAGCGAAGAAAACAAACGAAAGAAAGAAAGAAAGAAGCAAATACAGAAAGAACAAATAATTGAAGAAAATTAGGAAAGACAAGGAATCCATGAAACACTAAGCTGTCGACGCCAACACAATGATGGAAACTCGAAATTAAAATGGTAGGGAAGGGAACAGACTTGGCTTTGTTTTGTTTCATTTCGTTGTTTTGTTGTGGGTTTTTTTTGTGCTGTTGTTTGTTTGTTGTTTGTGTGTATGTTTGTTGTTTGTTGGTTGGTTGTTGTTGTTGGTTGGTTTGTTGGTTGGTTGGTTGGCTGGTTGGTTGGTTGCTGTTGGTTGGTTGGCTGGTTGGTTGATTGGTTGGTTAGTTGTTGGTTGGTGGTTGGTTGGTGGTGGTTGGTTGGTTGGCTGGTTGGTTGGTTGGTTGGTTGGTTGGTTGGTTGGTTGGTTGGCTTGGTTTGTGCTGGTTGGTTGTTGGTTGTTGGCTGGTTGTTGTTGGTTGGTTGGTTGGTTGTTGGCTGATTGCTTGCTTGCTTGCTTGCTTGCTGATTTGATTGATTGTTTGCTTGCTATCTTTTTTGTTTGTTTGTTTGTTAAGATGCGGGCTGGGATTGGTCTCGAGATATGGGATCTACCCAGAGAGTCCACGGCTCATTCAAAAAAAACCCCCAACCAACCAGACCATATATCAGCGAAAGGGTTAATAAGTAGTGTGTGTTTAACGAATCAGCATTGAAGCGGACATTGCTTACCCCCCTTCCACCACCCCCTGTCTGGTGGGCAGTGTATTTCAAGGTCTGTCTGTGGCACAGCTGACCGGTTTTTACGTATCATTAGACATCAAGGTGGGAGCGGGCGTGGGGTGGGGGTCGGGGTGGGGATGGGGGTGTCTCATGATTGTCCGAGGGTCACGCCTTCCTCACTCACTCACTGATTTATTTATTTCAGGCTACTAGACGAATATAACGATGCACCTTATGCAAGCTCTTGGTGGGGGACAGACTTGCTATATTTGGACCTTGTTATGTAGACACTAGTTACGGTCACACTGTGTGGTACAGCAGCGATGACCTCAACATTTAGGGTCACGACCAACACACAAAAGAGAAAAAGAGAGAGAGAAAGAGAGAGAGAGAGACAGAGAGAGAGAGAGAAGAAGAAGAGAGAAGAAGAAGAAGAAGAAGAAGAAGAAGAAAGGGAAACTACTAAAACAAATACTAAACTAAACAAACAACAAAACTTCTTCACGTTTTGCAATGCATAGCTGATGAATGTGGTATGATCTGTTTTGTCTTCTTTATTCTTTTCCTTTCTTTTTTTGTTGTTTTTGCTTACGTTTTTTCTTCTTTTCTCTTTTCTTCTTCTTCGTCTTTTCTTCTTGTTCTTCTTCTTCTTCTTCTTTTCTTCTTCTTCTTCTTCTTCTTCTTTTTCTTCTTTTTCTTTTTCTTCTTCTTCTTCTTCTTCTTCTTCTTCTTCTTCTTCTTCTTCTTCTTCTTCTTCTTCTCTTCTTCTTCTTCTTCTTTTTCTTGTTTTTCTTCTTCTTCTTCTTCTTCTTCTTTTTCTTGTTTTTCTTCTTCTTCTTCTTCTTCTTCTTCTTCTTCTTCTCCTCCTCCTCCTCTCTCTCTCTCCCTCTCTCTCTCTCCCTCTCTCTCTCTCTCTCACTTTTTCTCTGTCTGTCTCTCTGTCTCTCTATCCCTCCGTCTCTCTGTCTCTGTCTCTCTCTGTCTCTCTCTGTCTGTCTGTCTGTCTGTCTGTCTGTCTCTCTCTCTCTCTCTCTCTCTCTATTTCTCTCTTCTTTTCCTTACGTCGATTTCTTCTCTTTTGGGGTTTATTTTTTCGTTCAGAGCAATGTTTCCTCAAATGCTTGTCTACACGTTGCTAGCCCCGCAGTCGTTAGCTTGCTGCACAGTCTGCAGTTCCGTCTTCGCTAGACGCGCATTCTAGGTAGTTTCTTATTTCCAAAGCTACCAGACACTGACTTGGGGCATGAATTAGAGAATCTTTAACGTCCAGCGGGAGAAGCAGCAGGGAAGTTTCAGTCTTGTTCTCCTAATTTTGTATGTGGTGTATGTTTGTGATCTTTACATTCACGCTTGACAAAGGCCAGTTGGCCGAAAATTTGCGCCTGTCTTGTCTTGTTGTATTTAAATACGCGTTCTGATTCTATTTTCGTGTTTTTCTCATTCCTGTTTGCTTGAAAGCGGGCAGTCGCACTTGTTTTGGATAATGTTTATAAGGCATTTCACAAGGCAAGAGAAATTACAACACCTAGGCACAACAGGAAAGCTGGAGGGAAAGAAAGCACTAGGTAGACCTGGGTGAGAAAATATTGAACAGACTCGCGAAGTAGATGAGGACAAAGAGGATGATGGGAGATGCACTGGCAACAACAAAAGATACAGTCGTACGGAGAGCATGATCGCCGACGCCATGCAGCAGGGCACACGGTGATGATGATGATGAAGATGACGATGAACAAAATCAGATTCTTGATTGACTCAAACCACGTAACCCTCATTAGGCGTAAGTGGCCCAGCCCTCTGAGCGGTTTACTCTAATTCCCTGTCATTCGTTTGTCGATAAGCGTATAGAGGTGATTGACTGCAACATCACTGTTATTGTTAATGTGTCCGCTGTTCTGTCGATGGGCTGTCAGTACTATTAGCTTTTTTTGTCATGTCCTGTGGCTTTCGCTTCCCACAGTCAGTGAATAGATCGTCTAGAATATTCGCCTGAAGTAGCAAAAAAAAAAAGAAATTCATTTATTTATTTGTTTGTTTGTTTGTTTGTTTGTTTGTTTGTTTGTTTGTTTGTTTGTTTGTTTGTTTTGTCATGTGCCTTTCGCTTTCCCCAGTCTATGAATATATCGTCTGGAATGTTCGTCTGAAGTAGCAAATTGGATGGCTGCAGGAGATCCTCAAAGAGAGATGCCCCCACCCCTCCCCTTCCCCACAATTTAATGTTTCGGTCCTAATCTTGCTTGAAGTTAACGTTTTGACAAGGAACAGCCCAGGATGCTGGAGGGGACAAAATGTAACAATGCCTCAGCTCACCACTCATCAAACAATTACCACCCCTACCCCCCAGGTGTGAGGCATTGTTGCTTTGGGTTTCGGCCCTAATCTCGCTCGCTTGTAGTACTTCTGTCTTCGAGGGTGTATAATGAATTGTGTTCTTCTAGTTATGGATATACAAACCAAACCGATCCGAATCAAACCGTACAGAACCAAAGAGAACAGAACAGAACTGAAAAGATTTATATGTCATGATAACCCAAACTAATGCTATAAGACATAAAATACAGGGGGGTGCAAAAGTAGGTATACAGTTATGAAAAATGAAAACACGTGCTATACTCATTGCATTTATTACACAAACAAATGAATATTGCATATATATATATATATATATATATATATATATATATATATATATATATATATATATAATAACAAGCACAGCCTTAATCCTTCAGATACTCAAACTGCTTGCCGTCGGTATTCACACACTCCTCTAATCGAGAGCGGAAATAAGCATTATAATAATGATGTGATACTTACTGTATACCTACTTTTGCACCCCCCTGTATATGTTGTGGTGAGGTGACATAACTGTTTATGATTTCAACAGTAATTTATTTCACATGTCGTCATGTCATCATCATCGTCGTCGTCGTCGTCATCATCATTGTCGTCATTATCGTCGTCAGCCTCCTCATCATCGTCGTCATTGTCATCGTCGTCCTCCTCCTCTCCTCATCATCATTACTATCGTTATCGATGTGAATAAAAATATGTGTGAAAATAAGAATCAAACAGAGGTTTTTATTTTCCTCATATGCAGGCAATCATAGACATGTATTGCAACCTGCAACATGTATTGTGTACATTAACTTCATCATTCAACATAATGGATTCAAAACAATCAATTGTTGAAGGTATGGTGTTGTTGTTTCTTTCACTGATTCTTTATTATCAGTTTCATTTCTGTTTCTTATAACATACGTGTATGTGTATGTGTGTGTGTGTGTGTTTGTGTGTGTGTGTGTGTGTGTGTGTGTGTGTGTGTGTGTGTGCGTGTGTGTGTGTGTGTGTGTGTTAGCGTGTGTGTGTGTGTTTGTGTG
>JAPXFY010000015.1:58933861-58936361 GCA_030674185.1 Monoplex corrugatus | reverse complement strand
ATCACTTGTTTCGAGGAGTCAGAGTGGAGAGCGATGTCTGGTCTCATGCCTGTCTTGCTGATGACATCTGGGTAATTTCTCCACTCTGGGAGGTCTGCTGTACACTCCCAGTCGACTGCTCCATCCAGAAGACCCTTTGGCAATGTGCTGGTTGTCATAGCCCTTTCGGGCCAGACCTGTTTCCCTCCTGCTTTGTAGAACGTTGTCATAGCAATTGGTGCGTTTGGGGTCATGGTTTTTTCGCTAACCACATCTGTGATCACTTTCAGAACTTGGTTGTGCCTCCATGTATACCTTCCTTGGGCTAGCGCTACTTTGCAAGAGCTTAGGACATGTTCCACTGTTTGTTTCTTCTGACAGAGCGGACATGCTGGGTCGTCTGCTTTCCCCCATTTCACTAAGTTTGCATTCGAGGGGAGCAGGTCATATACAGATCTGAGGAGGAAGCTTATCCTTAGAGGAGCCATGTGCCACATATCGTTCCAGCTGAGACTTCTTTGGAGTGCACTGTCCCATGTTGTCCATTGCCCCTGTTGACCTTGCTGGACTGCCTTCTGCACTCTTTTGACATCTTCTTCTTCCTTCAACTCCTGTATGATCATGTCTCTTTTATCCTTCCCTTTGGCTTTGGACCACCACTGCATTTTTGTTGCTCCCAGTCCCTGTCTGTTGGTTTGCGTGTGTCCAATTATTTCTTTGATGCTGAGGTTTCTCTTGGCATTGTTTACAGCCTCTTGGACTTTCCACTTTCTGCCAGTTCTCAGCTTTGGATGAACTGCTCTCACGATATTGTCCTCCGATTCCTCCAGCATGCTCAACAGTCTTGCTTTTCCAACTTTGTATTCCTCCACTATGGATTTCAGAGGTAGCTTCAGCATTGCTTGACGGCAGTAGAATGCAACATCAGTGAGACCAGGTGGGACACCGAGCCATTTTCTTGTGTATTTGTTGATTTTGGCTTCCATTGCTTCGACTGTGCTGGTGCAAATGTCATAGATTAGCAGTGGCCACAGCAGCTTTGGTATCAGCATGAACTGTAGACACCAGACTTTGTATTTGCCTGGCAGTCCGCAGTTATCTATTTTCTTCAGGCCTTCTTCTGCTGTTTGCTTGGTTTCACATCCCCTTTGTGTGTCTTTCAGGGAGTCATCATACCATCTTCCGAGACTTTTTACTGGCTCTTCTGTGACAGTGGGAATGGCTTGGTTGGCTACCATGAATTTGACTGAATCTGCCACTTTTCCTTTTCGCAGTGAGAGACTTCGGGATTTCTTAGGTTTGAACCTCATTCTTGAAGAGGCCACCAGCTCATCCAGCTGCTTTAAGATTTGGTATGTCTCTTCCTCATCCGTGGACAAGACTGTTGTGTCATCCATGAAAGCTTTCAGAGGAGGCATCTGGTATCCATCTCCCAGATTCACTGGACCTGAACTCTTCATTGCAGCTTTCAAGATGACTTCCATTGCCAACACGAACAGTATGGGAGAGATTGCACAGCCCATTGCAATGCCCACCTCTAGGTCTATCCAGTCCGTGGTGTATTCTTTGGTAGAGAACCGCATTGAGAACCCTTGGAAATACTTCCTCAGCATTGTTCGGATGTTTTCTGGGATGTGATACATTTCAAGAGCCAGCTGGATCATATCGTGTGGAACTGATCCATATGCATTCGCCAGATCAAGCCAAACTACGTCAATGTCTCTCTTCTCTGTTCTTGCTTTTTGGATGGCATCCCAAATCAACGTGGCATGTTCCAAGCATCCAGGCATTCCTGGTATGCCTCCCTTTTGGACTGACATATCCAGATACTTGTTTTCAGTCAGGTATTTTGTCAATCTTGCTGCCATAACAGAGAAGAAGATTTTCCCCTCGACGTTCAGAAGTGATATTGGCCTGAACTGATTGATGCTGCTGGAGTTCTGCTCCTTCGGAATGTACACTCCTTCAGCTCTCATCCATTGGTCGCTGATCTTCTGGTTCCTCCATGCTGATCGAATCATCTTGTGGAGCCACTCGAGCACTTTTGGGCATTTCTTGTAGAGCAGGTATGGTATTCCGTTTGGTCCAGGTGCTGACTTGGCTCTGGCTTTCTTTACTACGTTCTTCACTTCATCCAGTGTTGGTGGTTTGTTATTGAATTTTCCTTCTGGCGCTGCAGGCCAAACCAGATTTTGGATTTCAAGTGGTGCCTCGCGCTGAGAATCGGAATATGTTTCCCTGAGATGCTGCTCTAGGGTTTCCTTGCCCATTGTGAGAGTCCCTGATTTGGGTTGTTCAAACAGCTTTCTTGCAAAGTCAAAGGGATCTTTGAAGAAACGATCTTGAGTCTTCTTCTTTTTGCTCTTTCTTCGCCTTGCTGATTCCACTTTGCTGAGAGCATTGTGTTTGGCCTTCAGATCTTTCCAGAGTTCCAGGAGCCCTTGCTTCTCGAATTCTGAGGCAGTTTTCATTCGCTTTTTAAGCTTCCTTTTCTCCCTCCGGATGCTCTCCATCTGTTGCT
>JAPXFY010000015.1:58926361-58928861 GCA_030674185.1 Monoplex corrugatus | reverse complement strand
TTTTGTCACTCAAAAACTAAACCCTATTCTTGACAAAAAAAAAAAAAAAATGGTCAGAAGTAGACACAGACACCAAACCAGCGCTTCCACCACACAACTGACTTCTCGTCTTTCCCCTCCCCTCCCTTCCCCTCCCTCCCCTTCCCTCCCTCCCCCCTTGTCTGGTCTGTGACCTACCCCCACCTCTAATATTCTTTCCTCTTTCTATCTTTTTACTTCCCTCTCCCCACACCACCCACCCTTTCCACCTGTCTCTTCTCTTTCATGTGTGATACTCCTAAACTCTGGCCTGGACCAAAAGTTTGACTGAAAAGGGTCAGTGTATACCTACAGACACGCACCACGTCAGTGAACGCCCGTACTTTTGTATGGTATCTTAATTTGCTGAATGTATGTTGTATGTATGTTGTATGTTTATTATGTATGTGTGTATGTATGTATGTATGTATGTATGTAATGTATGTATGTATGTATGTATGTATGTATGTGTATGTATGTATGTATGTATGTATGATGTATGTATGTATTGTGTAATGTTTTTTTGTATGTACGTAGTATGTATGTATGTATATGTGTATGTGTGTATGTATGTAATGCATGTATGCATCAGTAGTATGTATTATGTCATGATGTATGTATGTATATAATGTATATATTGTTGTTGTATGTTATATGTCTATCTATGTATTGTAAATTAGCATCTGTCATGTATTATCTATTATTATCTAGTTATTTCTTGATGTACGTACCTATTATGTATGAAATCATCTGTGCTATCTATGTAATGTAATATACATCTATCTATGATCGATGTATCATCGATTTTTTTTTTATCGATGAGGGTTGGTTTTGTATATTTGCTGTATATTTGAAGAAACATTACGTTGTTTCTATCATATATACTCTTGTGTTTATATCTATTATTATATCTATCTTGATGTGATCATGTCATGTGTTTTTTGTTTTGTGTGGTGATGTGTGTGGGTGTTGTGATGTTTGATGTGTTACGTGTTTCATATAGCTCTGTGTGTCTGTGTGTGTGTGGTGTGTGTGTGTGTGTGTGTGTGTGTGTGTGTGTCTGTCTGTCTGTCTGTTGTGTGTAGTGTGTTTACCCAGCCATACTTGGTGTCTAAGAGCGGGTGGTGGGTGTACAAGCTGGGTGTTCTTGTGGTTTCCATTACCCCTAAATATGGAATGGTTTACAGGACCATTATTCATTTATTATTTATTTATTTATTTTTTATTTTATTTATTATTTATTTATTTGTTTTTTAAATTTTTATTATTTATTATATATTTTCTTTTATTTATTTATTCATTCATTATTATTATTTGATTATTTTATTTTTTATTCATTTATCTATTTACTTATTTATTTCATTTCTTTATTAACTTATTCATTTTTTTGTTTATTCAGTTTTTTATTTTCCTATTCATCTATTTATTTAAAATTACTTATTTACTTACAAACAACATACATCTCCTTACTCATGTACTACTTACTTACTTATTTAGTCATTTGTTTATTATCATTGTTGTTGTTTTTATGTTTTTGTGTATTTTATTTATTTATTTATTTATTTTTATAATTATTCATTTTGCACGTATGTTGAGATCGGGACAAAAATGCCTTTCACCCACCAAGTGCTACAAAAGAAAGTCGGAACCAAACCTTATTGTTAGAACTGTGGTTGACATGGAAGGTCGAAAATACCTCCACCAGACGTTATTCAAAAAGGTTTGAACCCAGCTCTCCCCATGGGAAGAACTATGGCCTAGCCACTTAGCTTTGACGCTCGTAGAACAGTGCTCTCTATCATGTATGAATATCAAGCCTTGTTAACCAAACACTTTACAGGGAATCAAAATTTCTGCGACACCCACAAGCACCTAGTGAAACCCTGCCATTGAAACTGATGGCGATAATGGTTACCGGTGAAAGTTTTGAACTTACCAAGGTACGCAACCCGTGACGACCCAGACTGGATTGTCGACCGTTGCCGTTGCTTGGCGACAACGCCAACAGGGGGCGGTGTACTTGTCTGGCGTCAAAGGTCGAGGTCGTTTATGCGACTGCAATGGAAAGTTTAGCTCTCGTTCGGTGCAGCATCGATTTTTTTTCTGCCATGTATAAATATGTCTGCTGGTGCAATCGTTTCGCATCAGGTACAACGGTTTTCTTGGAAACGTGTCGCTTATTTGGAGTTACGTAATTCTATTGCATGGTTGCTCTCTCTCTCTCTCTCTCTCTCTCTCTCTCCTCTCTTCCTCTCTCTCTCTCTCTCTCTCTCTCTCTCTCTCTCTCTCTCTCTCTTACAATTTATAGAAAAAAAAATTATGGTTGTGATGATGATTCGTACATATTTTAACATTTTGCTCTCTCTCTCTCTCTCTCTCTCAATCTCTCTCTCTCTCTCTTTCTCTCTCTCACTCTGACTTGTATGAATAATAGAAATGATTACAGTAATTGTGGCGATTGTTCCTTCATGTTTAATTTGCT
>JAPXFY010000015.1:58903861-58916361 GCA_030674185.1 Monoplex corrugatus | reverse complement strand
TAAGTTAAGAGTTGGAGATGAATTTTTTTTTTTTTTTTTTTTTTTTTTCATTTTTCTTCCGATCTTCCATGTTAGCATGTGTGTAGACCTGTCAGTGTCTTAATTAAACGCCTCCATCCTCCCTCCCTCCCTCCCTCCCTCCCTCCCCCTCCATCACCACCCCGCTTTATCCGTGTGCAGAATATGTAGTAATATGCACGTTAAAGATCCTGGAATTCATGTCACTGGCTGGCTTATGGAAAATGTGACAACACCCATCAAAGAAACAAAAGGGAGAGAGATAGGGAGAGAGAGAGAGAGAGGGAGGGAGAGAGGGAGGGAGGAGATAGGGAGAGATAGGCGGAGATAGAGAGAGAAAGGGAAAGAGAGAGAGAAATAGAGAGAGAGGGAGAAAGAGAGACAGACAGACAGACTGAGAGACAGACAGACAGACAGACAGATAGAGACACAGAAAGACAGAAAAAGAGAGAAAGAAAGAGACCGACAGACAGACAGAGACACAGAGAGAGAGAAAGAGAGAGAAAGAGAGAGAAAGAAACAGACAGATAGACAGACAGACAGACAGACAGACAGAGACACAGAGAGACAGATAAACATAGACATAGAGACAGACAGATAAACAAAGACAGAAGACAGAGAAGAAGACAGACAGACAGAGACAGAGACAGACAGACACAGAGAGAGAGACAGACAGAGAGAAAGAGAGAGAAGAAGAAAAAAAAAAAAAAAAAGAAAATAAAAGGCTTTCAGCTGACAACTTCTACCGTTGGAAAAATATAGTATCATTCTCATTCTTATTCTCATTATCATTATCATTAACCTTCCTTCTCCTCTTCTATAACCCCCCTTCCCCCCCACCCCCTCTCATCATTCCACTCTCCCCACCGAGACCAGTCTCTACATGCGAGCACGTCATGTCCCTCTGTTGGAATCATTGGCTCAATGCCGAGCGACGATCAGGTGATAGGGCCATATTTGGCCCCCAGAGTGCCCCTCCCTATGGAACTGAATTGATCGAGGCTGCTGTGAAACTTGGTTCCCCCGGACAGTTTTCAATACGCACGCACGATGCGAGTTGTATATATATATATATATTCACACATGCTGGATGACCTGAAAGCAAGATTAAATAATGAAATAGAACAGAATACAGATAAAATGTAAATAAAATAAAACAAAACAAAATATAATAAAACAAAACATAATAAAATGTAAACATAATACACATTTACCGTCTAATATCACTCACAGTGAACAGACGTTAAATCAAAGAACGAACGAACAAAATAATTTTCTTAAAAAGTAAAATGAAATAAAATAATAAAATAAAATAAAAATAAAATAAAACATATAAAATAAATAGATCAATTCTTCATCATGATCATCATCATCATCATCACCATCATCAGTATCGTCGTCGTAGTCGTAGTCGTCGTCGTCGCCATCATCACCACCGTCTTTAATAAAGAAAACAGTCATTCTTTTAGCAGATGACTGATATCAGTATCCTTATTAGAGTATGTAAATAGGACGTTCTGCTTTCTACCCGATTCAGTTAAGGGGGCAGACCTACCCAGACCTACCCTGATGTATACATCAGACATAATATGTTCAAAAGTTTTCATCTGATTTGCTTGATATTTGGCACACATATAGCAGGGACAGGTACCTATAACCGGTAGTAAAAAATCTTGCAGTTCTGCGTGAAAGAAACATTTTTATCAAAAGTTGTATTATATTTTTTTAATTAAAATTATTCTAAAAATTGGTGAGATGATTGTACAGAAAATAATGATAGAAGAGCTAAGATTTTACTACATGCCATACATACTGTACAGATAACAAATTCCTAACATGAATGTATGTGTAGTTATAACTGTCACAGTATGTACTATATTTTTTTCATTTTCGCTAGAAAATTTTTTAATCAATAAATTTTTGTCAACTTTTCATAACTCGCAGACCCCAACAAAGATATTGAATCCAAAGAATTCTGTCTGAGGTATCTTCTTGCCAAAAATCATGGTGATTGGTTAATTAGAACTGAAACACTGAACATCACAATCTTGGTACTCAAATCTGGGTAGGTCTGCCCCCTTAATCTTTTCACTCCCTCACCGTCATTAGTACGTCCTCATTTCCACCCGTTTCAAGTCACCCTTTCACACCCTCACCTTGCCTATCAATGGCGTCAAAAAAAAAGAAAAAAAAAAGCTTAACCCTTTCAAATCCCTCACCCTATCCATCAGTTTCCTTTAGAGTTAAAAAAAAAAAAGATAATGCAGGAAACTAATGACCAGGAATGAGGGAGTGAAATGGTTAGGGTTGTTGTTGTTGTTGTTGTTGTTGTTGTTGTTGGGGGAAGGTGTTGCTTTGTTATCAAGGGCGACAATGCAGAAAAAGAAATAGTTAGGATGACAGGGTGAAAAGGATTAAATATGTCAGACATTCTAGTAGTTTCTGCGGGATTGATTGAAGTCAGAGGTATCAGACCCCCGAGCACCTTCTAAACGAGCCAAGATACCTTTTTCAAGCAAATGTCAACACGGTCATCGCATGAGAATGATGGAGAACGGCACTCGCCCACCCACCCAGCTGCCTTCAGTGTAGAACAAGACCAGACCCCACATGTCTACAGGATTCATCCTCAGATACCTCTGACCACCAAACTCCATGGCAGCCGCCAGGATCTTGGAAACAAATAGCTTACATTCATCACCAGATTTGGCCTTGTTATTGTTATTGTTGTTATTACTGTTATTTTTTTGTTTTAAGTCCAGCTGACTGCGTACAGCCATATCAGGGCTATAACCGTTTCAAAACATACACAATACTTCAACAGGAAAGAAAAAGTGAAAAGAAAATCAAGTACACATATCAATGTATTCGCGCACATAATCTAAGGAAATGCCCCCAGCGTTGACCACTCCGTCCAATTTATCACACAGGGGATTTAGAAAAAAAAAACATACCTGAATCCAAATTCAAACATAACTGAGGACACTAAAACATACATAAAAACGGGCATAACTTATCTAAAATTGTTTCCGCATATCTTATTTCCTTAGAGCCAAAAATGCACTTAATACATGTACGCAATTCTCAATCCTAAGAGAAAGTACGTAAGACTTTGTCAAACACATACAGGTGAATGGACCAGCACGGCAAAAAATTGATAGGAAGAAATGACAGAAAGCAAAGGAGGAAGAAAGAAAGAAAGAGAGTGACAGAAAAGAGGACATTTCTAGCACAGGATTCCCAGAAGGTGGGGCTACTATTTACACTGAAAGAGACCCCGACATCCCCATGGGGAAAAGACTGGCCTGACCACTAGGACCGCGAACAAAAGGAAAAAAAAAGCAGTTTATGTGACATAAGATCTAGGAGGACCCACACCTCTTCTGCTTCCATTTCAAAATCTCATTCCTTCGTGGGCGGGTATGTACGTTAAGTTTGAGGAATCGTCCTATGGCAGTCTATTACTGAGCGCAGATGGAACTGTGCGAATATGAAGAATACATCCTGAAAGAATTCTGGATTATTTTCTTCTTTTCTTTTCTTTTCTTTTGTTCTTTTTTCTTTCTTTTTATTTGCTTTCGTGCTTGTTTGGTTTGGTTTGGTTTGGTTTGGTGTGGATTGGTTTGGTTTGGTTTGGATTGGTTTGGTTTGGTTTGGTTTGGTTTGGTTTGGTTTGGTTTGATTTGGTTTGGTTTGGTTTGGTTTGGTTTGGATTGGTTTGGTTTGGTTTGGATTGGTTTGGTTTGGTTTGGTGTGGTTTGGATTGGTTTGGTTTGGTTTGGTTTGGTTTGGATTGGTTTGGTTTGGTTTGGTGTGGTTTGGATTGGTTTGGTTTGGTTTGATTTGGTTTGGTTTGGTTTGGTTTGGTTTGGTTTGGATTGGTTTGGTTTGGTTTGGTTTGGTTTGGTGTGGTTTGGTTTGGTGTGGTTTGGTTTGGTTTGGTTTGGTTTGGTTTGGTTAGTTGGTCGTTATGTTGTAGTTGTTTGTTGTTACTGTTGTTGTCGTATCTAGTATTGTTGCCTTCTCGTTCTCAGGAGCGTGCGTGCACGTTGTTTAGCCTGCTCTACGCAGGCGTTATGTCTCTGCACAGACTGCAGACTCTGTCTGTTGTGGCCGTGCATACTGGGTGCTTTTGTCATCATGTTTCCATAGACTACTGAACACAGACATGGTGTCCAGGGTCTTAAACGTGTGTAATTGATGATAACCGTGCACATATAGGGTTTACACACGAAGGGGGGTCAAGCACTTGCATCATTATCATCATCATCATCACCATCATCAGGTGCCCTGCCGCATGGCGTTGGCGATCATGGACTTCCATCTGTCTCTATCTCTCGTTGCCCTTAGCATCTCCCCCACCCTCCTCGTCCCCAGCCACTCTGCAAGTCCGTCCAGCATTTTCTCCCTGGGTCTACCTGGTGCTCTCTTTCCCTCCAGCTTTCCCGTTGTGACCAGGTGCTCCAAATCCCCCTTCCTCATAAAATGGCCTATAAATGTTGCCTGTCTTTTCCTAATCTTCCTTATGAGTGATCTACTTGTGAAGCACTCGCATGCCTGCATTATATTATGATTTGGTAGACGAGAAAAATCTCCCATAATGATGGCAAATTATATCACAATCTTCGGAAAAAATCCCCTTACGACAATGGCAAATTATAACACAATTGTCAGGTATAGTCCCAATGATAACGGCAGATTATCTTCAGCCAAATTTTCACTGACGATGGCACATTACAGCAGAATTGTCAAGTCTCACTGATAATGGCAAATTATAGCAGAGTAGCTAAATTAAGTTTAAGTATCATTGATATTGGCAAATGAAAACATAATCTTCAGCTCAATTACCACTGATAATGGCACATTATAACACAATTGTCAGATAAAATCCCACTGATAGTGGCAAATGATAGCATAATCTTCGGCTAAATTCCCGCTAATACTGGTAAGTTATAACACAATTGTCAGCTAAATTTCCACTGATAATGGCAAATGATAAATGATAACACAATTGTTAGGTAAAGTCCCAATGATAATGGCAAATCATAACATAATATTCATCTGAATTTCCACTGACAATGGCATATAACACACACGTGTTTGTGTGTGTGTGCGGTGTGTGTGTGTGTGTGTGTGTGCGTGTGTGCGTGTGTGTGTTTGAATGCATGTGTGTGGTGGATACTGTGTGCTTTTGTATGCGTGGCAAAAGTGTGTGTGCGTGCATGCACGTCTGTGTGTATATATGTGCATGCATGTGTTTGTGTGTCTATGTGTGTGTGTTTGTGCATGTGTGTGTCTGTGTGTGTGTGCGTGTGTGCGTGCGTGTGTGTGCGCGCGCGCGCGAGCGCGCCACTCTCAAGGGCATGCATGTGTCACTCTAAAGACTTACACGTGTACTTCTGCGTATGCGTACATGCAGACTCTACTCGTACGTATGCACGGACGCCGTGAGATGTTAATTAAAGATTTTACACACAGGGGAGAGTGCAGTATAGGTCATAACCAGGACAACCCCACTGTTCATGACACGACACAAGTTACAAAATACAAGTTTAGCTCTCAACGTGCGCAAGTCCCGAAATAGCGGCCAAGAATTGTCAATACTCCTCTTTTCTTTTCTGCCATTCTGTTCTTGTTTTTGTTTATTTTTTTTTTTTTTTTTACTCTCTCGTTTCTTTTTCTTCTTTTTTTGTTGTTGATACTCTCTCTCTCCTCTCTCTCTCTCTCTTTCTCTGTCTGTCTATCTCTGTCTCTGTCTGTCTGTCTCTCTCTCTCTCTGTCTCTCTCTGTCTCTGTCTGTCTCTGTCTGACTCTGTCTGTCTGTTTGTATGTCTCTCTCTCTCTCTCTCTCTCTCTCTCTCTCTCTCTCTCTCTCTTCTATCTATCTATCTATCTATCTCTTTCTTTTTTTTTTCTCCTAGATCCTGAATAATTTGTTCTTATTTTCTTCTTTGATGTAGAATTCAGTTCAGTTCATTTTACTTCAATATTTTGTATCAATCCATTTTTGAAAAATTTAAAATATGACTATACTGCAACCGAACAAGACGTAGGTCATTTTCACACCTATCTAAACAGCAAAACACAAATTTTTCATAAAATATAGATATTATAAAAGCTGGTCAACGCATCAATAGATTTTCGAAATACAGCAACTCGCTACTATACTCAAGAATACCACCACGCTTGCAGTTAGGCAAATCAAATATCGGCTACGCTGTGTATCTGTGTATCTGATCTTTTAAAAAAAAACATCATCAACAACGACAAGAAAGCAAGCAAGCAAACAAACAAAAAAACCAAGCCACTTGCTATTAACTTTTCTCATCTCCATTTCGTGCAGTCATAACCCACAGAAAGCACCCGAATCAATACAGCACAGCCTCCTCTGCCTATCAGCATGATTAAATTAACATACCCCTTATCGTAACTCCTCCAATCTATCGTCCACCTCAGAAATAGATAGATAGATAGATAGATAGATAGATAGATAGATAGATAGATAGATAGATAAAATAGATAGATAGATAAATGGATAGATATATAGATGGATGGATGGATGGATGGATGGATGTGGATGGATGGATGGATGGATGGATGAATGTGGATGGATGGATGGATGGATGATGGATGTGGATGGATGGATGGATGGATGGATACATACATACATACATACATACATACATACATACATACATACATACATACATACAACATACATATACAATTAAATACTAACTAAATAACTAACTAAATAACTAACTAAATAATCAGATAACTAACTAATGAACTAAATAAATAGATAAACGAATAAATAAATAATAAACACATGAATAGATAAATATATAAATAAATGAAAATTAAATAACTAAAAATAAATAAACAAATAAATAAATAAAAGCTCAATATGTTCAAAATGATTGTGGCATATGCCATTAATTCTTCATATGAGCATTAAAGCCCCCATCTTTCGTCCTCTGCCCCCCCCCCCAACCTCTAACAACACACACACACACACACACACACACACACACACACACACACACACACACACACACACACACACACACACACACACACACACATACCATTATAAAGTCACAAGATAACAGGCCTATCTAATGAAGATAGCTGTGGTGATTTTTTCTTTTTTCTTTTTCTTTTTTTTTTCTTTCTTTTATTATTTTTTTTGTGCGTAGTCGTCCGGCCTTTGAGATGGCAATCTTTGCAGAAGCATTTATGATGTGGGCACTTTCTAAGCGCTACACCGACTGACAATATCAGACTGCTGTGTTCTGTGCCGGCTTAACCCTTTCAAAGCAAACTTTACATGGATGGCTCTTGCTGCAATAGAACTTTAGACTGGAAATCTCTCTTTGTTTTTGTTTTGTTTTTTTGGTCCCATTTTCTGCGCTACCTTTATAGCCACAGAAGCTAGCCCAGTTTTTTACAATTTCAATTTCAATTTCAATTTCTCAAGATGACATCTCCGCGCTCGGAATAAATTCCATAAAGGATCATCATCATCATCAGGCGCCCTGCCGCATGGCGTTGACGATCATGGACTTCCATCTGTCTCTATCTCTCGTTGCCCCTAGCATCTCCTCCACCCTCCTCGTCCCCAGCCATTCTGCAAGTCCGTCCAGCATTTTCTCCCTGGGTCTACCCGGTGCTCTCTTTCCCTCCAGCTTTCCCGTTGTGACCAGGTGCTCCAAATCCCCCTTCCTCATAAAATAGCCTATAAATGTTGCCTGTCTTTTCCTAATCTTCCTTATGAGCGACCTATTTGTGTCTGCCTCCATCAAGACTGCCTCGTTTGTTTTCTTTGCTGTCCATGGAACTCTCAACATTCTTCTTAGAAACCACATCTCGGCTGCCTCAATCTTGTTCTGGCTTTATTTGTTGACTGTCCACGCCTTGCATCCGTAAAGGATATTATGCACTAACATCACAGGTGCCATGTGATGCAAAAGATCCAGAATGATCACGGCACAAGCCTAAAGCCTGCACGTAAACCCAAGAGCTGGCCAGGTCCTGACATTTTTTTTACAATGCAAATGATGATTATGTCGATGAGGATTATAATCACGATTGCTATACAGTTCCATCTAGGATTGAGACTGCGTGACAGGGCTGTACTCTACGCTAACTATCATATAATATATCCTGGCGTCAAGCAGGCCCGAGAGATACAGACACCTACAGTGCTGGTCAGAAGATTTGAGCAACACCCTCAATGACGCATCCGTGAAGTAGATGAGACTCAGCTGTGTGGTTCCAGTCTTCCCAATGAGCCCATAGCACTCCCAACTCTAGGTGGAAGCCGGTTAGAGCCGAAAAATCCCACAATCATTTTTGAAAAGACTGATGGGGGGGATTCGAACCCACAACCTTCCAGTCGGTAGTCCTTTGCGCTAACCACTACACCACGGAGACTGGTTTTTAGACTGGAAATCTGATATCCCCAGTTCAGTCCCAGCCTGCAAGATTTAAAAGGAAAAAACAAAAACAAAAAATAGAAAAAGAAAGAAAACTGGCATCTATCTGTTCGCTACCCGTATCAATGCTTCAGTAACTTTCATGATGTCAGCTTAGGGTTGTATAGTTTCTGTTTTCTCCGTCTCCCACCCCCACCCCCACCCCCCGCCTTTCATTTCAAGACCTTGTCTGTGCATAGGACTTTGTGCAGGATCAAGGAGTCCGCCAAAAACTGGATGGCAGATTGAATGGAGCGTGCGCGTATGGAATTGTCCGAGTGCGTTGAATAAACTCTAAACTGAACTTATACGTAAAACGGTGGCCGTTAAAATCGTGACCGTTCCGTAATTTCAAGTTGATGTGACTGAAAGATTCATCACTTGTCTACTATTTGATAAGTCGTCGTCGTCGTCGTCGTCGTCGTCGTCGTCATCATCTTCATCATCATCATCATGTGTCCTGCCGCGTGGAGTTGGCGATCATAGATTCGCCTCCACACGAATCTATTCCTTGCCGCTGCAAGCACATCTTCCACCCTCTCTATCCTCAGCCACACTGCGAATTCGTCTCAAAATGTTCTCCCTGGGTCTACTGGTGCTCTCTTTCCCTCCAGCTTTCCTCTTGTGACTCGGTGCTCTAGTTTCTCTTGCTTCATAAAAACTTAATACAAGATACAAGAATTTTATTTAGCCCAAAGCGTCACAATGGGAAATTGTTTTGGCATTCGCACTAAAATACATATAGGCACAAGAACGCATAAACAAATGTACACACATGCTCTTACTCTCTCTCACTCTCTCTTTCACCCCTCTCTCGCCCTCTCCCTCCCCTCATCTCTCTCCCCCTCCCTCTTTGTCGAAACAATATCAAAGATAATGACTAATTCTAAATATGTACGGTTAAAAAAGCACATCATAAGAGTCAGATGCCTTGGTCAGGACTTTTAACAATGGACAAAAAGGGCAGTACTCATTGAAAAACAACTTTGGTAGGTATAGAAAAAAATGATTAAAGATGCAACGCGATATGCACATTAAAATCAAAATGAGTTAAATACAATAAAATGAGTATGTAGACTAAGAGGACAAGGTTAAACAAGAGAAGGACAAGAACAAGATTTTATTTTAGCCCAGTGCTCAGACACATGGAAAATGCTTTGGCTATGCATCCTATTTGATCAATATTCGATTGAATTCAGACAGATACTGCCCCGGAGACTGATGACACTCGTCTACACTCCTACACACCAATCTTATTTAGCATCGGACAATTAAAATGAGACTCCCTGCGGTCTGGTCTAAAAATGTACATTCTCTAGAATGCAAAACAAACGTAACCGCCTGCGTTCAAACAAATACTGGTAGGAACCGGAAAAAATACTAATTAAAATCAGAACGCATCTTTAATATGACTAAACAAGACAGACATAAATTTTTCGGCCTACTGGACTTTGTCCAGAGTACATACCCAACAACAAAGAACAAATATACACAATATAGGAGAGACAAAAAACAACAAGAGCAAAGAAATCAAATGAGACAGCCTTGAAGGAGGCAGACACAAAAAGAACATTAATGAAGAAGATTAGGGAAAGACAAGCAACATCTATAAGGCATTTTATGAGGCAAGAGAAATTAGAGCACCTTATCACAACAGGAAAGCTGAAAGGGAAAAAGAGCACCAGGTAGACCCAGAGTGAATATATTGGACGGACTTGTGCAGTGGATGAAGACAGAGAGGGTGGGAGAAATACTTGCAACGATAAAGGATATATTCGTGTGGAGGGCCATGATCGCCAACGCCATGTGGCAGGGCACATTATGGGATGAGGACAAAAGGGGTCTAGTGTTTCGTTGACAGAATAAAATTACCAGGACCCATGAAACACTAAGCTGACACCATAGAATGATTGGAGCATTAAGTTGGGGGCAGCAAACAGACCAGTTTCTATGCTGTGGACTGGAACTTAACTCGAAACATCATATATGCCGTCCACCGCTACTGCAAGAGGCCCGCTTATAAACGAATATTATGTCGTATTGCAGGTGGTTACTTGGCTCTTGGAGGAGTTTCCAATATATGCAAAAGATAAAAAAAAGAAAAAGAAAAAACCCAGTAAACGAAAAGTATCTTACCTCAGAAAAAGGCTGTGTTCGGCATAGCTATTATCGTCGTTGACGTCGTCTCGTCGTCGTTGTCGTTGTAGTCATTATCGTCGTTGTTGTTGTCATAATCGTCGTCATCATCATCATTATCAACACAACTACCACCACCACCACCACCACCACCATCATCATCATCATCATCATCATCATCAACAACAACAACATCATCATTATCATAGTCATCACCATCATCACCACCAGCACTACAACCACCACCACCACCACCATCATCATCATCATCTAATCATTCCACAAACAGAGTGGTCATTGGAGCACCGATAGGCTGCTGCAGCATCCTGGCAGTACCTTTCTTTCATCCATGTTTCAGAGAGTGCAGCAAACAAGCAAGCAAGCCGGGCATACTGCGATTTAGTCCAGTCTTTGATATTTGCTGCCCAGCTCTTGCTTCCTCTGTCCAACTGAACGACGGCCGGTCACGCCTCCTTTCCAGTAGATCTATATTCTAAAGAATGATCTTGGACAGTCAGAAATGTGTCATGGCGGATGGTGACGTGACCAAAACAAACCAGCTGCCGTCGTTGTACTGTCGCCAGAAGCAACTGTGATGGGCATTAGCCAAGGTGTTGATCTTAATCCGTTCTTATTCAGTCATCTTATGTTCAGGTTAGGCTGTCTCACTCGGACCTCACCGAGTTTGGTATTGGCCGCTGCACATCTGGGCACCACCCACCATCTTCTTCCAGGTTGCTCTGTCTTGACTCTTGTGGACAGTTTCTTGAATATTTAGGTCACTGATGTTGATTGTGTTCTCGACGTATGAGATTGGAGGTCTGCCTTTCTTCCCTTTTTGCCTGTATTTCCTCGAACGGTGGTTTGCCATGAGGTCCGTGTTCTTGTTAGGCTGTACACACATAAAAACGTCAAAGAGGGTCTGACCAGAGTGGAGTTCTGTTCAAGAGGCAGTCATCGCAAGGCTGATAAAATACCGGTATAAGATATAGACTAGATAAAAACATAGTTTAGGTAGGGCCTCAGGGCCTGGTCAGCTCATGGGTTTACGTGCAGGCTTAAAGCTTGTTCCATGATCACCATACACATAGCACTGTGACGTTAGTGCATATGGAATTCGTTTCGAGCGAGGAGACGTCACCTTGAGAAACTGAAACTGAAACTGACCAAGTCCATAAGGCACAACATTACCACTTTTGACATGTGTTGTTTAAGAAGAGCTGTCAACAACTCTAGTCGAGACACGAACACCAACCCCAACCGAAACTCATGGCACTGGAACAATTCAAATGCTATCTACCCAAACCTCAGAGCAACTATCCGGAAGACTCCCTGAGCCTGCGCAAAAACCCAATACGTTGGCAAGGTCTTGAAAAGAGGAATGAGGAGCAAGGACTTATGAAACACTAAGCTGGCATCACCAGAATGATAAAAAGCATCAAAATCGCCAGCAGAGCGAAAAGGGGCTAGATTTTAATACTGCGAACTGGGACTAAACTTGAAACACATCAAATCTTTCACATTCAGTATGGTGTCAGGCAGCATTGAAAGTGTTAAAGAGCGCATCTTGAGCGGTAGCAGGCGACAGATCGATGGAGCAGCTGAAGATCGATGGTGCCAGTTGCGAGGGCAATGATGCCTACATCTATCATTCTGGCTGCACGTGCAGTCTTCAGCTTGCCGGTGCCAGGCAGGCAGCCATCCGGCGGAAGAAGCTCTGGCTCCTGGAAAAACCCTTATTTGGTCGCCGGTTGCCGGCGAAACTGATCTGCTGGTGAGCGGGGTATGTACTGAGAGAGAGACAGAGACAGAGAATGAGAGAGAGAGATAGAGACAGAGACAGAGAGAAAGAGAGAGAGACAGAAAGAA
>JAPXFY010000015.1:58888861-58898861 GCA_030674185.1 Monoplex corrugatus | reverse complement strand
AAAGCAACAGGAAATAAAAAAAAAAAGTGAATATCAATGTGACACATCAGAGCTGCCAGGAAGCAATATGGCGACGATCGACTCTAGACGGACGAATGACACAGATAATGCTGATGTTGCTGAATTCTCAATGTCTTCTCATTTTTCTGTCTTTATTTTATTTGTTTGTTTTATTTCTTGTTTTGTTTCGTTTATTGTTTGTATATTTTCTAACGGTTTTGCTTCTCTCTGTCTCTCTGTCTTTGTCTGTCTCTCTGTCTCATCTGTCTCTGTATGTCTCTCTGTCTCTGTCTCTCTCTGTCTCTCTCTGTCTTTCTCTGTTCTCTGTCTCTCTCTCTCTCTCCCTGCTTCTCTCTCGCTCTCTCTCCTGTGTGGTGCGTATGTGTGTGTGTGTGGTGTTGTGTGTGTGTGTGTGTGGTGTGTGTGTGTGTTGTGTGTGTGTGTGTGTGTGTGTTTGTGTGTGTGTGTGTGTTTGTCTCTGTCCGTCTGCATGTTCGTCTTTTCGTAATCATGATTGTCACTGTTTTGGGTCTGTCCGTTTCTGTTTCGTCTGTGTGTGTTTTCGTGTTGTCTATCTGTCCGTCTGGTCTGTCTGCTGTCTATCAGCATCCCCCCCCCCACCTCTCTACACACATAAACATAGATACATGGGTACACAACGCACACACACACACACACACACTACATACATACACACATACATGCACACCAACACACACACACACACACACACACACACACACAATTATTATATATATTTACTATTTCTATATATTTATTTTATTATATTACTACACGTCATTATTCAACGGGCCCCACGTTTTTTGAGTCATTTTTGAAAGGAGAAATAACCTATTTTCTCTTACTCTTTTCTCCAATTCGTTGCCGTAACTGAATGGATAAGAGCTCAGACAACATTGCAGTTTCCTTTTGGCACGTGTTTGGGGATTTGCCGATTTGCAATGGGCGGCCCAAGGAAGACAATTTCCACACGAAATTGTCGAATCTTCAGCAGGGTCTCTCTGACGACGCAGGCAAGGTAGCGACAAAATTCGCTTTGCACGTGCAAGGCAAGCCCTTTTTGAACACTACTCCAGCCAAAGTTGCCTGCAGACGAGGATAAAAAGGACCCGTTCTTGGTTCGTTTTAACCATGCTTGCAAGACGACGGATGAGCAGCGGGGGAGAGCCCTCGCTCTGCTTGATGAAGGCCTAGCGCAGCGGGAAGTTGCTAGACGACTTGAAGTGTCGCATTCCACAATCCAGAGACTGCTGGAGCGCTTCAATGAGACTGGAGCAGTCCAGGAAAGGCGTCACACGGGTCGACCCAGAGTAACGACAAGACAGCAAGACCGCTACCTTGCCCTCTCCGTCCTGAGGGAAAGGGCATCCACTGCGGTGACCTTGAGGGGTCAGCTGAGGGACGCAACAGGTGCTAACATCAGCTGCAGCACGGTGAGAAGACGGCTACATGAGGCAAACTTGAGGTCACGGAGACCGGCCGTCCGACCCGTGCTGTCACCGGTCAACAGAGTGCGCCGCATGACCTGGGCCAGGGAGCACGTGACCTGGACAAGGCAACAGTGGGCCCGGGTCTTGTTTTCGGATGAGTCCAGGTTCACCCTGACCTTTAACGATGGCCGGGCTCGGGTGTGGCGACGTCAAGGGGAGAGGTTCGCTGACGCCACTGTCCAAGAGCATAACCGGTACGGCGGCGGGTCGGTGATGGTGTGGGGTGGCATGAGCCGTGGTACCCGGACCCCCCTGCTCCCCATTGACGGCATCCTGAATGGGGTCCGGTACCGGGACGAGGTTCTGGCGGCCGTGGCACTGCCTGCGCTTGTGGACCTTGGTCAAGGCGCCATCTTCCAGGACGACAATGCACCTGCGCATCGAGCACGCCTTGTGACCGACTTCCTGGAGCAGCATGAAGTCGTCCGTATGGCCTGGCCAGCGTGCTCACCTGACCTGAACCCAATTGAACACCTGGGATGTGCTCGGGAGGCGCATCAGGGACAACCACCCCCCACCGGGCACCCTGGCCAGGCTGGTCGACATCCTGCAGATCGAGTGGGCGGCCATCCCTCAGGACACACTCCGTACCCTTGTGGGGTCGATGCATCGGCGCTGTGAAGCATGCATCCAGGCTCGGGGCGGACACACGCGATATTGAAAACAGATTGGCCAAATCTGACACTTTCTGTTTTTTGAAAAGGGGGGGATGTTCCTTTAAATGCATGTGCTGTTCACTAATGGGTCATTGTGCTAATTTCTTTTTCCAAAACAGGTGTGGAAATGATGAAATAAAACATAGAATCAATTCTAAACATTGTCAATTATTTCAACTTAAAATTAGAGAGGAAGGAAGAAGTGGCCCTTAAATTATGATTAGGAGTATATATATATATATATATATACATACATGCACACACACAATTCTCTCAGTTTCTATGTTTCTCTGTGTCTACATCTCTGCATTTTTGTCTGTCTGCCTCTCTCTCTCTCTCTCCCTCACTCCCCTCTCTCTCTCTCTCTGTCTGTCTCTCTTTATCTCTCTGTCTGTCTCTCTGTATGTCTGTCTGTCTCTCTCTTTTTCTCTGTCTCTCTCTGTCTCTGTCTGTCTGTCTCTCTCTGTCTCTGTCTGTCTGTCTCGCTCTCTCTCTGTCTCTCTGTCTGTCTGTCTGTCTGTCTGTTTGTCTCTCTCTGTCTGTCTCTCTCTCTCTCTCTCTTGTCTAGTTTTAATGTGTTCATGTTATACCTTCTTTTGAGGGATCATGGCCTTTTTGTGAATAAACCATCTGAATGTGAATGATAAATAAATCTCTTCTTGTATGACAAGTATTATGTGAATTCACGGCGTTATATTTCCTGCCAGTGTCTACGATCTGATGATCTGTGTGTGCAGGTCGATGGCTTCATAATATATAAACCATGCGTCTGTGTCAGTGTACGTGTACTCCGATTCGATGTTCGGAATGCTGAAAGATGAAAGATCGATGGACGACCTTTACCAAAGCTATCAATGTTCCACACGTACAGAGGAAGACTTACTGTACTTAACGAAGAACCATCTCCAACCAAAAATAATTACTTACTTGCCCAATGCTGTCGATCCACACAGTATTCGTATTCGTATTCGTATTCGTGTTCGTATTCGTCTTCGTCTTCGTATTCGTGTTCGTGTTCGTGTTCGTGTTCGTGTTCGTATTCGTGTTCGTGTTCGTGTTCGTGTTCGTGTTCGTGTTCGTGTTCGTGTTCATGTTCATGTCCATGTTCATGTTCATATTTGCATTTATATTTATATTCATATTCATGTTTATATTCGTGTTCATGTTCATATTCATATTCGCAGTCATATTCATGTTCATGTTCATAATCATGTTCACGTTCGTGTTCATGTTCATAGTCATAGTCATAGTCATAGTCATTGTCATAGTCATAGTTATAGTCATAGTCATAGTCATAGTCATAGTCATAGTCACAGTCATAGTCACAGTCATAGTCATAGCCATAGTCATAGCCACAGTCATAGTCATAGCCATTGTCATAGTCATAGTTATAGTCATAGTCATAGCCATAGTCACAGTCATAGTCATAGTCATAGCCATAGTCATAGCCACAGTCATAGTCATAGTCACAGTCATAGCCATAGTCACAGTCATAGTCATAGTCATAACCATAGCCATTGTCATAGTCATAGTCATAGCCATAGTCATAGTCATAGTCATAGTCATAGTCATAGCCATAGCCATTGTCATAGTCATAGTCATAGTCATATTCATATGAATTCATAGTCATACTCATACTCATAATCATATTTGTATTCATATTCAAATTCATTTCTTTTGTCACAGTGGATTCACTATGCGAAACCCGGACTGCACTTCCTTTCGTGAGTGCGTCACCGCAGTGCAGCGCCACCTCCCCGCCTTTTTTTTTTTTTTTTTTACCAAGACACCATCATCATGAAAAGACTCTGGAGATAAACTGGGCATATAATCCGAAGAGAGCAAGATAATATCACTCAAGACTGCCTTCGATTTTGGATGTCCTAAAGAAGACGCGAGAGAGGAAGACTCAGGAGCACTTGGCGAAGAGATTTGTAGAAAGTGAATGAACAAAAAGTCCAAACCACACTTGGCCAGGAACGGCGTATCTTCGTTGCTGCCCTAAATCGCAATGACATAATTGGCAGTAAACAAATGTCAGACTCTCTCTCTCTCTCTCTCTCTCTCTCTCTCTCTCTCTCTCTCTCTCTCTCTCTCTCTCTGTCTCTCTCTGTTTCTCTCTCTCTCTCTCTCTCTCTCTGTGTGACTCTGTCCTTGTCTCTGTCTGTCTGCCTGTCCGTCTGTCTGTCTGTCTGTCTCTCTCTCTCTTTCTTTCTTTCTCTCCCCCTCTTCTCTCTCTCTTTCTCTCTTTCTTTCTTTCTCTCCCCCTCTTCTCTCTCTCTCTCTCTCTCTCTTTTCTCCAGTCTCTGTCTGCCTTCCACCCTCTCTCTCTCTCTCTCTAACTCCCTCCCTCTCTGTCTCTGTCTCACTCTCTGTCTCTCTTTGCAACCCCTCCCCACGCGCACATACACAAGACCATAACCGAAAGAAAATTAAAGGAAAAAAGAGAAGCAGAAGAAAAAAAAAAAACAGAAGAAAGAATAATCGGTCAAAGCGAAAAGAAAAATATTATTTCGAATAAAAACAATACAACTGACAGTGAGAAAAAGGACATAAAAATTTGTGAATATGTCAACTAGATATCCACACGCAATAAATAAATACAGATTTATCATATCAACATTACGTTTGACCTTGACAGCGGCAGAACCTTTACATAAGATGAGGCAAGCTTTGAAACCCTATATTTTCCTACGTCACACTTTCTAGTTTTGGAAAAAAAAACAAAAAAACAAAAACAAACATTAACAATGAAAACAGGCGGTCATACCATATTAAAAATGTTCCGTTTACCACGCCTCCTGACAAGTCTTATGACCCCGAAAAAAAAAAAAAAACCTCGAATAATACTGGACTGGATTGTAATGGGGCTTGGAGTTCGTCTTGTGACCCCGAAAAAAATAATACCTCAGATAATACTGGACAGGATGACGATGGGCGTTGGAGTTCAGAGCCCGGAGTCTGGAAATAGTTCAACATGGATTCGTTGTTTCTGGACAGTGATACCGTAGCGAACATCACAAACCTGGTAGCACATTACCTGGCAGATTCCTTGAGCCTGCGCGAAACCCTAAGCGTTGGCAAGGCATTGACACTGGTGGGGGGAGGGGCGAGACCAGGTCCTAAGGTTTTGTTGAATTGGATTGGATTGGATGTCATGTCTTGTCACGATAGAATATAGTGTGGATTTCGGGATGTTCTCTTCGTGGATCTGTTCATTGCATACGAATATTTCGAGGGTTGACAGCCAGAACCCAGTGTCTCACTTTTTTTGTCACTTTTCACTTTTTTTTATACTGAACTGTTGCTTTTGATGTGATCTTTCACTTGGCGGACTTTGTTTTTACCGTGATATTGATTTTTGATCAGTTATCGATAAAACCAAAAACAAGTATCTCAAACTGTAGATATAGCCTCTCCCTGAAAACCCAGTCAAAAATCATCCCCTGTAAACTATCAGAAAATCGAGATACTTGGTTCTGGTTGTCAACCCTCGTTTTTATCGTGTGGAAATTGATATTAACAAGAAGCACCATGAGGGTGGTGAATGGGACCCAGAGCACCAGCGTTCTCCACTCTCCGGACAATCACCTCCAAAGCTCCCGACGCCAGGAGTCTATCTGAATCATTTTGCTTTTTTTTTTTTTTTTGTCCAGTGTACGTCTCTATAAGAAAAGCAGAGGAATTCAAAGCAAAACAGACAGAAAATAGAAAAAGTCAGTGGAGATCAGACCAGCAATAAAGAGAATGCCAATAACCGGTGTATGTTGCACGAGGCGCGTCAGTCTAGATCACTGCCAGACCCAAGTCAGTTCCTAGCTTCTGTAAAGTCCAGAGACATACACAGAGAGATGGCGGAGGTGAGGTCTGGGTCACTGTCAGACCCAAGTCAGTTCCTAGCTTCTGTAAAGTCCAGAGACATACACAGAGAGATAGCGGAAGTGAGGTCTGGGTCACTGTCAGACTCAAGTCAGTTCCTAGCTTCTGTAAAGTCCAGAGACATACACAGAGAGATGGCGGAGGGTGAGGTCTGGGTCACTGTCAGACCCAAGCCAATTCTTAGCTTCTGTAAAGTCCAGAGACATAAACAGAGAGATGGGGAAGGTGAGGTCTGGGTCACTGTCAGACCCAAGTCAGTTCCTAGCTTCTGTAAAGTCCAGAGACATTGACAGAGAGATGGCAGAGGCGAGGTGCTATACACTGGGTATTAATATGTTTCCATCAGCCAGCCGCTAACAAAATAACAGTAGCTTTAATGCGTACTATTTGAAACTTTTAACGTACATAATACTGTAATCATAATAATGATGATAACGATGATGATGATGATAAGAAGAAGATGACGACGACGATGACGAAGAAAAAAAGAAGAAGAAGAAGACTGACATTTATATGGCGCCAAATCTTGATACAAGAATCAAATCAAAGCGCGCACTCCCATCATTCACCAAAGCAATCACCCAACAATGACCAAAACCCCAGGGCACAGAGCACACGCAAGCTGAAAGTGGACAGGAGGGAAGTAGGGCGAAAGGCTGGACACGTAGAGAGGGACTGCTGGACAAAAAGGTAATGTCTTCAAGCTACACTTGAAAGAAGACAGAGTATGTGACCGTCGAATAAACGGGAGAAGACCACTCCAGCTGTGTGGGCCAAACACAGGAAAAGGGCGGTGACCGACTATGGAACATCTGTATCGAAGAATTTGTAAACAAGGACTGTCAGAGTCGAAATGGAGAGATCGGGTAGGGGTGTACATTTGGAGGTGGTCACAAAGATGAATAGTTGCAGTACTATTGATACATTTGTAGCATAATGTGTTGATTTTGTATGAAATCCTTCAAGAAACAGGCAACCAATGGAGAAAGTGAAGCGATGGACTGACATGATCATGTCACTTTTTATGAAGGGTAAGACGGTCTGCAGACCAGTCGCCGTGGTGTAGTGGTTAACGCAACGGATTTCCGACTGGAAGGTTGTGGGTTCGAATCCCATCAGTACCTTCAAAAATCATTGTGGGATTTTTCGGCTCTAACCGGCTCCTACCCAGAGTTGGGCGTGCTATGGGCTCATTGGGAAGACTGAGACCACACATCCACTTCACGGATGCGTCATTGAGGGTGTTGCTCAAATCTTCCGACCAACACTGCAGGTGTCTGTATCTCTCCGGCCTGGTTGACGTCAGGATATGTTATGACAGTAAGCGTAGAGTACAGCCCTGTCACGCAGTCTCAATCCTAGATGGAACTCCATAGGACCATGATTATCATCCTCATCGATCGACATCATCATCATCGCATTATAAAAACTGTTCCAGCTTCTGTGGCCATTAAAGTGGCGTAGAAAATGGGATGGGGGGGGGGGGGGGGGGGGGGGAAGGTGAGCACGAAGGTAACCTCCCTGAATGCAATGATCCTTAAAAAAAAAAAAGAGACGGTCTGCAGAATTCTGAACACGCTGGAGCATGCAACAGAAGAAGTAGGCAAGCCAGACAGCACAGAGTTACAGTAATCAACGCGAGACAAGAGAAGAAAAGTCGTATACACACGAAAGGGGGTTTAGGCACTGGCAGGTCTGCATACATGTTGACTAGGGAGATTAGAAACATTCCACCCTAAAGCCTTGAGGCAGAGGTATGTAGACAGATCGAACCTGGCACCTTCCAGTTGAAGTCTTGACATTAACCCACTGAACTACTTACTTATTTGTTAAAAAATACTTTCGGGACACCCTGACAAATTGTCCATTCAAATTTGTGTCAAAAGAGAGAAGGTCAGGGAGACCGCTTCCTCGCTGTTCTGATATTCAACTGATAGGGTTTTGCGCAGGCCTCAAGGAGTCTGCCAGGTAATGGATGGTAGATTGGGTGGAGCGCATATGGAAATTTCTGATTGTGATGAATCCCTCCTGAATAAACTGAAGCAGTCTCTTGTATCCACCATTCAAGTCACTCATCGGAAATGCCTAAATTTCCTGCAAGCAGTGACCACAAAGGTGTCACAGCTTATGTTGTATCTCACAGGGGCGGACCAATGTATATTTTGTTTCTTTTATATTCTTTGAGTTGTTTTTTTTCTTTCGATTTGTGATGCGTTGCGGACACGCATACTGGCCGTTGGCATTGACCAAAAGAGGTTTTGATCCCCAGCGAAACGGTTTGGTGCTGATCTCTTTGTCTTATGTCTCTGGCATATCTGGTACGGGAGTCCTTAAATTAATGTAATAAGTATACTGTGTAGGTAGACCTCGAACGAGATAAGTCACGTGCATGTGCATGTGTGTGTGTGTGTTGTGTGTGTGTGTGTGTGTGTGCGTGTGTGTGTGTGTGTGTGTTGTGTGGTGTGTGTGTGTGTGTGTGTGTGTGTGCGTGTGTGCTTACGTGCATGTTTTGGTGAGTGAGTGAGTGAGAGAAAGAGAGAGAACTCGGAACTCGGAACTCGGAACTCGGAATTTTAATGAATTTAGGCCAACAGCCCCTTTCATGGGGGAAATCTTAAGACAAATTTCTATACAAGATTACTTAATTAATTAACACACTTCAATGTATTTACATGGGATATTCAAAGGTACTAATATAGAAAAAACTGTTGTTTCAAGTGCGTACGTTCAAAATACTTTTTTCTCTTATTTTAAAGGCAGCGACCAAAAACTTCGCCAGGTTCACTATGGTTCCTGCAGAGTCATCCATCAATTTTTTAATAAAAAGATCTTTTAAGTTATCGCCTTTCAGTGACCTCTAAATGATAAGATTGTCTGACCTGGTTGTACAGAGGGCATTCAAATAGAAAATGTATCTCGTTTTCCTGCACATCGGACAAACTGGACATGAAGTGTTGGCAGTCGTAGGCGCAAAGCGATGATCTGTGAACGTTTAACTGGGACACGCCCATCCTGAATTGTGCCATAGCGTTCCTAAACACCTGCACATACAGTATTTCAATATACTTTGCTCTTGCAAATAAGGTTTAAATTTGTCATATAGTGAACAGCGTGTACTGGTATCTAAGTGATTACGCCAGTAATGACAGAAACTGCTACGTAATCTTTCTTTCAGTTCTTTACTGAATCGTTTTTCGTCGCCACACCCAAAAAGCCAAACTTCTTCAAAACCATTTTCACATAAAATGCTTTTTATCTTGGACACCCAAGTTACATAATCTGTGTGTGTGTGTGGAGAGAGAGAGAGAGAGAGAGAGAGAGAGAGGAGAGAGAGAGAGAGAGAGAGAGAGGAGAGAGAGAGACACACACACACACATTGTTATTATTTTTGTCAAAGCCCAGCCGACTGCGTAGAGCCATATCAGGGCTATAACCGTTTGAAAAATTACACAGGGCTTCAACAGGAAGAAAGGAAAAGAAAATTAAGTACACACACATATCAATAAATTCGAGCACATGATCTAAGGAGATGCCTCTGGCGTTGATCATTCCGTCCAATTTATCACACAGGGGATCTAAAAAAACATCCTTGAAAACAAATTCAAATATAATCAAGGACACGAACACATAATAATATAAAAACGGGCCTGCATTACTGTATATTGCTTCCTCATATCACATTTTCCTAGAGCCAAAAATGCACTTAATACATGTACCCAATTATCAATCCTAAGAGAAAGTACATAAGACTTTCTCGAACACATACAGGGGACTGGACCAGCAAGGCAGAATAAAATGGTAGGAAGAAATAACAGAAAACAAAGGAACAAGGCAGAAATAAAGAGAATGAGAGAAAAGATAAAATTTCTAGCACAGAATTTCCAGAAGGTGGGGATACTATTTATACTGAAACAGCCCCGGCATCCCCATGGGAAAAACAGAGACAGACAGACA
>JAPXFY010000015.1:58871361-58873861 GCA_030674185.1 Monoplex corrugatus | reverse complement strand
CTGAAACTGAAGCTGGCAAGGTCTTGAAACGGAGAGTGGGGGGGGGGGGGGGGGGGTAGGAATCTTTGAAACACAACGCTGACACTTCCAGAGTGGTGGAGGCATTACCATAAGGCCGGCCAGCGAGCAGGTCAGCTTTTTTTTTTATGTTGAGATCTTGGGTCTGGGCCGTGTTCAAGATATGCAAAGGTAATCCTCCTAGACTTTTTTTCTGAAAAGAACATATAAGAGCGCCAGACTTGTCTGGCGAAGGCATTTGAACGTCAGCCTCGGCTTAAGATGTCTGGAAATTATCTTCCAAGTGCCAAATTGTATCTGGACAATCTTACGACAAGTGGCAGATGTGGTCAGACCATGTAAACATATGACTGAAAGAAGAAGAAGAATGTCTACATCATCATTATCATAATTTCTTCCTCTATCTGCCCGTCTTCCTTCCCTTTGTTTCACATTTTTTCCGTTCTCTCTTTGTCTTTGTCTGTCGTGTCTGTGTCTGTCTGTCTGTCTGTCTGTCGTCTCTCTATCTCTGTTTTTTCTCTCTCTCTTCTCCTCTCTCTTCTCTGTCTCCTGTCTGTATCTGTCTGTCTTTCTGTCTGTCTTTCTCTCTCTTCCGCCCTCTCTCTCTGGTTTTCTCTCTCTCCCCATCTCTTTGTCCCTCTGTCTCTCTCTCTCTCTCTCTTCCCTCCCCTCTCTCTCTCTCTCCTCCTTTTCCCTCCCATCTCTATCTATCTCTTCTCTCTTTCTCTCTGCTAGCTCTCTTTCTCTCTCCCCTCTCTCTTTCTGGTTTCTCTCTCTCTCCCATCTCTTTGTCCTTTCTCGTCTCCATCTTCTCTCTTCTCTCTCTATCTCCCTCTGTCTGTCTCCTTCTCTGCTCTCTAGTACCTCTTTCTCTCTTCCCCTCGCTCTCTCTGCTTTCTCATCTCTTCTCGCCTCCCAACTCTCTTATTGTCTCTGCTTTCTCTCTCTCCCCCATCTCTTTCTCTCTCTCTCTCCCTCTCCTCTTCCCTCCCCCCCCCACATCTCTGTCACTCATCCGCTAAATCGACAGGAGAGTTCATCATTATCTTCAGACTGGTGGTGCACGCGTGCGATTGTCTGGGGTGGAGCGCATTCAATCCCTGTTGAAAAGAAAAGAACAACCCTAAACTCTATCACACCCACTCGCAGTCTCAAAATGTTTTCTCCGGTGTAGATAAAAGCTTGTCCCCCCAACGCCCAGTCGACCTTCGCTGATAGAGAGAGTGGTCAACATACAGTGTGGAATGTGAGTGACCCTGGCTGAATAAAAATATTTTCCAGAAGTTTCCCTGGGGGTTGTAGCTCTTGTTATCTTACTTTAAAACCCTTTGACTCCCGCACCTGCCCAATTGATCGTCACCATGCTAGCAAAAGCAAAAAACTGAACTTAACCCTTTGATTCCCTCGCCCTATCCACCAGCTTTCTGCAGGAGGCTGGTGGATAGGTGAGGAAATCAAAGGGTTAAAAATTTGCGGTTGGTGGATGGGTTTCGGGAGTCAAAGGGGTTAACTGAGCCCAGTCACTTCGTTCTGTCTGTCCGTTCTGTCTTCTGTCTCTCTGTCTGTGTCGTCTGTCTGTCTGTCTGTCTCTCTTCTGTCTGTCTCAGTCTGTCTCTCTCTCTTCTCGTTCTGTTCTGTCTTCTTCTGTCTGTCTCTCTCTCTCTCTCTCTCTCTCTCTCTCTTCTCGTTCTCTCTATGTTTAGATTAAGTTGATTTTATTCTGCACTGTTTAGTTGATTGTTGATTTTTTCACTCACTTTCCGCTTACGATAATTCATAAACTCTTTGATTTTATGTCCAAGAAATCTTTTCCGGATCAGTGAATGCAATCCGTCTATCAGGAAAGTGATCTGATCTCTTGTTTTCGTTCTTAATCTAGTACGAGCGAACGAACGAACGAACAAACAAACAAACAAACAAACAAGAAATCAGAACGCGAATTTAATATAGCAAAAGAAGACAGGTGCATATTTCTTCCAACTGGCCTTTGCCAATGTACCTAAAAAAAAAAAAAAAAAAAAAAAAAAAAACACACACCAAAGAATAAATGTACATACAAAAATAAACAACTGTAGAATCAACTTCCCTTGTGATTGTTTGTGTTTTTTGGTATGTTGTTGTTTCTTGTTTTGTTGTGGTGGTGTTGTGTGGTGTTTGGTGTATGTGTTGGTTTGTGTGTTGTCTGTATGTGTTGTGTTGTGTGTAGTTGGTGTGTATTGTTGTGTGTGTAGTGTTATGTGTCTAGTGTTTGTGTGTGTTGTGTGTATGTGTGTATTGTATTGTGTATGTTGTGTATGGTGTGTATGTGTGTGGTTTATGTGTGTGTATGTGTTTTGTATGTGTGTATGTGTGTATTGTGTGTGTATGTGTGTGTGATGTGTGTGTTGTATGTGTGTGTGTATGTTATGTACGTGTGTGTATGTGTGTGTGTTTATTTGTGTGTATGTGTGTATGCATGTGTATGTGTGGTATGTGAGTGTAT
>JAPXFY010000015.1:58843861-58866361 GCA_030674185.1 Monoplex corrugatus | reverse complement strand
GATATATGATGATGATGATGATGATGATAATAAGTAATAATAATAATAATAATAATAAATTAAAAGAGGAGTCAGACAGGGTTGTGTTTTGTCACCAGATCTGTTTTCACTCTACAGCGAAAACATCATGAGAAACCTAGAAGAAGACCCTGGATTAAAGGTTGGAGGGAAAATGATAAACAACATTCGGTACGCAGATGACACCGTGCTAATTGCAGAAAATGAAAGGGACCTACAAAACCTTGTGAATATACTAGAAATAGAAAGCAAAGCTAAGGGGTTGGAACTAAACAGCAGGAAGACTGAAGTCATGGTGATCAGTAAAAAACATGAAATCCCCTCTGCAAAATAACAGCAAATGGCACAACCTTGACAGGTTAATAAGCTCAAATACCTGGGAACGGTCATTTCCCCAGACGGCAGATACACATCAGAAATAGCTGGCAGAATCGGCGAAGCCAAAACAGTATTCAAGAAGATGACAAGCATTCTTACCAACAAATGCCTATCAATTAACATCAGAAAGAGAGTCCTTGAAGGTTATATAGATCCAATACTGTTGTACGGATGCGAGGCGTGGACAGTCAGCAAGCAAAGCCAGAACAAGATTGAGGCAGCCGAGATATGGTTTCTCAGAAGAATGTTGAGAGTTCCATGGACAGCAAAGAAAACAAACGAGACAGTCTTGATGGAGGCAGACACAAGTAGATCACTCATAAGGAAGATTAGGAAAAGACAGGCAACCTTTATAGTCCATTTTATGAGGAAGGTGGATTTGGAGCACCTGGTCACAACGGGAAGCTGGAGGGAAAGAGAGCACCAGGTAGACCCAGGGAGAGAATGCTGGACGGACTTGCAGAGTGGCTGGGGATGAGGAGGGTGGGGGAGATGCTAGGGGCAACGAGAGATAGAGATGGATGGAAGTTCATGGTCGCCAACGCCATGCGGCAGGGCACCTGATAAAGAAGAAGAATAATAATAATAATAATAATAATAATAATAATAATAATAATAATAATGATAATAATAATAATAATAATAATTATAATAAACAATGATAATGATAATAATAAACAACCGTGAACGCAGAGACCATGAGAAGGTCTCGCTTATGATGGGTAGCAGGAAGCTCCAGGCACAGTAGTCAGCAGACGGTCCTCAGAGGAGAAATCCCCACCCTGACTCCCCGCTTACTTTTCACCTCAGGTAAGCATTTCAGCCCTAAACTCCTTACACCCTAGGAGGGCTGGGCCGCACCCAGGTCATGACTCCTGGATGCCCCCTTCTGCCGGTGTCGCCAATTAACCCGTTGATTCTCGCACCCTATCCACCAACTGCAAAAACTTAACCCTTTGTGACTCCCTCACCCTATCCACCAGCTTCCTGCAGAAGGCTGGTGGACAGAGTGAGGGAGTCGAAGGGTAAAGTTTTTGTTTTGCTAGCATGGTTGACAGTGCAAGATGCAGGTGGACTGGGTGCAGGGGTCAAAGGGTTTAAACGTTCACATTGTATGTTGGCGTGAACCAAGACATTCCTCATAAGTCAAGACAGATGCAAAAACCTGGTAGTGTCAGTCAAGACTGTAAAAAGGATATGGAGTTATTGAGTTATTTCAAGAGGGACTCACTGCGCTCGGACAACTCCATATGCGCTCCACTCAAATCGGCCAGCAGTTATCTGACAGATTTAGTGAGCCTGTACAAAACCCTATGAGCTGGCAAGATCTTGAAACGGGGAAAGGGGAGAAGGGACCTATCAAAACACTAAGCTGGTACCACCAGAACGATGGAAAGATTAAGATGGGAAGCGAACAGGCCAGTTTTTAATGTTGCAGGCTGGGATTGAACTCGAGACACCAGATCTTGAGTTCATGGCTGTACCAACTAGCCCGCAAATAAAAAGGATAACCCCATCACACTGCAGGAAGTGGAATGGATGAAACTTCCACTGCGTGGTCCTAAGTCCATACACACTCAACTCCAGGGTAAGAACCACTCAACATGGCCCAGTGGTTAGAGCAGTGGACTACTGAATGGGAGGTAGTAGGTTCGAATCCAGAGAAAGACGGTTGTGGATTTTTTTTCCGCCCTACGCTGAGTTGAGCGTGCTATGTGGGCTCGTTGAAAAAACTGGACACATTCCGTCCGGTCTCACTGATTTTACGGATGCGTTGTTATGAGTATTGCTCAAATTTTTAAAGGAACTCAACAGCCTGGTTGACGCCAGGATATATTCTGAACGTTGAGCACGCCCTGTCAAGCACCTCTGCCTGCAATGGGAACTCTTGGACATCACCATTATGTCCCATTTTCTAATCTTCATAGCTTTCTTTGTCTGCAAAGGGAACTCCATAGCATCATGATTATCTCCTATTTTCCAATCTTCATAGCATTCTCTGTCTGCAAAGGGAACTCCATAGCATCATGATTATCTCCCCCTTTTCCAATCTTCATAGCAGTCTGTGTCTGCAAAGGGAACTCCATAGCATCATGATTATCTCCCCTGTGTCTGCAAAGGGAACTCCATAGCATCATAATTATCTCCCCTTTTCCAATCTTCAAAGCATTTCTCTGTCTGCAAAGTGTACTCCATAGCATCATGATTATCTCCCCTATTCCAATCTTCATAGCATTCTCTGTCTCCAAAGTGAACTCCATAGCATCATGATTATCTCCCCTTTCATATCTTCATAGCATTCTGTGTCTGCAAAGACAACTCCATAGCATCATGATTATCTCATCTCCCCTTTCACATTTTCATAGCATTCTCTGTTTGCAAAGGGAACTACATAGCATTATCATTATTTCCCATTTCTAATCTTCATAGCATTCTGTGTCTGCAAAGGGAACTACATAGCATTATCATTATTTCCCATTTCTAATCTTCATAGCATTCTCTGTCTGCAAAGGGAACTACACAGCATTATCATTATTTCCCATTTCTAATCTTCATAGCATTCTCCGTCTGCAAAAGGAACTCCTTAGCATCATAATTATCTCCCATTTTCCAATCTTCATAGCATTCTCTGTCTGCAAAGGGAACTCCTTAGCATCATAATTATCTCCCCTATTCCAATCTTCATAGCATTCTCTGTCTGCAAAGGGAACTCCATAGCATCATGATTATCTCCCCCTTTCAAATCTTCATAGCATTCTGTGTCTGCAAAGGGAACTCCTTAGCATCATAATTATCTCCCCTATTCCAATCTTCATAGCATTCTCTGTCTGCAAAGGGAACTCCTTAGCATCATAATTATATCCCCTATTCCAATCTTCATAGCATTCTCTGTCTGCAAAGGGAACTCCATAGCATCATGATTATCTCCCCCTTTCAAATCTTCATAGCATTCTCTGTCTGCAAAGGGAACTCCTTAGCATCATAATTATCTCCCCTATTCCAATCTTCATAGCATTCTCTGCCTGTAAAGAGAACTCCATAACATCATGATTATCTCTCCCTTTCTACTGTTCATAGCATTCTGTGTCTGTAAAGAGAACTCCATAGCATCATGATTATTTCCCCCCTTTCTAATCTTCATAGCATTGTTAAAAAAAAAACTGTCCTACATTTTGTGACCTGAATTTTGGTGCGAAACACAGAAACAGTGCAGACGATACGACACCCTCCATCACCCCACCACATCTATCTCCCCCAAAAAAGCAAAACGAACAAAACAACACTTCCACCACCCCTCAACCCCACACCCCCCCCCACCCTCCCACCCTCATCTCCCACCAACACTTTTCTCACACACATTCGTCTCTAGCTAGGAACTGGTGTGGAAGAAAAAGTTTTGCAACAATTGGATTTGAACCCACAACCTTTCAGTTGTTGCTTTATGCTAAAACGAATGCATTATGGGCGACCGGCCACAATATTTGGAAATATTTTTATTTTCTGATTACTTAATGTCACGAGAGTATACCACGACATGAGGCCCGTCACATTCTTCAAAAATTTAACAGTCTGACACTAATTCTGAATGTCAGCAAAGAACTCACACACAGCGTGGTGCGTCTGTGTCCATATTGACAAGAGGATTGAAACAATAATTATATGATGATCGTTTCATATAGTATAGCGTCATCTAAAATTTATATTTGTAAATGAAAAAATCATGCTCGTTGCTGCACTTTACAATACTAATAACAACTACAATAATAATACAACAACAACAACGATAACGATAACAATAACAACAACAACAACAACAACAAATTAAACAAAACAAAAAATGAGGGAATTTGCCATATTCGTACTTTGATGCAGAATAAACACAGTCGGATATAACAATATAATAATAATAATAATATAATGATGATGATGATGATGATGATGATGATGATGATGATGATGATGATGATGACGACGATAATCATAACAACAACAATAGCAACAACAACAACAAATTAAACAAAACAAAAGGGGTAACTTGCCATATTCATACATTGATGCAGAATAATCACAGTCGGATATGATGATGATGATGATGATGATATGATAATGATGATGATAATGATGATGATGATGATAATGATGATGATTATGACAATAATAATAAAATTAATGATAATAATAATAATAGTAATAATAATAATAAAATAATAATAACAATATAATAATAATAAATTAAACAAAACAAAATGGGGTAATTTGCCATATTCATACATTGATGCAGAATAAACACAGTCGGACATAACATTAATCAAAGGACATAACTCTTGAAAATTATTTCCCATGTTGTATAGAACTCAAATCTAACATAGTTTGCGCTACTGATTCAGCTAGCATAGAAGCAGGGAGATAATTTTCAAGAGTTATGTCCTTTCATTAATATTATAAAAATTCTCCCTGCTTCCCTCTTATTTCTTTGGTATTACCTATATGCCTTGGAAGCAACCCTGTATATGTTCTGTCTTGTCTACATGTGTATGTTTGGTCAGTTCAAGAAAAAAAAGACTATGCCAATCTTGAACATAAGACCAATATATTGTATGTATTTCTCTCCTCTCTCATAGTTGTGTATAGGGTAGTTGCAGAGTATAAAGGTGGGCTTGGGCGCTACTTTTTTGAGGAGTGTTCTGAGCTTACTGTTTTTGTACTTTGTATCTGCTTCTACGCTAGCTGAATTGGTAGCGCAAACTATGTTAGATTTCAGAAGTTCTATACAACATGGGAGATAATTTTCAAGAGTTATGTCCTTTGATTACTATTATGACTATATTATTTTACACAAAATGTTGGTATGACTTGGTCACCCAATTTGATTCTGTCCACAGCTGACAACGACAGGACAATGGGGTGGTGGGGGAGCAGTGTGCTCCTTGTGGCAGTTTTGTGTCTTCACGAAAATTTCTCCAGCCATGACCACGGGGGAGGAAACAGATTGTCCCCAGGCACACAATCTGTCTTCAGCCCAAAGGGAAATGGCATGGCTACAGCGTTTGAGCCGTCCGTGCCGGCCAAACATCACGCCATGTCAGAGACAACCTTGAAGACCAAGTCATCTGACGTGATCACTCCTGTGTCAGCCAAACATTACCCACCGTCAGAGACAACCTTGATGACCAAGCCATCTGACGTGGTCACTCCTGTATCAGCCAAACCTTACCCACCTTCAGAGACAACCTTGAAGACCAAGCCATCTGACGTGGTCACTCCTGTGTCAGCCAAACATCACCCACCTTCAGAGACAACCTTGAAGACCAAGCCATCTGACGTGGTCACTCATATGTCAGCCAAGCCTTACACACCTTCAGAGACAACCCTGGAGACCAGGACATCTGACGAGGTCATTCCTGTAGTAGCCAAACCTTACCCACCGTCAGAGACAACCCTGAAGACCAGGACATCTGACGTGGTCACTCCTGTGTCAGCTAAACCTTACCCACCGTCAGAGACAACCTTGATGACCAAGCCATCTGACGTGGTCACTTCACGCATTCCTCAGACAGAACTCAGAGAGAAGGAAGGCAGATCTGGGTCAGGAGACATCATGACCGCTTCAAACCAAACGAACTCAACATCAGATTCACGGCTGCTCTTAACTAGCAGACACACGATATCTCTAGGAAAAAGTCCCGTGACCGGCGATCCAGTAAGTCACAGAGTTGCTCGCTCTGTCTTCCTCTCCCCGTTGTTGCTGAACCAGACATCGGAACTGACAGACACGCGCAACGCATCCACAAAGGAAGACAACGGCAACTTGTTAACAACAGAAGTCACCGAACCAAAGCCAGCAGTAATAGATTCAGTCGTGGATGAAGCAGTACCACCACCACGCATAGCAGACATAGACACGCATGCTTTTCCACCTGGGCCACTTGCTTTTCCACCCACACCACCACCTCCACTACGACTACCACCACCACCACCACCTCCACTACCACCATCACTACCACCACTGCTGCCTGTACCGCCACTACGGCGGCCACGAGAGCCAGATAGTGTGTCTTTCATGACGGTAGACCAGCACTGCAGCAAGCGGTTGTCCATCACCTCAAGCTTGAACTCATCCAGGGCTAACTGTTCCTTGTCAGCTGTGCTGCAGCAAGACCCTGATGCCGACAAGTTCCAGTCCGTGACATTGACTTCTGCAGACACGAGGAGCTGTGAAACTAGCCGGGACTGGAACGACTGGCACGCGCACCAAGTTCTCAACGGAACCCTCACCTTCCGCTCTGACGACAGACTATTTATGGACGGACCATCGCACAACACGTCCGCCTTGTGTATTCGTTTACAAATCCCACAATTAACGTATGCCAAGTTTCACGTGGAGAAGAGGGAAGAGTGGATGATGGCGACAGCGGACAGGGTTCGTATCGACATCATGAGTTCATTTAAAGGACGTGAAGCCGACGAAAACGTGGGATATTTTGCCAGTGGCAAGACTGTTCTCTCGAGACACCATGATATCATGCTGATCGTACACCGACTCGATGAGAGCTTCCATCAGGCTCAGAGTCTTGTGAACCTGACTATCGTGTTTGAGGCTGAGCCGAACTGTCTGAAAGACAATCTGGATGTTACGTGCTTCACAAGGACACATTAGGTCTGTCTGCCTATCTCTCTGTCTGCCTGCCTGCCTGCTTGCCTGCCTGCTTGCCTGCCTGCCTGCCTGGCTGCCTATCTACCTGCCTACCTGCCTGCCTGCCTGCCTGCCTACCTACTTACCTGCCTGCCTACCTGCCTGCCTGCCTACCTGCCTGCCTGCCTGCCTACCTACCTACCTGCCTGCCTGCCTGCCTACCTACCTGCCTGCCTGGCTGCCTGCCTACCTACCTGCCTGCCTGCCTACCTGCCTGCCTGCCTGCCTGCCTACCTACCTGCCTGCCTGCCTGCCTGCCTGCCTACCTGCCTGCCTCGCCTGCCTGCCTGCCTGCCTGCCTGCTTGCCTGCCTGCCTGCCTGCCTGCCTGCTTGCCTGCCTGTTTTCTGTTTTTCTGTCTTTCTTCTGTCTGTCTTGTCTGACATTCTGTCGGATTATCGATGTGTCTGTCTTATTATCTGTTCGTCTATTGCTCGACTTTTTGTTTGTCTGCCTGTCTGGCTGTAGTCTGTTCGTCTGCCTGTCTGTTTGTCTGCCTGCTTGTCTGTCTGATTGCCTGCCTGTCATCCCATCTACCTGTTGTCTGTGTGTCTGTGTGTCTGATTGTTCCTGTCTGTGTCTGATTGTTCCCAGCTGTGTGTCTGTTTCTGTCTGTGTGTCTGATTGTTTGTCTGTGTGTCTGATTGTTTGTCTGTGTGTCTAATTGTTCCCGTCTGTGTGATCTGATTGTTAGTCTGTCTGTGTGTCTGATTGTTTGTCTGTCTGTGTGTCTGATTGTTTGTCTGTCTGTGTGTCTGATTGTTTGTCTGTCTGTATGTCTGATTGTTTGTCTGTCTGTGTGTCTGATTGTTTGTCTGTCTGTGTGTCTGATTGTTAGTCTGTCTGTGTGTCTGATTGTTTGTCTGTCTGTGTGTCTGATTGTCTGTCTGTATGTGTGTCTGATTGTTTGTCTGTCTGTGTGTCTGATTGTTTGTCTGTCTTGTCTTTGCGTTTTGTGTCTGATTGTTATGTCTGTCTGTGTGTCTGATTGTTAGTCTGTCTGTGTGTCTGATTGTTTAGTCTGTCTGTGTGTCTGATTGTTTTGTCTGTCTGTGTGTCTGATTGTTAGTCTGTCCGTGTGTGATTGTTAGTCTGTCCGTGTGTCTGATTGTTAGTCTGTCGTGTGTCTGATTGTTAGTCTGTGTGTCTGATTGTTAGTCTGTCCGTGTGTCTGATTGTTAGTCTGTCCGTGTGTCTGATTGCTCTGTCTGTGTGTCTGATTGTTAGTCTGTCCGTTTGTCTGATTGTAGTCTGTCGTGTGTCTGATTTTAGTCTGTGTGTCTGATTGTTAGTCTCTCTGTTTGTCTCTATGTATGTCTATTTGTCTATATTTCTGTCTGCTCTTATGCTGTCTGTCTGCCCCTTATGTCTGTCTGTGTCTGTCTGTCTGCCCCTATGTCTGTCTGTCTGTCTGCATCTTTGCATGCCTGTCTGCCTTTGTGTCTTTCTTCTGTTGACAGTCGTAGACTGTCTGACTGACTGTCTGTCGCCTGTCTGATTGTTTTACCTGTGCTAATTATCTGCCTGACTTTTTGCCTCCTGCTGCCCGCCTGTCTGCCGTCTTTTGTTGTCTGCTGTGCAATTACAATTCTTCTTCTTTTTCTTTTCTTATTTTTTTTTTATTGATATTATTATTATTATTATTATTATTATTATTATATGTTGTTATTTATTATTAATTATTTTTATTTTATGTTGTTATCATTATTATTATTAATTATTGATTATTATTATTATCTTATTATTATTATTTCTTTTTATTGATATTCTGAGTGGTATGCACACGAATGAATACAATCGTTTTCTGTGAATCCTACCGGCTCCAGTGAAGATTAGTGTAATCACTGGAGTCAGACCTGTGTGCTTTCTGGCTGCACACGCTAAAGACCCACGGCAGTTGAAAACCGTGAAGAGCAGGGCATTGCCCTGGCTGCTTGGCATGAAACATTGACGAGATAGGTTGATTTCCCAGGTCCCACCCTTGAAGACCAATTAACCTTTCTTGCCTTTATGAAGTCTTGGTTTAAAAAATGTTAATAATAGTATGAATACGAATTTAAAGCGAGGGAGAGGGGATGGGCGCTGTCTTCGTGGTGCTGGCCCCGAGAAAAGTTGAGGTCCTGCAGCCTCACTCCCCTGGGACCCCGGGGTTATGAAACTATCTAGGTAGGACCTCAGGACCTGGCCAGCTCGTGGGTTTATGTGTAAGCTTAAGGCTTGTGCCGTGATCATTCTGGATCTTCTCCATCGCATGTGACGTTAGTGAATATGGAATTCATTCCGGGCACGGAGACGTCATCTTGAGAGAGAGAGAGAGAGAGACAGAGAGACAGAGACAGAGACAGAGACAGAGAGAGAAACTGGAGTTACATTCGGCCATGTGTCCTGTCCCTCTGCTTGCTGTGTGTTACGTTACTCCAGGCTATGCTATGATGTGGTTCTGTTACGTTACTCCAGGCTATGCTATAATGTGGTTCTGTTTACATTACTCCAGGCTATGCTATGATGTGGTTCTGTTACATTACTCCAGGCTAAGCTATGATGTGGTTCTGTTACATTACTCCAGGCTATGCTTTGATGTGGTTCTGTTACGTTACTCCAGGCTATGCTATAATGTGGTTCTGTTACGTTACTCCAGGCTATGCTATGATGTGGTTCTGTTATGTTACTCCAGGCTATGCTATGATGTGGTTCTGTTACGTTACTCCAGGCTATGCTATGATGTGGTTCTGTTACGTTACTCCAGGCTATGCTATGATGTGGTTCTGTTACGTTACTCCAGGCTCTGCTATGATGTGGTTCTGTTACGTTACTCCAGGCTATGCTATGATGTGGTTCTGTTACGTTACTCCAGGCTATGCTATGATGTGGTTCTGTTACGTTACTCCAGGCTATGCTATGATGTGGTTCTGTTACGTTACCCAGCTTAGCTATGATGTGGTATCTTACGTTACTCCAGGCTCTGCTATGATGATGGATTCTGTTCCGTGCTCCAGGCTATCTTGAGTGGTCTGTACGTACTACCAGGCTATGCTGATACGTTACATCAGGCTATGCTAGCTTGGGTTCTGTTACGTTACTCCAGGCTATGCTATGATGTGGTTCTGTTACGTTACTCCAGGCTATGCTATGATGTGGTTCTGTTACGTTACTCCAGGCTCATGCTATGATGTGGTTCTGTTACGTTACTCCAGGCTCTGCTATGATGTGGTTCTGTTACGTTACTCCAGGCTCTGCTATGATGTGGTTCTGTTACGTTACTCCAGGCTATGCTATGATGTGGTTCTGTTACGTTACTCCAGGCTTGCTATGATGTGATTCTGTTACGTTACTCCAGGCTATGCTATGATGTGGTTCTGTTACGTTACTCCAGGCTATGCTATGATGTGGTTCTGTTACGTTACTCCAGGCTATGCTATGATGGGTTCTGGTTACGTTACTCCAGGCTCTGCTATGATGTGGTTCTGTTACGCTACTCCAGGCTCTGCTATGATGTGGTTCTGTTACGTTACTCCAGGTATGCTATGATGTGGTTCTGTTACGTTACTCCAGGTTATGCTATGATGTGGTTTTGTTACGTTACTCCAGGCTCTGCTATGATGTGGTTCTGTTACGTTACTCCAGGCTCTGCTATGATGTGGTTCTGTTACGTTACTCCAGGCTCTGCTATGATGTGGTTCTGTTACGTTACTCCAGGCTAAGCTATGATGTGTTCTGTTACGTTACTCCAGGCTATGCTATGATGTGGTTTGTTACGTTACTCCAGGCTCTGCTATGATGTTGTTCTGTTACGTTACTCCAGGCTCTGCTATGATGTGGTTCTGTTACTTACTCCAGGCTCTGCTATGATGTGGTTCTGTTACGTTACTCCAGGCTCTGCTATGATGTGTTTCTGTTACGTTACTCCAGGCTAAGCTATGATGTGTTCTGTTACGTTACTCCAGGCTATGCTATGACGTTCTGTTACGTCGCTCCAGGCTATGTTATGACGTTTTGTTACGTTAATCCAGGCTAAGATGTGATGGTTTTAACATTACTCCAGGCAATGCTATGACGGTTTGTTACGTTATTCCAGGATATGCTGTAACGTTTGTTACATTACTCCAGTATGCTCTGACGTTTTGTTACATTACTCCAAGCTATGTTATGACGTTTTGTTACTTCGCTCCATGATATATTATGACGTTTTGTTACGTTACTCCAGGGCAATTCTATGACGTTTTGCTACCTTACTCCAGGCTAAGGTATAATGTGTTTTACGTTACTCCAGGCTATGCTATGACGTTTTGTTGCGTTACTCCAGACTATGCTATGACGTTTTGTTGCGTTACTCCAGACTAGCTATGACGTTTTGTTGCGTAACTCCAGACTATGCTATGACGTTTTGTTGCGTTACTCCAGACTATGCTATGACATTTTGTTGCGTTACTCCAGACTATGCTATGACATTTTGTTGCGTTACTCCAGACTATGCTATGACATTTTGTTACACTACATCCAGGCTGTTCTATGACGTTTTGTTACGCTACTCCAGCTATGCTATGACGTTTGTTACGTTACTCCAGGCTAGCTATGACGTTTGTTACGTTACTCCAGGCTATGCTATGACGTTTTGCTGCGTTACTCCAATGCTATGCTATGACGTTTGTTACGTTACTCCAGGCTATGCTATGACGTTTGTACGTTACTCCAGGCTATGCTATGACGTTTTGTTGCGTTACTCCAGGCTATGCTATGACGTTTGTTACGTTACTCCAGGCTATGCTATGACGTTTGTTACGCTACTCCAGGCTGTGCTATGACGTTTGTTATGTTACTCCAGGCTATGCTATGACGTTTTGTTGCGTTACTCCAGGCTATGCTATTATATGGATTTGTTATGCACAGGTATCATCCAAACGCCCGGCTGGGATGGCAAGACAATGTACAGGCCCTACATGAGCAGCTGCCTGACCCTGACACTGCCCAGCCCCCATGAGTTCTTCATCAGCTTTGTCATGCAGGACATCGAGCGATGTGCCGAGTGTCTGTGTGACGTCATCGAGATCTATGAGACGTCAGAATGTCGTGAGGAGCCTGTGTCCAGGTTCTGCGGCTCGCTGGATGTGTATCCCTCACGTCACCGGTCTGACGTTATCTCTGTACGCTTCAAAAGCGACGGTTCTGTTCAAGGGACCGGCTTCAGACTTCTCTACTCCTATCACAAGCTGTCATCCCCACCTGAAAAGCTTCCCAACGGCAAGTGGGACTGCTCTGGTCCTCAGGGGCCCGTCCTGGTCCAGCATTTCAGCTGCAGCACCCATGTCTTCTGTGACGGCTCTGAGGACTTGATCAAGAACGGCTGCCTGGACAAACTGTGCGGCCTGAGCCAAGTCGTCTTGGATGGCCAGTGCTACTGGCACATCAGGGCCACGGGTCCCGTCAACTGGCTTGACGCCGCTGACCGGTGTCACGCCAGACAAGGCCACCTGGTCAGCCTGAACACGGCACGAGAGTGGAACAACGTGCTGGAGTTCAAGGATACTACCACCCCTGGCAGCGAGTTCCTGATGGTGGGACTCACCCAGGGCCACACAAACTACAGGACGGCAGAGCTGTAAGCATGGTGGTGCCAATCAATCCCCTAGCTAGTTCACAGGCTGCTTGGGTCATTGCTGGGTTGTAGCAGTATGGAAACCCTCACCCACCTGTTTACGTTTACCATAAGCATTGCACAGCTAGTAAACGTATCGCGTAAAACTAACCATTTCACGAAGAGACACACACACACACACACACACACACACACACACACACACACACACACACACACACACACACACATACACACAACACACAAAACCACACACATGGACGCGCACGCGCGCACACATATGTGGGCGCGCACACACCACATATGCAGACGCACGCACACGCACACACACACACATGTGTGCGCACAAACTCGTACGCACACGCACACACACATGGGTGCGCACGCGTTCACACACACACACACATACGTACACGCACGTACACACACACACACACACACACATACACATGGGCGTGCACGTGCGCACACACATACACACACACGCGCACACACACACACACACACACGCACGCACGCGCATACACATACACACGCATATATATACACACACACACGCACAGACACACACACACACACACACACAAACAAAGAAGCACACTCACATACAAACACGCACAGACACACACACACACACACACGCACGCACGCACGCATACACACACACATACACGCAGCATACACATACAAACACACACACGCATACCACACACACACACACACACACACACACCCCACAAACAAACAAAGAAGCACACACAGAAAGATACACCACACACAACACGACACACACTCACACACACACACACTCACACACACACAAAGAAGCACACACACAAAGAAGCACACACACACAAACACAAACACACACACACTCATACACACACACACACACACACACACACACACACACACAACACACACGAATCAGAACGCGCATTCAATCTAACAAAAACAAGACAGACACAAATTTTCGGCCAACTGGCCTTTGTCAAGTACGTACGAAAGACAGTTAAAACCAAATGTGACCTCTCACCACGAAACCAGTCTTAACTAGCATTTTGGGCATTTTGAGATATACATATCACTGGAAAGTGTACATTCTGCTGATTATTTTGGTACTTGAATAAAACCTTGTACTCAAAAAAATGTAGAAGTTATGTATGTTTAAAAGTCATTATGATGTATGACGGCCATTTTCAGAAAACGGCCTCTAAAAGTTTTTGTGTGCTCTCCTACGCATTTTCCTTAAATTTCTATATTTGGTGGCTTTGACCCGGTTTGTTTCTAATTTTCGCTGTCATTATCTGAAAGGTGCACCAAAGAGCTTTCCATCAGTATATTACATGTGCGGGTACTGTACAGGTTACGGTTCATAATAAGAGACAAAAATAGGTACTTTTGGTAGGAAATTGCATTCTTTCTGCTGCAATCAGTGCATTAAAATACCGATTTAAATGATTAATAACATTTTTTCATAAAAAAAAATTCTGGAGGGATAGATTATAGTCTACAGAAATCAATTTTGAGAAAAAGTCAAAACACCCCAGATAGACCCTCAGTCACCTTTTCAGCTCCTTGTGCTGTTCGACTGACTGCGACTTAAGACTGATTTCGTGGTGGGAGGTCACAAATACACAAAACTTAGCGGATAACAAAACAAAACAAAAATAAAAAGAAACAGAGACGACTTCCCTGACGTAGTGTTCATTCATCATCATCATCATCATCATCATCATCATGTGCCCTGCCGCATGGCGCTGGCGATCATGGCCCTCCGTATGCATCTATCCCTCGTTGCCGCAAGCTCATCTTCCACCCTCTCTGTCCTCAGCCACCCTGTAAGTCCATCCAATTTTCCTCCCTGGTCTACTGGGTGTTCTCTTTCCCTCCACTTTCATTGTGACCAGGTGCTCTAATTCCCCTTTCCACATAAAATGTGCTTGTCTTTCCTTTCTTCCTTGTCAATGATCTTCTTGTGTGTGCCTCCATCAAGATTGTTCATTTGTTTTCTTTGCTATCCATGGAACTCTCAACATTCTAAGAAACCACATTTCGGATGCCTCGAACTTGTTTTGGCTTTGAGTGTTGACTGTCCACGCCTCACAACCGTATAAGTTTGTCGGTTCTATATAATATTCAAGAACTCTTTCCTGATGTTAATTGATAGGCATTTGTTGGTAAGAATGCTTGTCATCTTCTTGAATGCTGTTTTGGCCGATTCTGCTGGCTATTTCTGATGTGCATTTGCCGTCTGGTGAGATGAACATTCCCAGATATTTAAACTTATCAACCCGTCTCACTGTTGTGCCATTTGCTGTTATTCTGCATGAGGGGATTTCTTGTTGTTTTTTTTTTTTTTTTGGTTTTTGTTTTTTTTACTGATTACTATGACTTCAGTCTTCTTGCTATTTAGTGTTCAGCAAAAGAATATTTCTGTTGAATAATACTGGTTCAAACAGTAGTTGGGGTTTGGGTTCTATCTTATAGGAAAACTGTTTATAAGCTTTTAGAACGTATATGGATTCTCCCCTGGTCAACGCCTCGTGCTGGTCCAGTCGTCTGTATGCATTCTATGAAACCTTACACACTTGCTGTTAGGACTGATACAATAATGATAATAGTAAAGATAACAGCAGCAGCAGCAGTAACAACAACAACACATAATTATTAAGGTGAACTAACATTTGTTGAAGTGGTTTTTCTTATCAAGCTGAAAGCATTCAAGGTGGATTTCATGGAGCTTGTAAAGGGGGGTGGGGGTGGGGTGCCAATGAAGAGATACTGCTCTCTACAACATGGCCTGATAATTAACGGATTCTAGGATAAACAAACAATGATATAACGAACACACTGTGTTAAGAAGAAACACCTGACTGTCCTGGATAGGACCTCAAGTCTTCACCTTCTGGCAGAATTTATGTAGTCTGTTCCTAATCATGTTGGATCCTCTTTAATCCTTTTTCTTTTTAACCAAGACTCAGAAATGCAAGAAGGCTAACTGGTCTTCAAGCGATAGGACCTGGGAATACAACCTATCTCTCCAATGTTTGATAACAAGGCAGCCGCGCAATGCCCTGCTCTTCACGATTTTCAACTGTGGTGGGATCTTCAGTGTTGCAGCCAGAAGTACACTGGTCCCACTGGTTTTTCGTCTCCTTTCAAAGGACTGGACGTTCAGTTCGATTTTCCGGACAAACTGAGGAGAAAAGTCGAGACTTCTATGGGGAAGGAACCCGGGAACCTCGAGTTTAGTTATTGGCAGGTGAACGTCTGAACCATTCGACCACTCTTCTTCCTTTCATCTCATGGTATCCATGATGTCTGCGCATATGGAATTTCCAAACATAGTAATATCCTCTTGAGAAAATTGAAAACTGAATCTATGGCTTCTTTATCACGCATTACCTATGGCATTATAGGGCTTATGGGATTTTTCCAGTTTCAGTTTCAGTTTCTCAAGTTTCTCCGCGCTCAGAACGAATTTCATATGCACTAACGTCACAGGCGCCATGTGTATGGTGATCATGGCACAAGTCGTAAGCCTGCACATAAACCCATGAGCTGGCCAGGTCCTGAAGTCCTACCTAGTCTGTTTTACCAGTCTACATTTAATACTGGTATTTTATCAGCCTACCACCGGAAGAATCTTGGTTACATGTAAATGGCATGTGTATATCTTACCTTCAAAAAGGAACATGTATTATGTAAAGTAAATAAACAAATAATTAAAGGTCTGAATCACAACAGAACTAGCTATTCTGGATTTTTCCAGCACCGTAGTGCTGACTTGGTTGAAGGGGAGTTTAACCAGAAATGTTGATTGTGAGTGGAGCGGTGTGATGTCTTTCTTATTTGTGTTTGTGTTTTTCCTTTGAATGAATCTCGATGCAGCTGGCACAAGCTTGAGACTGAATTAGACAGACGCTAAGGGGTAGATAGACAAAGTGGAAAATGTTAGTTTTGTGATATTCATATCGAAAGAGACGAGGTTTGCTATATTTTCAAATGTTCTAAATTCCATGATGACCAATCAAAGTTTATATGAAAAAAAAAATCCATTAGATCAGTGTTCTCATTTTGTAACTTCATGTCTGGAAAGAAAAAAAATTAATTGAAATTAGCCAATTTTATTTTATCAAATTTTCGAAAATGATGAACTTCTAAACATGTGATTATCCTATCGTGACAACTTCAGATATACCTTTTCTGTTAAACAGTTATAATAATTGGCGGCAGACACAAGATCATTGATAAGGAAGATTAGGAAAAGACAGGCATTATTTATAGGCCATTTTATGAGGAAAGGGGAATTAGAGCACCTGGTCACTACAGGAAATCTGGAAGGAAAGAGAGCACCAGGTAGACCCAGGGAAAAAATATTGGACGGACTTGCAGAGTGGCTGAGGACAGAAGAGGGTGGAAGATGTACTTGCGACAAGGGATAGATACTTATGAAGGGCCATGATCGCCAACGCCATGCAGCAGGGCACATGATGATGATGAGTTATAAATGTTTTCTGCTTCATGCTATATGTTATTCCTGTTGGATTTTCACTTATTTGCTCTAACCCTCCGTGCCACAACAGGGCTAAAAGGATCTATTAAACAACGAAACATTGCGTTTGTTGTTGCAGATACTCCTCCATGTGGATGTGGGCAGACGAAACAGTGGCCTATTACTTAAACGTGGTTCGCACCTTTGGCGTCTCTCCTCCGCACTGTGCAGCTTTTCAGGGTCGCAATCGATACCTGACCGTCTACACATGCAACATAGGGATCGTGGCTGACTATTTGTGCGAATTCAAGAACCAAAACGCTGAATCCAGTCTCAGGTCACCGGTCTCACTGCCATACCCTTCAAGAAACGCGTCAGCCGTTAAAGGCATGGCAGAATGCCGGGAACAGGAAGTGACGCACGACTTCCTGCAGTGTGACATATGGACCCGATGTTACGTGGACGACTGGCATAAAGTGAGCAAGTGCGCACGAGACAGATACTTCATGGCAGACACGATGTTTACGTGCAACAGCCAGCATCTGGTGCACTACAGTTTAGTATGTAACCACCGACAGGACTGTGACGACTCCACTGATGAAACCTTCTGTGTGTTCCCTCCCTGTGATAATCGACAATTTGCTTGCAAGCGATTTGGACAGGTAAGTGTGGTAAATAAGCCTCGTGTTTCTCTTAAGTACGCAAAGTTCATGTGGAGAGACAGGGGGGGGGGGGGGGGGGAACAAGCAAGAAATGGAGGAAAACTGTTCCATGAACAGGTCAACTAAAAAAAAAAAATGGAGATGACATGTCGACACTATTTCTTTTGTGTAACCCAAAGAGCATTTTTCACATCTTTCCAAGGAGTCATTCAAGAATTGCATCCTCTTGTATTCTCTCCATAAAGCAATTCTTCTTGTATCTCTCTATAAAGTGTCTTTGAACAGTACGCTTTGCATCTCTTGACTAGTCGGTTTACCATGCCGTGCCATACACACGGCAGTTTTGCACATCTTTCTTTGAGTTTATTGATTAGTAGGCATTTCTTTCCAAACGTTTCTGATCTTTCAGAGGCAATTGCATGGGAGTGAAAAGAGTGTCAGTTCCTCCACGTAGAGCACAAAATCCCAGTGTGCATTGTTCATAATGGTGTCTCGACATCAAGAAATATAAAAGGAACAAAAATAGGTAAGAGAACTTCAAATGGGAAAATGTTTTAAAACAAAGAAACATGTAAGAAAGAAAGAAAGTAAGCAAGAAAACGAACAAACATTCCACTTTTCTTGAGATGCAGCCATATTAGAATGGAAAAGTCCATTCTGAATATCAGCCAGCTTTTACTACGAGTAACGCCCACCTATATTTTGAATGTGTATAATGTGTAATAGACACATCTGCATGCTAAGTCACGAATTCAGATTTGCTGGGGGGTGGGGGGGGGGGGGGAGAGAGAAGATGAGGCCGTTGCGCGGGAAGAAATTCCCAGGTCTAGGAGGGCTGGGTGGAGAACATAGAGAGTGGATTAGAGGGTGTTGCTCAAATCTTCTGACCAGCACCGCAGGTGTCTGTATCTCTCAGGCCTGGTTGACGCCGGTATATATTATGATAGTAAGCATAGAGTACAGACCTATCACTCAGTCTCAGTCCCAGATGGAAGAACTCCATGGCATCATGAATATCATTCTCCGTCTTTTCTTTTAAAGATCATCGCACTCAGGGAGGTTACTTTTATGCTCATCCTTTTGGTTGTTGTTTCTTTTTTTTTGTTGTTTGTTTGTTTTCCCCCCATGTTCTACGCCACCTTAATGGCCACAGAAGCCGGAATAGTTTTTACAATGCGATGATGATGATGTCGGTGGATGATGATAATCACGATGCCATGGAGTCCCATCTAGAATTGAGATTGCGTGACAGGGCTGTACTCTACGCTTACTACCATAATATATCCTGGCGTCAACATATATATATATATATATACATATGTGTGTGTGTGTGTGTGTGTGTGTGTGTGTGTGTGTGTGTTGTTGTGTGGTGTGTGTGTGTGTGTGTAATATACATTATATATATATATATATATATATATATATGTGTGTGAGTGGTGTGTGTGTGTGTGTAATATACATTTATATATATATATATATATGTGTATGTTTGATGTGTTATATATTATATATATATGTTTGTGTGTGTGGTGTGTGTGTGTGTGTTTGTGTGTGTGTGTGTGTGTGTGTGCCTATGTGCGTATATGTATATATATATATTATATATATATATATATATATATATGTACATGTATGTATGTGTACATATATATATATATATATATATATATATGTGTGTGTGTGTGTGTGTGTGTGTGTGTGTGTGTGTGTGTGTGTGTGTGTGTGTGTTGCACGTGTGTGTGTATGTTTGTATGTGCAGTGCATTCCCCTTGGCTTTCGGTGTAACGGGATTAAGGATTGCGCGGACGGAGATGACGAAGCGTTGTGTCATGCATCAAACAAAGAGGATAACATGGTCTACACGACATCGCCTCCTGCACGCATCGACTTCACTGGCCAAGGACGTATCAATGTCGATTTGTTAGAACCTTCTTTCGACACCTCCACCTGTCCCGAGACGCACTTTCAGTGTGCCAGTGACGGCTACTGTCTGCCTGTCTACGTCAGGTGTAACGATGTGTTGGACTGTCCAGGTGGCGAAGACGAAGCTGGCTGCAGCTCGTACACCTGTCCAGGTTTTTACAAGTGTCGGGACGCACGCAACTGTGTCCACGCCGAGCACCTGTGTGACCGTGTGTTCCAGTGTCATGGGCATGATGATGAACTGATGTGTCGTGCGCATTGTCCAGACGACTGTGTCTGTCTGGGGTTTGCTTTCCTTTGTTTCAGCAGGGTTTTTTTAGCGCCCTACTCGCAGCTGAGGTATCTGAAGGCGAATCACACCAACACGACTTTGCAAGACGTGGCCGAAAACAAGCTGCTCGTCTATCTCGACCTCAGGCAGTGTAACATCAAGCAGATCGACGTTGTGAGTCTGCCCAACGTGCAGACTCTTGATCTCAGTCACAACGCCCTGACCAGCATCCCCGGCACAGGGCTGAGCCAGATGCAGAACTTGCGCACTCTGTCCTTAGCCTTTAACCCTCTCTTTAACTCTGTCGATGGCTTCACGGCGAGGTTCCTTGTTTTGAGTGTTCTGGATCTGTCCGGTGTCCATGTGCGTGAGATCACCAACACGACTCTTCTCCCTTTTCCTCAGATCCACCTCCTGAATCTGTCTGGAAGCGGGCTGCAGATAGTTAGGGAGCCAGGATTTAGTGAGCTGCATCGTTTGCACGTTCTGGATTTGAGGGGGTGTCCGGTGAGCGAGTTCTCTGCGGACCTGTACGAAGGTCTGACGGAACTACACGCCATCCATGCTGACAACTTCAAGCTGTGCTGTCCCAACCTGTTACCTGAAGGGTTCGACCTTGAAAACTGCCACGCACCCTCTGATGAGGTTTCGTCTTGCGATAATTTGTTGAGAGCTGATATCTTTCGGGTGTTTCTCGCTATCTACGCCTTTTTCGCTCTGGTTGGAAACTCTGTTAGTTTCGTGTACCGTGTCTTTAGCAAAACGGTGACCATGAAGCTTGGCTTTGATATCTTCGTCACTCACCTGTGTATATCCGATTTCCTCATGGGTGTGTACCTGGCCATTATTGGCGTAGCTGACCGACTGTACCACGGCACTTACGGATGGAAGGACGAACAGTGGAAACACAGTGCAGCCTGTCAGATGGCTGGCTTCTTGTCTCTGCTGTCTAGCGAAGTGTCGGCTTTTCTCATCTGCTTCATCACTTTGGAACGCTTTCTGCTCATTCGTTTCCCCCACAAGAACCTTCGCTTCAACACCAAGTCAGCCTGGGTGGCCTGCGTGATGGGCTGGATAGTGGGGGTGCTTCTTGCTGCCATCCCCATCTTTCCTTTCTCCCCTCCGTGGGAGTTCTACAGTCAGACCGGGATCTGTATCCCTCTGCCCATCACCGGAAACGTGTTTGTTGGAAGCGAGTACTCTTTTCTCGTCATCATCGTCTTTAACTTTATCTTGTTCTTGCTGATCGCTGCTGGTCAGTTTCTGATCTTCTGGTCCATCCGTGCCCAGTCTAAGGTCAGGAGCACGTTCAGCAAGAAATCCAAGGACATGGCTATCGCTCGACGCTTGCTGGCTGTCGTCATGTCCAACTTCATGTGCTGGTTCCCCATTGGTCTGCTGGGACTGCTGGCAAAGAGCGGGGTGCCCATCTCTGGCAGCATCAGAGTTGGTATGGCGATCTTTGTGCTGCCCTTCAACTCCGCCCTTGACCCCTTTCTGTACACGTTGCAAATGCTGTTGGAAAAACGCCGCGCTGCACGTGCACAGCGTAAGATGGCGAAAAAAAGCAACTCGGCGTCCACCAGCTGCCCCGTCTGTTCCCAGCGCGAACAACCGGCGTGTGTGGATCTTGCATAATACCCAAATGCGATCGCCACAGCACAACGGCAGGATCTCGCCACCAACGCGCAGGATGTCCACAGTACGCAAGAAGTCTGGCAGCCGTTTAAGAAGTTTCTGGAAGAAGGTCCGATGACACCCGAACGAGCTCAGATCTACTTTCACCGAGCTGATCAACAAGAAGAACTGTTAAACTGACAGACACCAAGTTCGTGAGCAGAACGTTGCCCTGAATGACGCTTCATAGGAAAGTGCTACGAGTGTTCCGTGCATCGTCAGCACAGATATCTTTCATTTTCTCTCTCCCTCTCTCTCTGTCTCTCTGTCTGTCTGTCTTATGCCTCTCTCTCTGTGCTCTGTCTGTCTGTCTGTCTTATGCTCTCTCTCTCTGTCTCTCTGTCTGTCTGTCTTATGCTCTCTCTCTCTGTCTCTCTGTCTAACGCTCTCTCTCTCTGTCTCTCTGTCTGTCTCTCTGTCTAACGCTCTCTCTCTCTGTCTGTCTGTCTGTCTGTCCTGTCTCTCTGTCTAACGCTCTCTCTCTGTCTGTCTGTCTGTCTGTCTGTCTCTCTGTCGTCTCTCTGTCTCTCTGTCTGTCTGTCTGTCTCTCTGTCTGTCTGTCTCTCTGTCTAACGCTCTCTCTCTGTGTCTCTCTGTCTGTCTCTCTGTCTTACGCTCTCTCTCTCTCTCTCTGTCTGTCTGTCTGTCTGTCTCTCCCTCTCTCTGTCTCTCTGTCTCTCTGTCTAACGCTCTCTCTCTCTGTCTGTCTGTCTGTCTCTCTCTCTCTCTTTGCCATTTCTCTCGCTCTCTCTTTCTCTGTTCCTGTCTCTGTCTCTATCTGTCTCTG
>JAPXFY010000015.1:58838861-58841361 GCA_030674185.1 Monoplex corrugatus | reverse complement strand
TTGTGTCTCTTATCATGAACCGTAACCTTTACAGTACACCCACATGTGATATATACTGACAGAAACTCTTTGGTGCACCTTTTGAGATAATACAGCAAAACTAGAAACAAACTGGATCAAAGCCACCAAATAAAAAAATGTAAGGAAAATGTGTAGGAGGTACATAAAAGCTTTAGAGGCCGTTTTCTCAAAATAGCCATCATAAGACTTAATACTTCAAACGTACATAACTTCTACATATTTTTGAGTACAAGCTTCATTCAAGTACCAAAATAATCAGCAGAATGTACACTTTCCAGTGATACGTATATCTCAAAATAGCCAAAATGCTAGTTAAGACTGATTTCGTGCTGACAGGTCACACACACACATATACATATTTATACATATATGTTTATATAGACATAATTATTATATATATGATGTGTGTTTGTGTTGTTGTGTTGTGTTGTGTGTGTTTGTTTGTGTATGTATGTTAATACTAATTATCCTATCTTTCTTTTCAGTACCATCAATTATTCCAGTTTTGTATGATGTAGATGTTTTTATACTATGTATGCTTCATATTAATATTACAGTGTATTTGTATTGTGTAGACCCTTGTGGGCGAGTGTTAGATGTAAAAGCATCATTGTGCTTTTGTCAGTACTCTCAAAAAATAATAACGTGACTTGTTCTTGTTCTTCTGATGTTATTGTGTTGTTGGCTTCTCTCTCTGTCTGTCTGTCTCTGTTTCTCTCTGTCTGTCTGTCTGTCTCTCTCTCTCTCTCTCTTTCTCTCTCTCTCTCTTATTTGTTATGCATTTGTTTAAAACACTTAAGATTAGAAAAATTGTTGTTACTATCTAATGAATGTTTGTATAATGTGAGACTTTATTGTGCATTCCCCCTTCTGAATGGTAATGGTCTAAGAAACCATATGAGGTGTGCTGTCATACTTCTCCGTCTCTGTCTTCTGTCTCCCCTGTCTGTCTCTTCTCTCTCTCTCGCATTCTCTCTTTCTCTCTATCTTTTGTCTCTGTCTCTCTGTCTCTTTCTGTCTGTCTCTCTCTCTGTCTGTCTCTGTCTGTGTCTGTCTCTCTGTCTGTCCGTCTGTCTGTCTCTCATTGTCTCTGTCTCTCTGTCTCAGTTTCTTTGCCTCTCTCTCTGTCTCTCTGTCTGTCTGTCTCTCTCTCTCTTCTCTCTCTCTCTCTTTCTCTCTCTTCTTTCTTCTCATATCTTTCTTCTTCAATCATTCCAGTTTTGTATGATGTAGATGTCTTTACACTATTGTATGCTTCATGTTAATATTACAGTGTATTTGTATTAGTGTAGACCCTTGGTGGGCAAGGGTTACATGTAAAAAAGCATCATTGTGCTTTTGCCAGTACTTTCAAAAAATAAAAACGTGATCTTGTTCTTGTTCTTGCTGAATTGTTATTGTGTTGTTGGCTTCTCTCTCTGTCTGTCTGTCTCTTTTTCTCTCTGTCTGTCTCTCTCTCTCTGTCTGTCTGTCTGTCTCTCTTAATTTGTTATGCATTTGTTCAAAACACTTAAGATCATAAAAATTGTTGTTACTATCTAATGAATGTTTGTATAAATGTGAGACTTTATTGTGCATTCCCCCTTGTGAATGGTAATAGTCTAAGAAACCATATGAGGTGTGCTATCATACCTCTCTGTCTCTGTCTCTGTGTCTATGTCTCTCTGTCTGTCTCGCATTCTCTCTTTCTCTCTCTCTCTCTATCTTTGTGTGTCTGTCTCTCTGTCTCTTTTTGTGTGTCTCTCTGTGTCTGTCTCTCTCTGTGTCTGTCTCTCTCTGTCTCTGTCTGTCTCTCTCTGCCTCTCTTTCTCTCACTGTCTCTGTCTCTCTGTCTCTCTGCCTCTCTCTCTCTCTGTCTGTCTGTCTGTCTGTCTGTTTCTCTCTCTCTCACTCTCTCTTTCTTCTCATATCTTTCTTTTTCAATTATTCCAGTTTTGTATGATGTAGATGTCTTTATACTATTGTAATGCTTCATATTAATATTACAGTGTATTTGTATTAGTGTAGACCCTTGGTGGGCGAGTGTTAGATGTAAAAATGCATCATTGTGCTTTTGCCAGTACTCTCAAAAAATAAAAACGTGATCTTGTTCTTGTTCTTACTGGGTTGTTATTGTGTTGTTGGCTTCTTTGCATTTGTCAGAGCTGTTTTTTTGTTTTTTTTTCTTGTTTTTTTGTCTCCATATTTCCACTCTGTCTTTCATACTTTATACAGGATGTTGTTCGTGCTCTGTGTTCCAGTGAAGAGGTATGTGTTTATTTCTAGCTCAGTTTTGCATATTTGACCATTTTTGACACACGTTCATTACTGTCTGGGTGAGTGGAAAATGATGGTTTGGGAGTGTTTATAATCTTGTTTGCATTTCAGACAATTTGTTTTGTGGGGGGTTCTTCGGTGTTGTTTTGAATAAAATTCAGCTTTTCCGTTGAAGTAATTTTGTATGATTCCAGTTTGTTGTGTGAGTTGGTGATTTGGTAGC
>JAPXFY010000015.1:58821361-58833861 GCA_030674185.1 Monoplex corrugatus | reverse complement strand
TAACAACAATAACAACAACAATGTTAATAATACATTCTGATATAATATTCATATTATTACAATAATAATATAATATTTTTATCATTTTTGTTATTCTAATTAATGATAATGAGAAATACTGCATTTATACAGCACAAATATACATGTCAGAGAATTGTCACTGCACATCAAAAACAGCATAGACATTGTGATGTTAATACAGTAAAGCGCACGATACGGATCTCTGTACGCCGCATTAAGTACGTACACGAGTACACAAACGCACACACACACACACACACACACACACACACACACACACACACACACACACACACACACACACTTGTGCACGCAAACACACGTTTTTTGTTGTTGTTGGTGGTGGGGGTTTTTTTGGTCTGATTTTGATTTTTTTTGGTCTAAAATCACTTTAGTGAATAGACATTAAATCAAAGACCACCATCACGCGTACATGCACGCATCTTTATGATCATCATGACCTTTGTCTTCCATAAGTGTTCTCTCTCTCTCTTCTCTCTCTCTCTCTCGCTCTTTTTCTCTCTCTCTCAGACACAGACAACAGATACACACACACACACACACACACACACACACACAACCGTCAGGACCATGCTGACTACAACGATACACTGTGTAAAACATGATACATCCTAGCAATCGAAAATCGATTGTTCTAAAAAAACAACATAAAGGCTCAAAACAACAAAAAACCAAGAGAGAGAGAGGGGGAGAGAGAGAGAGGGGAGAGAGAGAGAGAGAGAGAGAGAGAGAGAGAGAAGAGAATGAGAGAGCCAGAGAGAAGAGACAGAAAGACAGAGAGAGAGAGAGAGAAAGAAAGAGAGAATGAGAGAGCCAGAGAGAGAGAGAGAGAAAGAGTCAGACAGACAGATAGACAAACAGACAGACAGACAGACAGACAGAGACAGAAACAGACAGACAGACAGAGACAGAGACAGAGAGACAACGAAGAAAATGGCACGAAGGAAGACAAACAAGCACATAAATTACAGTTCAGTGATACTACCATATATTGTATTTTTTTCCCGAGTGATGTGAGTGATGACACTTCAGCGATAACGATCCGATACTGTGTAGCCATCACCTCGTCCATTTGCCCTGTGATGCCACGTAACTTATCTTTTCCAATGACATTTGTCGGTTAGACAAGAGAAATATATCAATAAGCAGAAAAGGAACGAGACAAACAGGAGGGGTGGGGTGGGGGTAGGGGTGGGGGAAGGTTTTAACTTGAAGAAGATCATGGCCACGTTATAAAAGCATTCTCCTATCTTCAATCCCACTTTAAAAAAAAACAGAAAAGAAAAAAAAACGAAGAAACTTCAACAACTCTTAAACAAAACTTATGAAATAAGGAAGAAAAAGAAAAGAAAAAAGAAACTTCAAAACCTGAAACAACTGTAAATCAAATAAGAAAGAAAGAAAGAAACTTCAAAACCTTTACAATACTATGAAAAAAATAAGAAAGAAAGAGAGAGAGAGAAAGAAAGAAAGACAGATAGACAGACAGAAAGAAAGAAAGAAAGAAAAAAAAAAGAAAGAAAGAAAGAAAGAAACGAAAGAAAAAAGAAAAAAAAAAAAAAAAAGAAACTCCAAACCTCAAACAAAACTTTAAACTTAAAAACATGTTTGTATTTACTCAAGGAAATATAAATATATATATATAAAGAAACAAGACACACCATGACACATACAGTGCTTAAGAAGTTATGAAAATAACCTGTGGTACAACATTGACAGTTGTATGTGAATTGGTCAAACGTTTAACGAAAGCATGATAAGAGAAAGGCAGGCACACGTGGAACAAGCACATGTCAACCACTAACATTAACAAAAAGAAAAAAAGAAATGATAATATAATAACAATAGGAATACTAGCGGTATTGCACATATTTTGTGTGTGAAATACATTGATACATAGATAGTGAGTAGATCTGTGAATGAATAAATAGATACATACATAAACAAATAAATGAACAAATTAATAAATAAATTGATAAATACATTAATAAATAAATAATTAAATGAATAATGAATGAATGACTGAGTAAATGAATATATGTATATAAATGGAAAAAAATATTGACAGATCATAGATAAATTGAAAACAAACCAATAAAAATATGAACAGATCATAGATAAAAGACTAAATTACAGATATCAAATCAAAGGAAAAGAAGACAGTAAAGGAATCGTTAAAAACAAAGGAGAGAGGTGGAGGGGGGTGGGGGGGTGTCGAGACATGTCAATTAATGTTATGATGAAAACAGATGAACATGGCACATGCAATGTCAAAGAAATTTACATAAATGAAATTATTTACTTTAATATGACAATCGATCAAGTACATTACAAAAATATGAAAGCTAGATGCATACACACGTAAAGCAAATACATGTCTAACCTAACAACAACAACAACATGCAGAGAGAGGCGGAAATAAAGTCCCGCAGCTGAGGTCGGGTCACCACCCTTTGCTGCAGGCCTATAAACATAGGATCGACTCCGCAACGGATCCAATGTGTCCCCTGTGCAACGAGGAGGAACAAGATCTGGCACATTGGATCCAAAGATGCCCCGCAACAGAGTACATGCGGGGGCAATTATTCGGGGAGGACAGCGGGAGGCTGGAGTGCCTCACCAAGTATCCTGTGAAGGCAGTGGATCTGGCAAGGAGAACGCTCCTTGGATCTCGACAACAGCAATGATGTCGCCCATTTCCACACACAACAACAACAACAACAATGCAACAATATGTCAATAGTAGTAGTAGTAGTAGTTGTAGTAGTAGTAGTAGTAGAAGTAGATCATCGTTGTCATCATCATTGGCATTAACCCTTCTCTCAGAGCTACTGTACTCTTTGTATAACTACTACCCTTTAACTTTCTTAACTATAGGCGAGGTGGCTGGTTCTGTGTATACATTGTAGAGCCGTGGTCTGAAGATCCGATATCTAGAGTTAAGTCCCAACCCGCAGCACACAAACAAACAAACAACAAACAAACAAACAAAACCAACCAAACAAACAAACAAACAAAAAAACCCTGTCCTCTCCGCAGCCTACCTGAATGTTTCCACCACTGCGGTGGTTTCAACTATGTTTCATAGGTCCCTCCCCATTTGAAGACATTGCCAGGGCATAAGGTTTTGCCGCACGTTCAGGAAATCTCCAGATACTTGGTGGCTGATTTCAGTAGATGGAGCGCATACGGAATTATCCGAGTATAACAAATCGAAACTGACCAAACTCCAGATTTCACAACAGCGGCTTCCTTTACTAGTACTACTGCCATCCCAAAGACCATGACCACCATCACCATACCGGCAATTTACCATTTGACCCCGTACTCTGTCCACCAGCGTCCTGCATCGTCAACCATGCTAGCAAAGCAAAAACATAACCCTTTGACCCCCCTCACACCTGTCCAACAGCTTCGTGCAGGAAGTTGGTGGATAGGATGAGAGGGAGTCAAAAGGATTAAATACATACGGTATGAACCTCTAAACCTTGAATCCTGTAATTCTGTTTACAGCGTGAAACCACTCCCCATATATCATGGAGTGGAAAATCAGGGGAAAGAGACCCACAAAAACATGCCAGGCAATGACGGATGGCACCACACTTCCTGACTTAACCCTAACCACTCCCTCACCGTGTCCACCAGCAGCTAAAACTTAACCCTTTCTTTCCCCGCGAGAAGCTGGTGGACAGCGAGAAGGGTGTCAAAAAGGATGTAAGTTTTTTGCTTTGCCATCATCAAGGCTGATGATGCAAGAAGCTGGTGGATAGGGTAAGGGAGTGTGAAAGTTGTGTTTTTGTTTTGCTGTCTTGGCTTATATTGCAGGAAGCTGGTAGACACAGTGAGAGAGTGAATTAGTTGATTATTCATTTCTGGCTCTCCAAGATATCTTTTGTTGTCATGGCTTATATTGCAGGAAGCTGGTAGAGAGGGTGATAATAATAATAATAATTACAATATTTATATAGCGCAAAATCTTGATAAAATCAAATATAAGCGCTGAAACACACACACACACACGCACGCACGCACACACACGCACGCACGCACACACACACACACACACACACACACACACACACACACACACACACACGCATACACACACACACACATACACGCACACGGCTATAAATGGGGAGAAAGAATAAAAGCAATGGAAAATTATAGAGAGCATATTATATACAATGATATATTACAATGTGATTCCCCTCCGAGTGGAGACAGGCTGCAGAGGGGATTGAGTGTCAGGATTTTATGCAGAGGAGAAAAGGTGAGTTTTGAGAGCGGACTTGAAGGAGACAAAAGTAGGTTGCTGACGGACAGAGAGAGGAAGTTTGTTCCAGGAGAGTGGACCAGAAACAGAGAAGGCTCGTGGACCATAGGTATTGAGCTTAGTGCGTGGAAAGCGAAAAGTCAGAGGATCGGAGGCAGAGCGGAGGGTACGTGAGGGAACATAGATCTCAAGTAGGCTTGACAGGTAATCGGGGGCTGCGTTATTGAGGCTTTTGTAGCACATGGTGTCTAGTTTGTACTGTATGCGCTTTGATACAGGAAGCCAGTGAAGTTGTGCCAGGAGAGGAGAGATGTGGTCAGCTTTTTTCTTTTTGAGTACAAGGCGTGCAGCATTGTTTTGAATGCGCTGTAGGATGTGAGTGGTGGAGGCAGGAAGACCAAACAGGAGTGAATTGCAATAGTCAATGCGAGACATTATGAAGGAGAGAACGAGTTTTGCAGTTGTTTCCACAGAGAGATACTTCCTGATCAGGCTTATATGATGGAGGTGATAGTAGCAAGATCTGGCAGTTCCAGAAACAAAGTTGTTCATGGAGAGGGTAGAGTCAATGCAGACACCAAGGTTTTTAGCTGAATCAGAAATTGGGACTTATGTGTTACATAATGGGAGAGAAAGAGGAGGCAGCTGAGAAAGTTTCTGACGGGTGCCAATGAGGATAGCTTCTGTCTTGTCGTCATTAAGCTGAAGTTTATTGTATGTCATCCAGTTCTTAATGTCTGAGTAATACTCAGTGGTGCGAGTCAAGAGGCGCTCTATATTTTCAGGTGAGTCACTGTCTTGAAGTTGGGTGTCATCAGCATAGAAGTGGTGTTTTATAGAGTGGGAGTTGATGATGGTGGACAGGGGGGAGGTATAAAGAGTGAAAAGAACAAGGCCAAGGACAGATCCTTGTGGAACACCACAGGTCAGGTATGCAGGTTGAGAGTAAGTGCCATTGATGAGAACAGTTTGTTTTCTGTTTGATAGATATGAAGTGAACCAGGAGAGAGCAATGTCAGAGATGCCAAAAGTATGATGAAGTCTAGAAAGGAGAACACCATGATTAATGGTATCAAAGGCTGCAGACAGATCAAGGAGTGTGAGGAGAGAGACTTTGCCAGTATCAGTTGCAAGGAGGAGATTGTTGAGAATGTGTAGTAGGGCAGTTTCAGTGCTATGGCACTGGCGGTAGGCTGACTGGAAAGGATTGAGGAGATTGTTGGCAGACAGGTGAGAGTTCAGCTGGTTGAGGACAACTTTTTCGAGGAGTTTTGATAAGAAAGAGAGATTAGAGATAGGCCGGTAATTTTTCAGTTCATTTGGGTCTAAATTGTATTTCTTGAGGAGAGGGTGAACAATAGCAGACTTGAAAGAATCTGGGACAGTTCCAGTTTGAAGAGAAGTGTTGATGATGTCAGTGATGAATGGGAGGAGAGTAGGGAGACAGTCGGAGTAGAGAGAACCTGGAAGAGGATCCAGCTCGCAGGTTTTGAACGACATGGATCTGATTGTGTTGAAAATTTCTTCTTGTGAGACTGGGGTAAAAGTAGTAAGAGGTGTGCCAGAGAAGGAAGGGTCAGATGGGCATGATTGACAGGGGTGAGAGAGTGAATTAGCCAATTCTTCATTTCTGGCTCTCCAACATACCTCCAAACAGCCCGAATCTGAGGTCACCATGACAACAACAAGACACGAAGGGCCACATAGACTCTGGAATAATGCTGTGGTGATGAGAGTGGGGATGATTGCGATGATGTTAAAACCCTTTGACTACCACACACTGTCCACCAGCATCCTGTATTGTCAAACATGCTAGCAAAAGCAAAAAAATTTAACCCTTTGACTCCCTCACCCTATCCACCAGCTTCCTGCAGGTGAATAGGGTGAGAGTCAAAGGGTTAAGTTTTTGCAGTTGGTAGATAGGGAGCGGGAGTCAAAGGGTTAATCGAGATCCATTTCGGATTATTGGTTGCGTGACAGCGCTGTACCCCACGCTTAATTTCACAATATATCCTGGTGTCAGGTACACCCGAGAGATACAGACACCTGCGGATTTGATCAGAAAACAATTGAGTATCGTAACACTTTCAATAACGCGTCTGCTGAAACTCGATTGTGTGATTTCAGTCCTTCTCAACAAACCCACACAAAACACGCTCAACTCTGGTTGGCAGCATCTGTCGCCGAAAAATCCCACAATATTTTTTGTTTGTTTGTTTGTATTGTTGTTGTTGTTGTTGCTATTGTTAAAGCCCAGCAGACTGCGTAGAGCCATATCAGAGCTATACCCACCTCAAAATATACAAAACTTCAACAGGAAAAAAAAAAGAAAATTAAGTACACATATCAATCCATTCGCGCACATAATCTAAGAACCCTGGCGTTGACCATTCCGTCCAATTTATCGCACAGGGGATTTAAAAAACAACAACACCTGAATACAAATTAAAAGCATACCTAAGGACACCGAAACATATAAAAACGGGCATAAATTACCTAAAATTGCTTCCGCACATCTCACCTCCCTAGAGCCAAAAATGCACTTAATACATGTACCCAATTATCAATCCTAAGCAAAAGTATGTAAGACTTTATTGAACACATACAGGAGAATGGACCAGCAAGGCAGAAAATGATAGGAAGAAATGACAGAAAGCAAAGGAGGAAGAAAGAAACAAAGAGAGTGATAGAAAAGAGGAAATTTCTAGCACAAAAAGCCCCCGGCATCCCCACAGGGGGTATTTGTTTAGATTGATGGGGATTTGAACCCCTGATCTCACAGCCAATAGTCAGCAGTTAGTGATGTTAATGATGATAAATTATGAAATCATTGATTGACGATCTTTATCTCAGCACAAGGTATTAACAACCATTCTGTTTCTTGTTGCCTTGTTATGGGTCCTCAGGCAAATAGAGGAGTTCTGAGTTTTCACTTCATACACAGATGTATACAAAGAGGCACACACGTGCGTGCATACGTGCTCACCCATATGTACATAACGTGAACACACGCATTCACACACACACACACAAGCATACATACACAAACACACAAACAAAACCACGCACAAACACACACACAAATACATACATACACATATACATGCACACACACGCGCACGCACGCACGTACGTACGCACACATACACATGCACGCACTGACACACCCATTTATCAAGCCGGTGTGAATCATTCTATAAAAACAGAATCAAAGGTTCAATTGACATTTCAAGCCTACGCATGTCATCAGGTAAGATGTATGCGTCTGTATAGCCTATATGTGTGTGTATGTGTATGTGTATGGGTATGTGTGTGTGTATATGTGTGTATGTGTATGGGTATGTGTGTGTGTATGTGTGTGTATGTGTGTGTGTATGTGTATGTGTGCGTGTGTGTATGTGTGGGTGTGTATGCGTGCGTTTGTGTGTGTATGCGTGTGTGCGCGCGCGTGTGCGTGCACGAGTGTGTGCATGTTCATGTACGCGTGAATGCGAGTAGGCGTGGATACATATGCGAGTGCGAATGCGCGTGGATATGTTTATGCATACGAGTGCGTGTGTGTGTGTGTGTGTGTGTGTGTGTGTGTGTGTGTGTCTGTGTCTGTGTGTGAGGGTGCACAAGAACCAGCAACAAACAAATCATTACATGAAAGTGCCAGTCGTGAAATTCAAAAAAAATCTTTAAAAAAAAAAAAGGAGGAAAAACAATCAAACTAGAGAACAAGAAAGGATAAATAAAAAAAAAAATAAATAAAACGTCACACAAAAAGACAACCCAGCAACTGTTTCATTGAAGGATTTGTTAAATCTAGGTCAACGCAGACTCGTATCCAAAGTAGGTCAAGCAATCAGCACCGTGTGCACGCCCTCGTGAGTGGATGAGGGGGGGGGGGAAGGAGGAGGAAAAGAACATGTCTTCAAGACAAATTGATTTGACACGTATGGCGTTCTGACAGTGACGTTGCACTCGTACATGTATATATGTATATATATTCTTATTGTTTGGATCAATGAATGCGCACTTTACGAAACAGAGTGGCAGTCTGATAGAGAGCAATCAAAGATATGGACAAGACGCATGATTTTATTATGATAGAAAGCGATAATAGATGTGGACATTTGTTCTTATTGTTAAAGACATATGATTATGACAGAAAGCGATAAAAGATGTGGACATTTTTTTGTTATTGTTAAATGCCAATAATTATGATAGAAAGCAATAACAGATGTGGACATTTGTTGTTATCATTAAAGACATACAAATATGATGCGGACATTATTGCTTTTAAAGACACATAATTATGATAGCGAGCAATAATAGATGTGGACATTTGTTGTTATCATTAAAGACATACAATTATGATGCGGACATTATTCCTTTTAAAGACACATAATTATGATAGCGAGCAATAATAGATGTGGACATTATTGCTTTTAAGACACATAATTATGATAGAAAAGAATAATAGATGTGGACATTATTGCTTTTAAGACACATAATTATGATAGAAAGCAATAATAGATGTGGACATTTGTTGTTATCATTAGACACATAATTGTTATTGAAAACAGTAACAGATGCGGACATTATTGTCTTTAAATACACATAATCATGATAGAAAGCAATGAAAGATATGGACATTTGTTGTTATTATTACAGACACATAATTATGATAGAAAATGATAATAGATGTGGACATTAGTTCTTATTATTAAAAGGCCTATAATTATGAGAGAAAGCAATAACAGATGTGGACATTTTGTAGTTACTATTAAAGATATAATTATAATTATGAGAGAAAGCGATAAAAGATATGGACATCTGTTGTTATTATCAAATACTTATAATAATGATAGATAACAATCATAGATGTGGACATTTGTTGCTATTATTAAACACATGTAATTGTGATAGAAAGCAATAATAGATCTAGACATCGTTGTTATTATTAAAGACACAAACTGGCTGAGGACAGAGAGGGTGGGAGATGAACGTTTGCAGCAGCAAGGGATAGATTCTTATGGAGGGCCATAAACGCCAACGCCATGTGGCAGGGTACATGATGATGATGATGATCTACACGATAGAAAGCAATAATAGATGTGGACATTTGTTGATATCATCAACGACACGTAATCATATGATAGAAAACAATGATAGATGTGGACATTGTTGTTATTATTAAAGACACATAATTATGGTAGAAAGCAATAAAAGATGTGGATAGTGTTGGTATCATAGACACATAATTATGATGATAATGAAGTAATAATAATGGTGGGCAGCGAACAGGCCAGTTTTTATTTATGTTCCGGGATGGCAGTTTAAACTCGAGATATCAGTTTTTGAGTCCATGATTGTATCAAAAGAACCAACTCTCTATCAGTTAGCTGATTGGAGGTCACAAAATAATATAAAAAAAAAAAGAAAAAAGCATAAAACAAACAGAGCACACGCACACACACATGCACACAACACACACATACACACACGAACACACACACACGAGAAAATCTATCACACATCAACGCATAATCACACACACGTCGACGCAAAACACACACACACACATACACACACACACACAAATGAAAACACTACCACACGTCAACGCATAAACACACACACGTCGACGCAAAACACACACACTATGCATGCACATACACACGCATGCACGCACATACACACACAAACAATACACACACATACTTGAAAACACTATTGCATGTCAATGCATAAACACACACACGTCGACGTAACACACACACACACACACACAAAAATGAAAACACCTACCACACGTCAACGCATAAACACACACACGTCGACGCAAACACACACACACACTGTACGCACATACATACACACATGCACGCACTCACACACACAACAACACACCACACAATACATGAAAACACCTACCACATGTCAACGCATAAACACACACACGTCGACGTAACACACACACACGCGCGCGCACGCGCACGAATACGATGTAGACACACACACAGCACAACACACACAAACACAACACAACACACACAGACACACACATACACATGAAAACACCTACCACACGTCAACGCATTCGACGCAAAACATACACACACACACGCACACACACATGAAAACACCTACCACAGTCAATGAATAGACACACACCACAACACACAAAACACACCACACAAACACACACAAACATAACCAACACAACAACAATACACACACACACACACAAAGATATCAAGGTCAACTGTTGTAAATATGAAAAGAACAGAAGAAAACGAACCAAACCAGGATACAGTCACGGCCCACTTACCACGAAGAATATCAGCAGTGGTCTACGTGCCGAGCGACACGATCACACACAAAATTTATACAGCTACACGCAGCCCTGGGCACGGACTCCACGCGAAACGGGGGAGGGGGGGGGGGGGGAGTGTGTTCGCTTCCGCTCCCTCCCCCTCCACTACCACTGAAAAGAAGAAAAAAGAAAGAAAAAAGAACGAGCGTAGAAATTGAAGATGTTCGGACCATTTCAAATAAAATCAGAAACAACCTTCATCCAGACCACTCGACTATCTAAGGCGTCGCCATGCTCGAAACGAAAGGAAACCAACTAAAAAAGCAACAAACAAACAAACGAAACGAAACAAACAAGCAGCAAACAACAAACAAACAAAATATCCTCTGACTCCCTCACAGCCTATCCACTAGCATCTGCTTTGTCTACCATGACAGCAAACACCACACAACACAGGTACGCGCGCCGCACAGCACACAAACACACACACACACACACACACACACACACACAAAGAAAAATAAATGTAACCCTTTGACTCCCTCACCTTACCCACCATACCAGCTTCCTTCAGGAAGTTCGAAGACAGGGTGAGAGAGTCAGTGGAATTAGTTTTTGCTGGTGGTGGTGAGTAGATTGCGGTAGTTAAAGGGTTAATTAACAGGTCATCAGAAGGCATCTCAGTTATCAGATGACTTGTATGTGGCTAGACCCCAAATTCCATGTGCCGCCAGATCTGAAAGATCCAACCCCCCTCCCTCCCTCCCCCTCCCTTCCCTCCCCCCCCCCCCTTTACGTTACAGTTAAAGATTTACCTGTTCACCCCAGCCTTTCCCGTTTGCTGATATCTATAATGATCACTCCACCACCAGCAAGTAATGTCACTTCCGATTATTACTGATCGCGTTGCAATGTGTAGGCCTACATGTTCGTCTTAAACTTAAGACTATCTATAACCAGTGTTACTCTTCATTGGTTTCATGAGTAAAATTGTATTTACTCTCTCTCTCTCTCTCTCTTCTCTCTCTCCTATTCTCTTCTCTCTCTCTCTCCCTCTCTCTCCTTGTCTCTCTGTTTCTGTCTCTGTCTTCTCTCTCTCTCTCTATCTATCTCCTTGTCTCTGTTTCTGTCTGTCTTCTGTCTGTCTCTCTCTCTCTCTCCTTGTCTCTGTTTCTGTCTCTATCTGTCTGTCTGTCTTCTCTCTCTCTCCTCTCTCCCCTCTCTCTCTCCTCTCTCTCCTCTCTCTCTCTCTCTCTCATGTTCTTTTCTTCTCTTCTTCTTCTCTCTCTCCCTCCCCTCTCTCTCTATCTCTCTCTCACTTCCGTCTCTCTCTATCTATTATCCCCCTCTCCTCTATCTTTATCTCTTCTTCTATTATCTCTGTCTCTCTTCCTCTCTCCCCTCCCCCCCCCCTCTCTCTCTCTCTGCTGTCTCACTTCACGTCACAGTTAAAGACTTTCCCTGTTCATCCAGACCTTCCATTTGCTGTATACCAGCACGTAATGTCACTTCCGATTATTACTGATTACGTTGGCTGTGTACATACATATTTGTCTTTAAGACTATCGATAACCAGTTGCTGTACATTTAGTTTCATGTGTGAGAATGTATGTACTCTCTGTATCTCTCTCTCTTCTCTCTCTCTCTTCTCTGTCTGTCTGTCTCTGTCTTCTGTCTGTCTTCTCTGTCTCTTGTCTCTCTCTGTCTGTCTATCTTCTCTCGTCTACCTTTTATCCATCTCTCTCTTCTCTTCTCTCTCTCTCTCCCTCTCTCTCTCTTCTTTTTTTCTACTCCCTCTCTCTCTGTCTTTATCTCTGCTGTGTCTCTCCGCTCTCTTGTAGTTGTATAATTATTTATTATAATTATATTGAATCTGTC
>JAPXFY010000015.1:58798861-58808861 GCA_030674185.1 Monoplex corrugatus | reverse complement strand
TGATTGAAGTTTAAAATAATTCCAACAAAAATATCTGTCTGTTAAATCAATGATCTTTAAATTAATGTGCAACTTCATTTCTGGAAGATAAAAAATGTGCAATTGAAATTTACGAAAAAATACAAGTTTTTTTTTTTTTCTAAAATTGAACAGTCATCTTCAGTGAATTGGTTATATTATCCTGTCGTAAGACAATTTCAAATGCAATTTTTTTTCTGTTGGGCTGATGTTAATTCTTCCTGCTTCATACATGTTGATATCCTTGGATTTTCGTTTATTTGTTGTTGTCCTCCTTGTACCAATTGATAGGCAGCTGAGGCTTTATGCATTGACTGGGCGTCTTTCTATAATGTGAGACGACTTTTATACTGTGTGGCTAGTTGTCTTGTGATTCAGATCTATAATTAGTCATTCATTTACTTTATGTATCTGTTCTTTTCTTTGAAGACAAGATACACAGATATATCTGTCATTTACATGTAACCAAGATCGTTCCAGTGATAGACCGATACGATACTAATATAAAAAAATAGAGACTAGGTAAACTAATGCAATACTGTAGGCTAGGTAGGGCCTTCAAGACCTGGCCAGCTCATGGGTTTATGTGTAGGCTTTAAGGCTTTTGTTATGATCACCATACACATGGCACCTGTGACGTTAGTGTATATGGAATTCAATCCGAGCGCGGAGACGTCATCTTGAAAAACTAAAACTGAAACTGAAAATTCCATGGCGCGCTTGGGGTTAAATCAAAGGAATTATCAACATTGAAATATTGTGTCAACAATGCCTCAGCAAGATTTTCTCAGCTGTGCTGGATAGATCTGTATCAAAGTTATTATTAAATGTCGGTCAAAGCTGTTGACCGTTGAGGAGTTGCAAATGCATAAATTAAATTTGCAGGTTATGGAGACAAAGTCAAGGAAAAGGTCAAAGTACCAAAGTTCACAAATAGTTGGGGGGTTTTTCCCTATATATTTTTTTTTATTCTGATATCCTGTTTGTCAGGTGTTTGTCCTACAGACATGACCTCTGTTCCTGAAAAAGTAACAAGAACCATTTACAACAAGCAAACCAGAAGCTAGTGCTAGACCTTGAAGAAGCTAAAATGAAAACAACATGTTTACCAGCTATTTTTCCATCTTCGCTTATTGGTCGGGGCGATGACTATGGTGTTGACGGAGCTAAAAATAACTCGATCAGGTCACCCCCAACGTTTCTCGCCTTCTTCTGGACATCACTATTCGAGACACTGGGAGGTAAATAATAAGGACCAATGGTCAGCACAGACTGATCATAACGCACTTAACCCTTTGACTCCCGCGCACTGTCCACCAGCATCCTGTATGGTCAACCATGCCAGCAAAGCAAAACTTAACCCTTTGATTCCTGCGCACTGTCCCCAGCATCCTGTATCGTCAACCATGCTAACAAAGCAAAACTTAACCCTTTGATCCTGCGCACTGTCCCCAGCATCCTGCATGGTCAACCATGCTAACAAAGCAAAACTTAACCCTTTTTGGATATCCTGTCGCACATGTACCTTACCATTGCATCCACTGCATGTCAACCATGCCAGCAAAGCAAAACTTAACCACTGATTGATGCATCATCAGCAGCACTGATTTCACTCCAGCATCCTGCATGGTTCCAAAGCCAATGCTACACAATTGCAAAACGTACAACCTTCCTGATCTGCCTTTCCTCGCATGTCAATGTAACAAGAAATTTATCGCACTGTACCGCATCCTGCATGTAAGTCAACAATAATACTAATAGATGGAAATGCTAAGCAAGTAATTCTGATTTCTCCTAGTTATTATTGTTTACAAATAACATGTAAATAGATTATTATAGCTCTGAATCACAACACAACTAGCCACTCAGCATAACTCGTCTCACATCATAGAAAGCTCCCCTCCCCCCCCCCCCCAGTCCAATGCACAAAGCCTCAGCTGTCAATCAATGACGGCACGGAGAAAAACAGCATAATAAACGAAAATCCAAGGGGGGATCAAAATCAATTTATAACATAAAGTAGAAAGAATTAACATCAGTCCAACAGGAAAAATAAAGTACATTTAAATTGTCTTTCTGTTTTTATATATGCTTTGGTGTCCTTTGTTGTGTTTAATTTGTGTCAGGTTGTTTTTTTTTTTAAATCTCCTGTGTGAGGGAGTCAAAGGATTGCAGGAAGCTGGTGGATAGGGTGAGGGAGTCAAAGGGTTAAGTTTTTGTAGTTGGTGGATAGGGTGCAGGAGTCAAAGGGGTTACGTGTATTTGGTAGTTGGGGTGGATGTAGGGTAAGGTCGGGAGTCAAAGTGTTAAGTTTTTGTAGTTGGTGGATAGGGTGCAGGGAGTCAAAGGGTTAAGTTTTTTGCAGTTGGTGGATAGGGGGTGCAGGAGTCAAATGGTTAACTCAACTTTCAAAGCGAAGTGGCCGCCATAGTTACCACTGATTACGATAGAAATTAGATACTATTCCCTATTATGTGTAATGCATATGTCATTTGTATTGTGAGTGATAAAACTCAACAGACTACCAGTGTGTGCTACCTTTTGTTTTTTCATGCTTTCACTTTGCGGTTTTTTTTCCGCGCAGTATACATGTAATAGATTTGCGTGTATGATGCATGTAGCGTTCTTTCAACAAATGAATATCAATTAACATCAGGAAGAGAGTTCTTTAGTGTTATAATTAACATGTAGAACCGATACTGATGTGCGGATGTGAAGCCTGGACAATCAACACGCCAAATCAGAACAAGATTGAGGCAGCTGAAATGTAGTTTCAAAGAAGAATGTTAAGAGTTCCATGGACAGCAAAGCCAACGAACCAGACAGTCTTGAACGAGGCAAACACAAAAAGAATAGTAATGAAGAAGGTTACGAAAAGACAAGCAACATTTATAGGACGTTTGATGAGGCAAGAGAAATTGTGACCTCCCACCACGAAATCAGTCTTAACTCGCAGTCAGTCGAACAGCACTAGGAGCTGAAAAGGTGACTGAGGGTCTATCTGGGGTGTTTTGGCTTTTTCTCAAAATTGATTTCTGTAGACTATAATCTATCCCCCACATACATTTTTTTTCTTGAAAAAAATATTATTATTAATCAACTTAAATCGGTATTTTAATGCACTGATCGCAGCAGAAAGAACGAATTTCCTACCAAAAGTACCTATTTTTGTTTCTTATTATGAACCGTAACCTGTACAGTACCGCACATGTAATATACTGATGGAAAGCTCTTTGGTGTACCTTTCAGATAATGACAGCTAAAATTAGAAACAAACTGGGTCAAAGCCACCAAATAAAGAAATTCATGGAAAATGTGTAGAAGAGCACACAAAAACTTTAGAGGCCGTTTTCTGAAAATGGCCGTCATACAATTTAATGACTTTAAACATACATAACTTCTACATTTTTTGAGTACAAGCTTTATTCAAGTACCAAAATAATCAGCAGAATACACACTTTCCAGTGATATGTATATCTCAAAATGCCCAAAATGCTACTAGTTATGGCTGATTTCGTGGTGGGAGGTCACAATTAGAGTATGCTAGCACTAGTTACAACAGGAAAGCTGGAGGCAAAAAGACCACCAGGTAGATCCAGGGAGAAAATACTGGACAGATTTGCGGAGTGGATGAAAGACAGAGAGGTGGGAGATGTACTTGCAACAAGAAAAGATAGATTCGTATGGAGGGCCATGATGCCAACGCCATGCGGCAGGGCAGGGCACATGATGATGATGATGATGCATCATTATGTTAATTTTGTTCAGTCTTCTGATTGTTATGGTAATTATGCTTTGCCATTTCTCTTCTTGTATCTTGTCAAAAATAAATCAAAAACTAGTTTGAAAAAAAGCGGGCATGCGTGGGATCCGTTTGAAACATAAAATCAGAAAATTGGTGGAAAACCAACGACAGAAACGAATCAAAAACTAGTCTGAAAAAGTTGGGCATACTTGGGATCCGTTTGAAAGAATAAAAACAGAAAATAAATGGAAAAACAGCACAAACGAATACAAACTTCTTGAAAAGTTGGGCATATTTGGATCCTTTTGAAAGTACGAAAAGAATTAATGAAAAGAACAGAAAAACGAATTAAAAATAGACTGAAAAAGTTGGATGTACTTGTGATACGTTTGGAAGAATGAAAACAGAAAATAGTGGAAATATAGCAACACTACCTCGCTGTTTCGTCAAGCAGAAGAAAATGATTGATGTTGCTGTTTTTCTTCTCATTTTTGTGTTTCTTATTTGTTATTGGTTTATTTGCCTTCTTACGTTTACGATTCACAACGGTCAGGTGAACAAAATTTTTCGCCTGTCTTGTTATATCAGCTCCGCGTTCTGACTCTATTTTCGTGCATCCATCTGTATATCATATCAATTATAAATTTTATGTCTATTGTTTTTTGTGGTTTTCTCATTCCTGTTCGTTTGAACGTGGACAGTCATGTTTGTTTCTGGATTTCTTCGAAAGTGTGTCGGACCCAGAAGAAGAGGAAAAAGAAGACACAGAAGAAGTAAAGGAATGGGAGAAAAAGAACAACAACAAGAAGAAGGAAAGAAGAAAAAGAAGGAAAGAAAAAGAAGAAGAACAAGAAGAAGAAAGGAAAAAAGAAAACGAACAGGAGGAAGAATAAGTAGAAGACAAAAAAAAAAGGAAGAAGTAGAAGACAAAAAAGAAGAAGGAGAAAAAAGGAGAAGAAAATTAACAAGATGAACAAGGAGAGGAAGAAAACGAAGAAGACAGGCGAAGACGCAGAAGAAGAAGAACGAGAAGAAGAAGAAGAAGAAGAAGAAGAAAAAAAAAAAGAAGAAGAAGAATGCGAAGAAGAAGAAGAAGAATGCGAAGAAGAAGAAGAATGCGAAGAAGAAGAATGCGAAGAATGCGAAGAAGCGAAGAAGAAGAAGAAGAAGAAGAAGAATGCGAAGAAGAAGAAGAAGAAGAAGAAGAAGAAGGAAGAAGAAAGAAGAAGAAGAAGAGAAGAAGAAGAAGAAGAAGAAGAAGAAGAAGAAGAAGAAGAAGAAGAAGAAGAAGAAAAAGAAAGAAGAAGAAGAAGAAGAAGAAGAAGAAGAAGAAGAAGAAGAAGAAGAAGAAGAAGAAAGAAGAAGAAAAGAAAAAAGAAGAAGAAGAGAAGAAGAAGAAAGAAAAGAAGAAGAAGAAGAAGAAGAAGAAGAAGAAACGTAAAGCAGAGAAGACGAAGAAGAAGATTGCGAAGAAGAAGACGAAGAAGAACAATAAGAAGAAGAAGAATGAAGAAAAACGCAAAGCAAGAAAGACGAAGAGAAGAGAAGAGAACACGAAGGAAGAAGAAGAGACGATGAAGACTGAGAATGATAGTGATAAAGAGAAGAAAACAAAAAAACACTGGCATTCATATCTTTTCTGAACACCAAGCAAAGAGACCACTTGGTAAAGGCCTCACTGAATGCGTATGCATCTACCATGCCAATAATCTCACGTACATGCCAAAGGTCGTATTAATTTGTTGGTGATGTACGCGAAAAGCTTGAGTGTGAATGTACGTGCACGTGGGTGCGTTGGCGTATTGGCGTGTGGGCAGGGGGGGGGGGAGGGGAGGATGGGAGGGTGATACATGGTAGGGTAGGAATGTTACGACTTTTTTTTATGTGTGTGTGTGTGTGTGTGTGTGTGTGTGTGTGTGTGTGATGTGTGTGTGTGTGCGTGTGTGTGTGCGGCTTTGTGTTGTCTGTGAGAGAGAGAGAGAGAGATTGTGTGCGTGTGTGCATTTATGTGTGTGTGTGTGAGTGTGTGTGTGAATGTGTGTGTGTGTGTTTCTGTGTGTGTGTGTGTGTGTTAGCGCGTGAGTGTGTGTGTGTGCGTGTGTGTGAGTGTGTGTGTTGTGTGTGTGAGCGTTGTGTGTGTGTGTGTGTGTGTGTGTGTTATAGTGCGTGTGTGTGTGTGAGCGTGTGTGTGTGTGTGTGTGTGTGTGTGTGTGATGTGTGTGTGTGTGTGTGTTTTGAGTGTATGTATTCCTCTCTCTCCATCTCTCTCTCTCTGTCTCTCTTCTCTCTCTGTCTCTTTCGCTCCTCTCCTCTCTTCTCCTGTAGTGTGTGTATGTGCGCGCGCGCGCGCGCGCGCGTGTGTGTTGTTGTGTGTGTGTGTTGATGTGTGTGTAGGCGTGAGTATGTGTGTGTTATACGATGTTACATAAACCTGTTGTGTGTGTGTGTTGTGTGTGTGTGTGTTGTGTAAGTGTGTTGCGTGCGTGCGTGCGTGCATGGATGTTGGACGCATTATAACTAGTTTGGCTCTATCCAGGACAACACCAATGATACTGCCGCTCTTGGCATTTGATACATAGTTAATGAAGCGCACACACACAGCACCACACACACACACACACACAAACACACACACACACACACACACACACAGAAACACATAATACACACACTACACACACACACAAACACAGAAACACATACATACACACATACACACATAAACACGCTCACACACACACACACACACATACACGCACACATATACACACATTCATACCTGTACCCAGGTAATTTCACACTCACACACACACACACACATACACACACACACACACACATACATACATACATACATACATACACACACACACACACACACTCACACACGACACAGGTAAGTCTCCCTCGCCAACACACACATTAATCTCTCAAAAACTCACGCACAACGGCTACCTCCCCCAACCCTTACTCCAGACCCGACTACCCCAACACATACACACATACACAGTCGCTCACAACACACCACACACACACACACAAACACACACACAAACAACACACACACCACACACAAACCCCACACACACACACACACACACACACAAACACCCCCCACACACACACACACACCTCACAATACACACACACACACACATACACACACAACACAAACACCCACCACACACACACAACAACACACACAAATTCACACACACACAAACACCTACACCACAACACAGAGCAGACCAACACATGGCAAGTTAGCCAACTGTTTACATCACGACAACGTTAATACATGTTAGAGTGTGTAAGAGTGGACTGGAATTTGTTGATCACAAGACTGGCCTACTTGTCATGCATACCCACCCACGTCTACTCTTTTGTGTTTAATCCTTTACACAGACCCAATCTACAACTACAAAAACTTAACTCCTTGACTCCTACCCATCCACCAGCTTCCTGAGGAAGTTAACGGTGAAGTTTTTGCTTTACCCACGACCGAGAAAAAAAAAACAGATAAAGAATAAGAAGCGTATTTATACAACAAACAAGACAGGCGATACAACACCTCTCACGGGCAAGTCTCACAAGCACCCACCAATCTCACAAATGCACACCTCCCATCTCACTAATACAACACCGTCTCACAATACTAAACCAGTCTCACAAATAACAATTCAACAATACACCACCAATTCACAAATACGCACACAATACAAATATACACAATGTCACAAATACACACCTAATCTCAAATTACACACCAATCCACAAATGTAACACCAATCATCTCAATAACACACCAATCTCAAATACAACCATCACAATACACAACAGCAAAAACACACACAACTCCAAAACCACACCAACTCTCAAATACACACACCAATCTCACAAATACACACACCAATCTCAAAATACCACACCAGTCTAATAACACAACAAAATACACACACAAATCTCACAAATACACACACCAATCTCACAAATACACACACCAATCTCACACAAATACACACACCAGTCTCACAAATACACACACCAGTCTCACAAATACACACACCAGTCTCACAAATACACACACCAGTCTCACAAATACACACAACCAGTCTCACAAATACACACACCAGTCTCACAATAACACACAGTCTACAAATCTCACACATACACACAGTGTACCAGTCTCCACAAATACACACACCAGTCTCACAAATACACACACCAGTCTCACAATACACACATACCATTCTCACAAATACACGACACCAGTCTCACAAATACACACACCAGTCTCACAAATACACACAGTTACCAGTCTCACAAATATCACACTCCAGTTCACAAAATATCCCTATCACATTACCAGTCTCACAAATAACACTACCAGTCTCACAAATATACACTCCAGTCTCACAAATATACACCCAGTCTCACAAATACTACACCAGTCTCACAAATAATACACTCCAGTCTCACAAATATACACACCAGTCTCACAAATACACACACCAGTCTCACAAATACTACACACCCAGTCTCACAAATATACACACCAGTCTCACAAATATACACATCCAGTCTCACAAATATACACTCCAGTCTCACAAATACACACACCAGTCTCACAAATACACACACACCAATCTCACAAATACACACACCAGTCTCACAAAATACACACCATCTCACAAATACACCAGTGTACCAGTCACACAAATATACACCCAGTCTCACAAATACACCACCAGTCTCACAAATACACACACACAGTCTCACAAATACACGCACCAGTCTCACAAATAACATACACCAATCTCACAAATACACACACACCAGTCTCACAAATACACACACCAGTCTCACAAATAACACACCATCTCACAATACACGCACAATCTCAAAATAACACACCAAGTCTCACAAATACACACACCAATCTCACAAATTACACAGTGTACCATCTCACAAATACAACACACCAGTCTCACAAATACACACACCAAGTCTCAAAATAAACCAATCTCACAAATTACACATACCATCTCACAAATACACACACCATCTCACAAATACACACACACGCAATCTCACAAATACACCACCAATCTCACAAATACACACACAGGCATATATCCCTCCCGCAATCTCTACCATACACCCACCCACCCGTCACCCTTCCCCAACACAACAACACTTACGAAACGACCACTTGTGGGTGGGGAAAGTCCCATAACCAGGGGCAGCAACCCAGGCCATGACGAGTCAATTAGTCATTCAGTCATCCAACTGTTGACATCACGTACAACCTGGTAGTACGTGCAGACTAGACTGGACTTTTGCTGATCAACACAGTCTGACCTTTCTTGGTCCGTACGCGCAGACAGACAATTGCAAGGCGTGTGGGGGCACACACATACACGCGCGTGCGCGCCACACACACACACTCAGAACAAACACAAACACAAACAGTACATACACACAGACACACAGACACAGACACACACACAACACACAACAAAACACACACATCACACAACAACATACACACAAACACAACACACACACACAACAAACACACACACAACACACACAAACACACACACAAACACACATCAAAACACACACACAAACACACACACGCAAACCACACACACACACACACACCACACACACACACACACACACACACACACACACACACACACACACACACGTGCGCAATCAAAAGACATGTGGACGAGCACACATACCAGGCTCACATATTTTCTCTGTCTCCAGAACATTCATGCACACCACACACACATACACACACACAACACACACACACACACGCGCGCGCGCGCGCCACAACACACACACACCACACACACACACACACACACACACACAACTCACACACACAAGCAATAACACATAAACACCCACATGCACTCACAGTACACACACACGCACACACATACGCACTCGCACATATATGCAATCAGACATGCACACAAACACAAACACACACACAACCGCGATCGCTTAAACCACATATGTGAATAGAGCGTTAAAAGAAATAACGAACGAACACAACCGCGCATATGTACACAGACATACACACACCACACAACACACACACACACACACATACACACACACTCACACGCGAACACATCCGCACACATACACACACTCACACGCACACACACACGCGAACACACACGCGCACACACACAAATACACACACACACA
>JAPXFY010000015.1:58781361-58788861 GCA_030674185.1 Monoplex corrugatus | reverse complement strand
AGGTACCCAGAACCTCCAGACCTTGCAACTGAACACGACGTGTTACCCCCTTTACAATCGCGCACAACCGCAATGGGGTACTGAAATTGCTGAGATTTAACTAAGGTCCCATCCTGTTTTATAACCACTGGAGCTATCCAGTGTGCATTTAGGTAGTTAGGGGGCTCCTCTTTCCTGTTAGGCTTTCTTTAATTCATAAAAGTCTTTCTTATTTCTGCCCTCCAGGATCATTCACCTGTGTTTCTTTTAAATTCTCTCCTTAGCTCCCCAAAGACGGAGTATGATTGCCTTTAAGGCGGGATAAAGAATGGTCTTACACGCAAAAATCTGCTACTTCTGCCAGACAAGTAGGTTTCTTTGAATTCATATGCTTAGATCGGGAGCACTCGCAGCAACTCTAATCTATATATATATATATGTCGTAAGAAGTAGAAGAAGAAAAAGACTATCGCGTCACTCTGGTCAGTTTCTTAGTTTGATACTTTTCCCCCACGACATGCAAAACAACCGAAAGGTGACAGTCATCCCAGGGATTATACTTCTCCAGCCTGACTGGCCGTTACCTTCCATCCGTCATGATGGCTGTTGATGCTGACATATGCACGTGTCAGTTGGACTATGAAGTTCTACTGACTGACCACTAACTGACCACTAACTGACTACTAACTGACCACTAACTGACTAACTAAAACTGACCACTAACCGACCACTGACTATGACCACTAACTGACCACTGACTGACTACTGACTGATTATACTGATGATAAACTGACCACTAACTGACCGCTAACTGACCACGGACTGACCACCGACTGATCACTGACCACTAACTGACCACTACTGACACTTGACCTAATGACCACTAACCCGACCACTAACTGACCACTAACTGACCATTAACCGACAACTAATCAACCACTAACCGACCACTCACTACTACTATCTGACCACGGGAATCAGCGACTTTTGACTGGTCCAGCGTGTCTGTCGATTTCAATCTCAGTTCAACTCTTTCACTCCTTCACCCTCACCCCCACCCACCCCAGGGCCCACCCCTATCCACCGGCCCGTCCTGCATTTTATGGTTAAACTAAATATCACAGCTGGTGGTCAGGACAAGGGAGTGAATGCGGAAGGTGGTGGACACGATGAAGGTATGAAATTTTGTTTTGGTGTAGTTCAGGTTTTGTTGTTGTTTTTTTGTTTATTTTTGTTGTTGTTGTTGTTGTTGTTTTTTGCTTTTTGTTTTTGTTGTTGTTGTTTTTTGCTGTGCTGTGCTGTGCTGTGCGTACTTTGCTTGTTGTTTTAATTTGCTTTGTTTTAATTTGCTTTTAATTTGCTTGTGCTTTGCTTTGCTTTGCTTTGGTTTTCTGTTCCATCTTCTGCACCGTTCATGTGTTCTTACTCCACGCCGCTCATTTCGGCTGTCCAACCATGATCATCTACCAAATCATCGAAACTGAGATCTTTGTTGCTGTTGTTGTTGTTATTGTTGTTGTTATTGTTGTTGTTGTTGTTGTTGTTTTGCCCACAGTACTATGTTGATGAGAATAGTGATAACCGTGATGATGCTATGGTGTTCTCCTTTGGACTGAGACTACGTGACAGGGCTGTATTCCATTATGATAGATTGAAGTTTACTGTTTAAAAGATCTATTATAACATTAACTCTTTCACTCCCGTAGCCTGTTCGTAAGCTGCAAAAACTTAACCCTTTCGCTCTCTTACCCTATTCACCAGCTTCCTGCAGGAAGCTGGAGCTGGTGGATAGGGTGAGGGAGTGAAAGGATTAATGTTTTTGCTTTGCTATCATGGCTGACACTTCAGGATGCTGGTCATGGTTGATACTTCAGGATGCTGGTCATGGCTGACAGTTCAGGATGCTGGTCATGGCTGACACTTCAGGATGCTGGTCATGGCTGACAATTCAGGATGCTGATCATGGCTGATAATTCAGGATGCTGGTCATGGCTGACAATTCAGGATGCTGGTCATGGCTGACAATTCAGGATGCTGGTCATCATCATGGCTCACACTTCAGGATGCTGGTCATGGCTGACAATTCAGGATGCTGGTCATGGCTGACACTTCAGGATCCTGGTCATGGCTGTCATTTCAGGATGCTGGTCATGGCTGACAGTTCAGGATGCTGGTCATGGCTGACAAATCAGGATGCTGGTCATGGCTGTCACTTCAGGATGCTGGTCATGGCTGACAATTCAGGATGCTGGTCATGGCTGACACTTCAGGATGCTGGTCATGGCTGACAATTCAGGATGCTGGTCATGGCTGACAATTCAGAATGCTGGTCATGATCATGGCTGGCACTTCAGGATGCTGGTTATGGCTGACACTTCAGGATGTGGGATGGTTCAATCTGATCATGGCTGACACTTCAGGATGCTGGTCACGGCTGACACTTCAGGATGCTGGTCACGGCGGACACTTCAGGATGCTGGTCATGGCTGACACTTCAGGATGCTGGTCATGGCTGACAATTCAGAATGCTGGTCATGGCTAACAGTTCAGGATGCAGGTCATGGCTGACAATTCAGAATGCTGGTCATAGCTAACAGTTCAGGATGCAGGTCATGGCTGACAATTCAGAATGCTGGTCATGGCTAACAGTTCAGGATGCTGGTCATGGCTGACAATTCAGAATGCTGGTCATGGCTAACTGTTCAGGATGCTGGTCATGGCTGACACTTCAGGATGCTGGTCATGGCTAACAGTTCAGAATGCTGGTCATGGCTAACAGTTCAGGATGCAGGTCATGGCTGACACTTCAGGATGCTGGTCATGGCTAACAGTTCAGGATGCTGGTCATGGCTAACACTTCAGGAGGGTGGTCATGTCATGGCTGACAGTTCAGGATGGTGGTCATGTCATGGCTGACAGTTCAGGATGGTGGTCATGGCTGACAGTCCAGGATGCTGGTCATGGCTGACACTTCAGGATGCTGGTCATGGCTGACAGTTCAGGATGCTGGTCATGGCTGACAGTTCAGGATGCTGGTCATGGCTAACACTTCAGGATGGTGGTCATGTCATGGCTGACAGTTCAGGATGGTGGTCATGTCATGGCTGACAGTTCAGGATGGTGGTCATGTCATGGCTGACAGTTCAGGATGCTGGTCATGGCTAACAGTTCAGGATGGTGGTCATGTCATGGCTAACAGTTCAGGATGGTGGTCATGTCATGGCTGACAGTTCAGGATGGTGGTCATGTCATGGCTGACAGTTCAGGATGCTGGTCAGGGCTGACAATTCAGGATGCTGGTCATAGCTGACAATCCGAGGATGCTGGTCATGGCTAACACTCCAGGATGCTGGTCATGGCTGACAAAATCCCAGGATGCTGGTCATTGCTGACAATTCAAGATGATGGGGGATAGGCTGAGGGAAGTCAAAAGGTTAAACACTGACTTTCGCACTCTATCCTGGTCAGTCTGTAGCCTGTTGCTCTCTCTCTCTCTAAACCAGTTTGCCACGGTGACGAGTTCAAGCTTAAAAGTGCTGCGCGATGACCCGTAGCTCCGCTGGCTTCCCCTGGCCACGCAGGCTGTTATTCAATAGTCACTGTTATTTACAGATCTGTGGTCAATAGTCAAATTGCATAACGCTCCGTGGCCTACCTACCTATCTACCTACCTGTGCCTACGTAGTAAAGGGACGGAGGATGGATGGAGGGACGGGGGTGGGTGGTTATGTACAGATACAAACACACGAAGCCTACAGAGATGTATGTTCGCTTGGTTCAGGGCTTAGTAGTAGTAGTAGTAGTAGCAGCAGCAGCAGCAGAGGTAATAGTAGTAATAGTAACAGCAGCAGCAGTAGTAGTAGTAATACTAGAAACCCGCAAGCAGCAGTAGTAGTAGTAATAGTAGCAGCAGCAATAGTAGTAATAATAGCAGCAGTAGTAGTAGTAGTAGTAGTAATAGTAGCAGCAGCAGTAGTAGTAATAATAGCAGTAGTAGTAGTAGTAATAGTAGTAGAAGTAGTAATAGTAACAGCAGTAGTAGTAATAGTAGTAGCAGCAGCAGTAGTAGTAGAAGTATCAGGAGCAGCAGCAGTACTAGTAGAAGTAGTAATAGTAGCAGCAGCAGTAGTAGTAGAAGTATCAGGAGCAGCAGCAGTAGTAGTAGTAGTAATACTAGTAACAGCAGCAGCAGTAGTAGTAGTAGTAATACTAGTAACAGCAGCAGCAGTAGTAGTAGTAGTAATACTAGTAACAGCAGCAGTAGTAGTAGTAGTAGTAATACTAGTAACAGCAGCAGCAGTAGTAGTAGTAATAGCAGCAGCAGCAGTAGTAGTAATAGCAGCAGCAGCAGTAGTAGTAGTAGCAGCAGAGCAGTAGTAGTAGCAGCAGCAGTAGTAGTAGTAGTAGCAGCAGAGCAGTAGCAGCAGCAGCAGCAGTAGTAGTAATAGCGGCAGTAGTAGTAGTAGCAGCAGCAGTGGTAGTAGTAGTAGCAGTACTAGTAGTAGTAATAGCAGCAGTAGTAATAGCAGCAGCAGTAGTAGTAGTAGTAGCAGTAGCAATAGTATTCAGCGTTTTGATATTTCTTTTAATGAGTGTTCATGATGTTTTGCCCACAGTAGGCAGGCAGTATGTTGCTGTACTATCATCAGCATATTCCGTCTTCGGTAAGCGCCCATGCTGGGTGTTTTCATGTTTCCAAAATCCAGTGATCAGCAGGACTTAGAGAGGATCTTTAACGTGCATATTTAACCCTTTGACTCCGGCACCTTATCCACCAGCATCCTGTATTGTCAACCATGCTGGCAAAGCAAAAACTTAACTTAAACTCTTTAACTCCCCCACCCTAACCACCAGCAGGAAGCTGTGAATTTGAGAGATCTGCAACACCAAACTCTCCATCCTTTTACTCACCAGGCTGAGGAGGTATCTAGGTGGATCGAACCTAGGACCTTCCGATTGGAAGTATGAGGTTTAACCCACTTGTGATTGAAACCAGAAAAAAAAAACGAAAAAAGAATACGAATGGGTATTTAATACAACCAGACGGGACAGGCGTAGATTTTTCGGCCAACTGGCCTTTGTCAAGCGTAAGATCACAAACACCAGATACAAAACTTCGGAGAAAAAGACTGAAACTTCCCTGCTGCTCCGTCCAGTGTGAGAAAAGGAATGTGACTCCCGCGCAATGGCATTTTGTTAGTTTCAGCCAATCAGAAAGCTTACGTGACTGGCACCACTATGTGCTGTGAATGTTGTAACATTTTGAACTTTTCCAGACTATTCTGAACTCACAAATACCTTCTTAGTCCCCCCACCCCCATCCTCAACCCCCACTCCCAACTCTATTCCTCTTCCCCTTTTCGTTCTCGTCCATTGTCATTTCAATCCCCCTTTCAGAAAGCAAAGGGAGGTTCAAGGTAGAGGTTATTCCATAATCCGGAAGTCTTGTTGGGAGTGAGATTGTAGAAACCTCTTCTCAACTTTTTGAGAGGCCATCATTATTGGGGATGGTCCTTATCTTGCTTATCCTTGGAGCATGAAATTACCACCTGTGGAATGGGTTGTTTAATCACAAGACCAGCAGGCGTGACATGATCAGAAAAATCAAGATTAAAGAAATGGTTGGAACAGCATCAGTCTAACCATCGTATTCAGTCACAGAAAATTAACCCTTTGACTCCCGCATCCTGTCCACGAACACCCTGCATTGTCAAGCACGCTAGCAAAGCAAAAACTTAACCCTTTGACTCCCTCACCCTATCCACCAGCTTCCTACAGAATTAACCCTTTGACTTCCGCACCCTGTCCACCAGCATCCTGTATTGTCAAGCACGCTAGCAAAGCAAAAACTTAACCCTTTGACTCCCTCACCCTATCCACCAGCTTCCTGCAGGAAGGGGTTTGTGGTCGTCTGACCGAGATGCAACTCCAACAGCTGACTCAGGGAGCACACGACAAAAAGACATCCGGATTTACAGCGAGAGGCAGACCAAGGAAGAAGACCTGGAGACCTGGACTGACAGTGTCAAGGAGACTTTGACGTCACACTACATTTCTTCGCTTCAGACCGACCGTCAGCTCCTTCTTCCAGGAGACAGCCAAGAAGGTAACAAGCAGACAGATAACAGAAAGCAGAAAACCCATAAGAAAGATTAGGAAAAGACAGGCAACATTTATAGGCCATTTTATGAGGAAGGGGATTTGGAGCACCTGGTCACAACGGGAAAGCTGGAGGGAAAGAGAGCAACGGGTAACCCAGGGAGAAAATGCTGGACGGACTTGCAGAGTGGCTGGGGACGGGGAGGGTGGGAGAGATGCTAGGGGCAACGAGAGATAGAGGCAGATGGAAGTCCATGATCGCCAACGCCATGCGGCAGGGCACCTGATGATGATGATGATGAGAAAACCCATCTCCTTTCTGAAATAAGAGGGAAGCAGGGAGAATTTTAAATATCAACTAAATAACATAACTCTTGAGAGTCACGGAGTTATCTCCCATGTAGAATTTCTCAAACCCAACACAGTTTGCGCTACCATTCAGCTAGCATAGACGCAGCCACAAAGCATAAAGTGGTAAGCTCAGAACATTCCTTAAAAAAAGGAATGCCCAAGTTACCCATATACCCTGCAACTACGCTACACACAACCACGATGGTGGAGAGAAATTCATACAATATATTGGTCTTATGTTCAAGAGTGACACAGTCTTTTATTCTTGAACTGACCAAAACACACACACATAGACAAGACAGAACATATACAGGGTTGCTTCCAAGGCATATATGTAATACCAAAGGAAATGAGAGGGAAGCAGGGTATATGGGTAACTTGGGCATTCCTTTTTTTTAAGGAATGTTCTGAGCTTACCACTTTATGCTTTGTGGCTGCGTTTATGCTAGCTGAATGGGTAGCTCAAACCATCTCCTTTCCTTTCGCTGCTTTACCTTTTCCAGACTATGAACAGGGTCAGTGGCCCCGATAGCCCAGTTGTTAGAGAGCCATACTCATAACGCAGGAGTCGTGGGTTCGATCCTCGGGTTGGCCACAGTTTTCTTCTCAAGATCTGACCAGCCCTTGGATTTATGTGCAGGCTTAAGGCATGTGCCACAGTCACTATACACGTGCCACCTCTGACGTTAGTTGCGTACGGAATTCGTTCCGAGCACGGAGACGTCATCTTGAGAAACTGAAACTGAAACTGAAACTAAACGGGGTTAGGTACCCATTCACAGCTGGATGGATTGGAGACTACACGCGCTTACTTTTTTTATTTTCTCGAGCTAGACTCAAATCCTTGCAGTCAGACTAGAATGCGAGAGATCAAACTCTATCACTATAACCGTTACCTTCACCCTCCTCCCCCTCCCCTCCCCCTCCCCCCTCCAATGGTGTACGTGACAGTTGATGAGTTAGTCCTCCAGGTTTTGCTTACGTGAGACGTCAACTCGAGAGTGACTATTGTGATAAACATGACTTTGAGACTGCGAGTTTGCGTGAGCAGGATGTTCTTATTTGTTTTCT
>JAPXFY010000015.1:58771361-58776361 GCA_030674185.1 Monoplex corrugatus | reverse complement strand
AGACAGATAGTCATAGAGAGAGATGTGGATAGATGGATAGATAGATAGATAGATAGACAAACAGACAGACAGATGGACAGACAGACAGATGGACAGACAGATAGACAAACAGATAGATGTGGATAGATAGATAGATAGACAGACAGATAGATAGACAGACAGACAGACAGATGGACAGACAGACAGATGAACAGACAGATAGATGGTAGATAGATAGATAGATAGATAGACAGATAGATAGATAGACAAACAGACAGACAGATGGACAGACAGATAGATGGATAGATAGATAGATAGATAGATAGACAAACAGACAGACAAACAGACAGACAGATGGACAGACAGACAGATAGATAGATAGATAGATAGATAGACAGACAGATAGATAGACAGACAAACAGACAGATAGACAGATAGATAGACAGACAGATAGACAGATAGATAGATAGATAGATAGATAGATAGATAGATAGAGAGACAGATAGATAGATAGACAGAGATAAATAGACATACAGATAGATAGACAGACAGATAGACAGACAGATAGACAGACGGAAAACCATCTAAAGACGTTAAGTCATTGAACTGAGAACAAACACGTCATTAACCGATTGACGTCACAGAACACAAAAAGACTTCTGAACAATTAAGCAGTACTAAATATTGTTTATAAGTTTTCACTCTCAAGTCGACGGCTCGCTTCAAACAAAACATGGAAGACTTAACTCACGTACACCGATGTCACGTACACCGATGGGGTCAAGGTCAAGGTTCAAATACTACGTAAACAAGGTCAGACACTGAAAGGATGACGTGAAGAGGGAGGGGTGAGAGGGAGTAGGGGGATGGATTTTAGGGGGACGGGGGAGGGAGGTGTTGTTTTGGTCCGACGCGGATGAACGGAAACAGGTTGGTCGTCAGTCCAGCTCCGGAATATTTTCCTGAAACGACTGAAACTATGTTGAATTCGAAAACAAGTGTGACTGCCCCTCGTTCAAGCAAAACAGGAACCAGAAAAAAACACGTAAAAGAAGAATAAGAACGCGTATTTAATTGATACAAGACAAGACAGGCGCAACTTTTTCTGCCAACTGGCCTTTGTCAAGCGTAAGATCACAAACAAACAAACAAACAAACAAACACCAGATACAAAAATTAAGAGAAAAAGACTGAAACGTCCCTGCTGCTCCGTCCACCGTGAGAAAAGGATTCATCGTGGTTTTGTTTGTTTGTTTGTTTGTTTGTTTGTTTTCTGACTGTATGTTGTTTATATTGTGTTGCTCTGTATTTGACCCTTGTATATGCATATGTTGTATTGTATTGTATTGTATTCCATTGCATTGCATTGCATTGCATTGCATTGTATTGTATTGTATTGTATTGCATTTATAATACTGTGTTGTATTGGGTTGCGTTGAGTAGTGTGCTATGTTGTGCTCGTGTTGTGTTGTGTTGCGTTGCGTTGTGTTGTGTTGTGTTGTGTTGTGTTGTGTGTTGTGTTGTGTTGTGTTGTGCTGTGCTGTGCTTGTTGTGTGTCGTGTTGTGTTGTGTTGTGCTGTGCTGTGCTGTGCTGTGTTGTGTTGTGTTGTGTTATGTTGTGTTGTGTTGTGTTGTCCGAATAATAAGATAAGAATAAAATGCAACGACAACAACAACAGCAAACACAATACCATCACCATTACCAACAACAATACTAAGAACAAAAACAAATGCAAAAACAACAACAACAACAATAATAATAACAGCAAACACAACAACAGCAATAATAACAACAATAACAACAAACACAATAAAACAACGATAACAAAATAACAACAAAAAAACATCACGAGCACAACAACAGGAAACCCACCATTAACCCTTTCACTCTCGCACACTATCTGCCAGCTGTAAAATTTTTAACCCTTTCACTCCCTCACTCTACCCGCCAGCTTCCTGCAGGAAACTGGTGGATAGGTTGAGGGGGTGAAAGGGTTAAGTTTTTGCTTTGCTGTCACGGTTAGCAATGCAGGAAGCTGGTGGATAGGGTGAGGGAGTGAAAGGGTTAAGTTTTTGCTTTGCTGTCACGGCTGACAATGCAGGAGGCTGGTGGATAGGGTGAGGGAGTCAAAGGGTTAACAATAATAGCGAGTACACGAACACGCGCGGTGAGTACCTACACAGACAGACACACAAAGTGATAAGTACTTATTAGTAGAAATCATACATTCTCCGACACAGGTTCAGTCATTCTTGCCGTTTAAGCACCAGACACCTCCTCCTTGATTGCTGGGACCTGTACGATGTGAGACAACAGCACTACACGGCGGACTCCTTAAAGAACCTCTTCCGAGACGTCCCTCCTGATGCAATTTTCCAGTTTTTACAAGAGATCAATAGATTTCACCTGATGTGATTTTACGTCTGTTTTTCTTTAATCGCATTTTAGATTCAAAATAAGTGCGACTGCCCGCGTCCAAGCAAACAGGAACCAGAAGAACAAGAAAAACGAATAAGAACGTGTATTCAATACAACAAGACAAGACAGGCGCAAATTTTCGGCCAACCGGCCTTTGTCAAGCGCGAATGCACGATCACAAACAGACACCAAACAACAGATAATAAGAAAAAGACTCAAACTTCCCTGCCGCCTCGTCCAGTGGATAAAAAAAGGGACCAAATAAAACCCCAATGCGTTTATGACAATGTGTTTTTAGATTTGCAAGATTAACGGTGAGCATGGTTTTAATTTAACTGTTGTCTTTTATCTTAACGTTTTTTTGTTTGTTTGTTTTTTTGACTTGATGTTATTCCTGATATGGCTCTAGTAGTCGGCTGGGCTATAAGCAATAAGAACTGAACTGAACTGAACAGTCATTCCTCGGTCACTGTTTACAGGAAGAAGACTTAATAACAGGATATAACAGACCCGCCCATCAACGCTTAAAGTCCAGAACAGGATGCAACGACGAGCCAATCAGATAATTGATAACATAGTAATACGCGGTCATCTCCCCCTCCCCCTCCCCTCCCCCACCCCCCTGTCCTCAATGTGGACGCCGGGGATTCTTTCAGCATAATTTAACCCTTTGACCTCCATACTCTGTCCACTAACATCCTGCATGATTGAATGACCTCTATATTGTGTCCACTAGCATCCTGCGTGATTGATTGCCAACCATGCTAGCAAAGCAAAATCTTAACCCTTTTATTCCCTCACCCCATCCACCAGCTTCCTGCAGGAGGCTGGTGGATAGGGTGAGCGAATCAGAGGTTATTTTTTTTTCCTGTCGTGGATAGGGTGTGGGAGTAAGTAATCAGAAGGTTAATTTTTTTTTTTTTTTTTTTTTTTTTGTTGCTGTTGGTGGATACGGTGCGGAAGAAGTCAAAGTGTTAATAGTATCCCCACCTTCTGGAAATTCTGTCCTCTTTTTCTGTCACTCTCTTTTGTTTCTGTCTTGCCCCTTTGTTGTCTGTCATCTCTTCCAATCATTTTCTGCCTTACTGGTCCTTTAACCTGTATGTATGCTGTAAGGCCAGACATGTTTTCTACATACTTTAGGACTGATAATTGGGTACATTTATTAACTGTATTTTTCAATTCGAGGGAAATGTGATTTGCAAGGACAATTTTAGATAAATTCAATCCAGTTTTATATGCGTTTTAGTGTACTTTGATAAATCTACACATAACTGGGCAGAATGGTCAATGCCAGAGGTATATCCTTAGATTATGTGTACGAATGTGTTTCAATTTTTTTCCGTTTTTTTTTTTTTCGGGGTCAACAACTGTTGTGTGTGTTTTGAGATGTTTACAACACTGATGTGACTTCCAATGGGACGGTCCTGGGTTCGATCCGCCGAGCCACCTCCTCCTAGTGGTTAAAAGGTGAAGATTTTCCCGATCTTCCAGATCAACACGTGTGTGGGTAAAACGTAAAAAAATTTCTGATCTTCAGGTCAAAATGTGTGTGAGTAAAATGTGAAGATGTTCATGGTCTTTCAGGTCGACATGTGTGTGGGTAAAATATGAAGATTTTTCTGATCTTGAGGCCAACATGTGTGTGGGTAAACGGTGAAGATTTTTATGATCTTTCAGGTCAATATGTGTATGGGTAAAAGATGAAGATTTTTTCCGATTTTCCAGGTCAACATGTGTATGGGCAAAAGGTGAAGATTTTTATGATTATCACGTCAAGATCTGTGTGGGCAAAAGGTAAAAGTTTTTCCGATCTTCCAAATCAACATGTCTGGGGGTAAAAGTGAAAATTTTCCGATCTTTCAGTTCAATATATGTATGGGTAAAACGTAAAGATTTTTATTATCTTTTAGGGCAACATATGTGTGGATAAAAGATGAAGATTTTTTCCAATCTTCCAGATCAACATGTGTATGGGTACAACGTGAAGATTTTTGTCAACATGTGTGTGAGAAAAAGGTGAAGATTTCCATGATCTTTCACGTCAGTATGTGTGTGGGTAAAAGGTGAAGATTTCCATGATCTTTCAGGTCAGTATGTGTGTGGGTAAAAGGTGAAGATTTCATGATCTTTCAGGTCAGTATGTGTGTGGGTAAAAGGTGAAGATTTCATGATCTTTCAGGTCAGTATGTGTGTGGGTAAAAGGTGAAGATTTCATGATCTTTCAGGTCAGTATGTGTGTGGGTAAAAGGTGAAGATTTCATGATCTTTCAGGTCAGTATGTGTGTGGGTAAAAGGTGAAGATTTCATGATCTTTCAGTTCAGTATGTGTGTGGGTAAAAGGTGAAGATTTCCATGATCTTTCACGTCAGTATGTGTGTGAGAAAAAGGTGAAGATTTCATGATCTTTCAGGTCAGTATGTGTGTGGGTAAAAGGTGAAGATTTCCATGATCTTTCACGTCAGTATGTGTGTGGGTAAAAGGTGAAGATTTCCATGATCTTTCACGTCAGTATGTGTGTGTGGGTAAAAGGTGAAGATTTCCATGATCTTTCAGGTCAGTATGTGTGTGGGTAAAAGGTGAAGATTTCCATGATCTTTCA
>JAPXFY010000015.1:58768271-58771261 GCA_030674185.1 Monoplex corrugatus | reverse complement strand
TACAGACTGTGAAACAGCTCGGTGAAGTGCGGGCGGTCAGCTCGAGTCCCCTACGCTCCACCAAAAAATGTCTGTTGATGTATATAATTCTCAGTGAGTCTAAGAGAGTCCAAGAAGAAGAGGAGGAGGAGGAAGAAGAGGAGGAGGAGAAGGAGGAGAAGGAGGAGGAGGAAGGAAAAGAAGAAGAAGAAGAAAAAGGAGAAGAAGAAGAACAACAACAAAGGAACAAGAAGAAGAAGAAGAAGAAGAAGAAGAAGCAGAAGAAGAAGCAGAAGAAGAAGCAGAAGAAGAAGAACAACAACAACAAAAGGAACAAGAAGAAGAAGAAGAAGAAGAAGAAGCAGAAGAAGAAGAAGAAGAAGAAGCAGAAGAAGAAGCAGAAGCAGAAGCAGAAGCAGAAGCAGAAGAAGAAGAAGAAGAAGAAGAAGAAGAAGAAAAAGAACAACAACAACAACAACAAAAGGAACAATCAGAAGAAGAAGACGACGAAGAAGGAGGAAATGACGAAGAAACAGAAGAAGAAGAACAAGAACAACAAGATGAAAATTTGGAGATGGAGGAAAAACAAGAAGAAGAAGAAGAAGAAGAGGAGGAGGAGGAGGAGGAGAAGGAGGAGGAGGAGGAGAAGGAAGAGGAGGAGGAGGAAAAAGAAGAAGAAGGAGACGAAGAAGAAGAAGAGGAGGAAGAAGAAAAACAACAACTACAAGAACAACAATAACATAATGAATAATAATAATAGTAATAATGATAATGATAGTAATGATAATAATAATAATAATAATAATAATAATAATAATAATAATAATAATAATAATAATAATAATAATAATAATAATAATAACACATCTAGTAAAATATCTGGTGAAAAATTCAAACAGACCGTTAGAGGAAGGGAAGGTTGTTTCTTTGTTTCTTCTTGAGCTCTTTTGTTTCTTTGTTTCTTCTTGAGCTCTTTTGTTTCTTTGTTTCTTCTTGAGCTCGTTTGTTTCTTTGTTTCTTCTTGAGCTCGTTTGTTTCTTCTTGAGCTCGTTTGTTTCTTTGTTTCTTCTTGAGCTTGTTTGTTTCTTTGTTTCTTCTTGAGCTCGTTTGTTTCTTTGTTTCTTCTTGAGCTCGTTTGTTTCTTTGTTTCTTCTTAAGCTCGTTTGTTTCTTTGTTTCTTCTTGAGCTCGTTTGTTTCTTTGTTTCTTCTTGAGCTCGTTTGTTTCTTTGTTTCTTCTTGAGCTCGTTTGTTTCTTTGTTTCTTCTTGAGCTCGTTTGTTTCTTTGTTTCTTCTTGAGCTCGTTTGTTTCTTTGTTTCTTCTTGAGCTCGGTTGTTTCTTTGTTTCTTCTTGAGCTCGTTTGTTTCTTTGTTTCTTCTTGAGCTCGGTTGTTTCTTTGTTTCTTCTTGAGCTCGTTTGTTTCTTTGTTTCTTCTTGAGCTCGTTTGTTTCTTTGTTTCTTCTTGAGCTCGTTTGTTTACCACAGCCACTGAACACGTGGACACCACGTGAAGAGCAGAGAGAAGCCCATTTACTGGCTGATTTCGCTGCTGGCAACATACTTACTGTATAAAACATCGTAAATATCTCTGAAGTGCCTTTTTCTCCAGGACGCTATGGCAGATAAGGAGCTTCCCCTGTAACGTTTTCGAGTCACGAAATGGAGCCATTTTATCAGTAAAACTGAACTTGAAAGTTGAACTCGAAGAAATTGGGTGAGCTTATCAGTTCTGGATTATTGTATAAGTTTATTTCATTTTATGTCCGAGTCCTTGGCTTCGTTCTAAATTTGAGAGAGACACACAGAGAGACACACACAGAGAGACACAGAGAGAGGAGAGAAAGAGAGAGAGGGGTGGGGGAGAGAGATAGAAAGAAAGAGAGGGGAGAGAGAAACAGACAAACAGAGACAGATGGACAGACAGACAGACAGAGACAGAGAGAGAGACAATGAGAGAAAAAGAGTGAGAGACAGAGAGAGAGAAGAGACAGAGACACAGAGAAGGACAGAGACAGAGTGAGAGGAAGAGAGAGAGAGACAGACAGACAGAGAGACATAGAGAAAAAAGAGACAGAGACAAAGAGAAACACACAGAGACAGAGAGAGAGGAGACACACACAGAGACAGACACACAGACACAGAGACAGAGATGGGGATCAAAATCACACAACAGGGGATTGTAAACAAGATCCAACAAACCGATTTTTTCAGGTCCACGAATGAATGAATGTGTGTGTGTGTGTGTGTGTGTGTGTGTGTGTGTGTGTGTGTGTGTGTGTGTGTGTGTGTGTGTGTGTGTGTGCGTGTGGTGTGTGTGTGTGTGTCTGTGTGTGTGAGTGCGTGCGTGTGCGCGCGTTTGTGTATGTATGTATGTGTGTGTATGTGAGTGCGCGTGCGCGCGAGTATGTATGTCAGAGAGACAGAGGGTGGGTGGGTTGGTGGAGGGAAGGAACACGAAGACAGACAGAGAAAATACAACCAGAACTTCTTCGGCTGTTGATTAAAAACTATATCCGTACCAACACTTGGGAGCTGAACGAAAAGTTTGTTTTTTTCTTCTCACCTAATAACACATATTTTTGTCCCGTCCAAGATTACTCTTACCTTGAAAGAATATCAGTTAATGCAAATATTTAGATGCAGGCTTTGGAATCGCAAAAAGAAACAGCAAACGGAAGGAAAATACAGTCTGGAATAAAGTTCCATTTTTCCTTCGTCTAACACCTACCCTTTCTGCTTTTAAATCCAGTTATATCAACCCACATCTTTTCCTGACAATGAATTTTAAACACAACCTCTTCCCCTCTGTTTGTGTCGGTCATTTTTTGTATATATTGTGTGTAGTTTATAAGACATCATTATACGGATACAGAAATTAGAGCACCTGGTCACAACAGGAAAGCTGTGGAGGGATAGAGAACATCAGGTAGACCCAGGGAGAACATTTTTGGACGGACTTGTACGGTGGCTGAGGACAGAGAAGGTGGGAGATGTGCTTGCAGGACGACAAGG
>JAPXFY010000015.1:58758271-58760771 GCA_030674185.1 Monoplex corrugatus | reverse complement strand
GACAGGGCTGTGTACGCTATCATAATATATCCTGGCGTCAACCAGGCCCAGGACATTTAGACACCTGCGGTGTTGGTCAGAAGAGTTGAGCAATACTCTCAATGACGCGTCCGTGAAGTGGATGAGATTCCTCTGTGTTGACCTACTCTTCCCATTGGTTTTATTCTTGCTTTTATTGCTTTTATTCTTTTCTCCCCATTTGTGGCCATGCATGTGTGTGTGTGTGTGTGTGTGTGTGTGTGTGTGTGTGTGTGTGTGTGTGTGTGTGTGTGTGTGGTGTGTGTGTGTGCGTGCGTGCGTGTGTGCGTGTGTGTCTTTTCGGCGCTTGGATTTGATTTTGTCGAGATTTGCGCTATATAAATATTGTAATTATTATGTATGCATGTGCGTACGTATGTATGTATGTATGTATGTATGTATGTATGTATACGCTTAGATTTATGTACGTATGTATGTATGCATGTATACGCTCAGCTTAGATTTATGTATGTAAGTATGTAAGCATGTATGTATGCATGTATACGCTCATATGTATGTAGGTATGTATGCATGTATACGCTCAGCGCTTAGATTTGATTTTATCAAGATTTTGCGCTATATAAATAAAATATATTATTATTATTATTAATAAGCCCATAGCACACTCAGCCGTGAGTTAGGAGCCGTTCGGTGGGGGGGGTTCTAAAAAGTCCCACAAAGATTTTGGACAGAACTGATAAGGGAATTGAACCGACAGCCCTCCAGTAGTTTGTTCGGTTCTTCTAACCACCGCGCCACGGCGGTGACTGGTCTGAAACTGAAACTGAAAACTTACTTTTACTATTGACTGATCTAAAGGAAAGTACTATTAGATGATAACCCATAGAACCACACTTAGTGGTCAGTCCTTTTCTTCCACGTCTTTGGATATTCTCGGAGACTCTGCGGTCACGCTCTCCAGCACGCTGTTTGAGCGTAATGTGATGAAGAAGTAGAAGTATTAATAGCCCGTACCATCACAGTCACATGCTTGTCGACAGCAGCTATAGTGTTTCAGGACATTTCATCAGCTGGCCTCGTCCTTCTTTCATTCTCACAAACTCTTTACTGCGTGTGATCTTTGCATAAGAATCGGGTAAAATAAATACAAAAAAAAAAGAAAAAAAATCTTCTTCCACTTTCTGTCTGTCTATTTGTCTGTCTGTCTCTGTTTCTGTCTTTCTATGTCTCTGTCTCTCTCTTTCTCTCTCTCTGTCATGTCTTTCTCTCTCCCTGTCCTTCTATCTCTGTCCTTCGTCTCTGCTCTGTCTCTTCTCTCTTCTGTGTCTGTCTCTGTTCTGTCTTGCATATCTTCTCTCTCTCTCTCTCTCTCTCTCTCCTCTCTCTCTCTTCTCTCTCTCTCCTCTCTCTCTCTCTCTCTCTCTCTCGCTTTTTTCAACTTTTTGTTCAACATTTTGTTCAACTTTTTCCGTTCAATTTTTTTCTTCATCTTTAGGAAAAAAAAAAATTCGAATGGATGTAATGTCAGCCATGACTATATTTATAAATCTTTGTTTCGAGAAAACGTCGCCGAAAAATTTAATGACTTTGTTTTATGCTCCTTGCCACAAGGACAAAAATGTCAATGGCAATAAACCATTTTCAGTTTCAGTTTCAGTTTCTCTTCTCGCTCACTGTCTCTGTGTCTTTCTCTACTTCTCACTCTGTCTAACCCACGTACATGTTCCCCCCTCTACACCTCACACACACACACACACACACACACACACACACACACACACACACACACACACACACACACACACACACACACACACACACAAAACACACACACACACATACGCACACACATACACACGTACCACTTCCAATTTCCTCGCCCGCGTCTCTCCTTATGTCTCTCTCACGTGACAACAAATACTGTCAATCTTTAAGTTGTCTATAAATGTATTCTGTTACTGATTTATTGAGGGTTTTTTTTCAATCTTTTTTTTTTTAGTTCTGGACACAAATGAAGAAAGATTAGCGACGGCAAATTTAAACACGGCTCGTTGCTAATTTCTACCGTTGGAGAATAAAGTAGTATTTGTCATTAGCATTTGCATTTGCATTTGCATTGGTATTGGCATTAGCATTGATATTGGTATTGGCATTGGCATTGGCATTGCTGTAGCTAACTTCTACCGTTGGAGAATAAACTATCATTGTCATTAGCATTAGCATTGGCATTAGCACTGGTATTGGTATTGGTATTGGTATTGGTGCTGGTACTGGAGTTGGTGTTGGTATTGGTATTGGCATTGATATGGTATTGGCATTGGTATTGGTATTGGTACTGGCATTGGTATTGGTATTCGTACTGGCAATGGTATTGGCATTGGTATTGTATTGGTATTGGCATTGGTATTGGTATTGGTATTGTATTGGTATTGGTATTGGTATTAGTATTGGCATTGGTATTGCTATCGGTATTAGCAATGGTACTGGTATTGGTGTTAGCGTTGGTGTTGGCATTGGCATT
>JAPXFY010000015.1:58700771-58708271 GCA_030674185.1 Monoplex corrugatus | reverse complement strand
CCTGTCCACCAGCTTTTATTACCCCATCTCCTACAGCTTAACCCTTTGACTTCCTTACCCTGTCCACCAGCTTCCATTACCCCATATCCTACAGCTTAACCCTTTGACTCCCTTACACTGTCTACCAGCTTTCATTGTCATTTCCCCCTCCATACCTATTACAGTTTAACTCTTTTGACTTCCTCACCCTGTCCACCAGCTTTCAGTACCCCATCTCCTACACTTAACCCTTTGACTCCCTTACGCTGTCTACCAGCTTTCGCTATCCTTTCCCCTCCATCCTATTACAGTTTAACCCTTTTGACTTCCTCACCCTGTCCACCAGCTTTCAGTACCGGATCTCCTGCACTTACGATCCTTGCCCTCATCATACCTATTATAGTTTAACCCTTTTGACTTCCTCACCCTGGCCGCCAGCTTTCAGCATCGCACCTACCATTGCTTAACCCTTTGATTCCCGCACCTCGTCATGTCCACCACCTTTCATCACCAGACTTCATCATCATCATCATCATCATCATCATCAGGTGCCTTGCCACATGACGTTGGCGATCATGGCCTTCCATTTGTTTCTGTCCCTTGTTGCTGCAAGCACATCTTCCACCCTCTCTGTCTTTCAGCCACTCTGCAAGTCCGCCCAATATTTTTTTCCCTGGGTCTACCTGGTGCTCTTATGAGAAAAGGGGAATTGGAGCACCTGGTCACCACCACACTTAGTACAGTTTAATTCTTTGTCTCCCCCACTCTTGTCCATCAGATTTCACCGGCTTCCAGCTGCTGGTGGCCTCCTGTGGGGGGATGCCGGAGCCTCTTTCAGTATATACGGTATCCCCTCCTTCTGGAAATTCTGCAGGGCCTCAGGACCTGGCAAGTTCATGGGTTTATGTACAGGCTTCATGCATGTGCCATGATCACCGTACATGTGGCACCTGTGACGTTAGTGCATATGGAATTCGTTCCGAGCGAGGAGACGTCATCTTGAGAAACTGAAACTGAAACTGAAACTGAAACTGGAAATTCTGTGCTAGAAAATGTCTCTTTTCTGTCACTCTCTTTGTTTCTACCTTGTTCCTTTGTTTTCTGTCATTTCTTTCTTCTGTCTTTTTCTGCCTTGCTGGTGCATTTATCTGTAGGTGTTGGATAAAGTCTTACTTACTTTCTCTTGGGACTGATAATTGGGTACACATATTAAGTGCATTTTTTGGCTCTGTGTCAATCTTGAACATGAGACCAATATATTGTATGAATTTCTCTCCTCCCTCGTGGTTGTGTGTAGGTGTAGTTGCAGGGTATAGGGGCAGACTTGGGCACTTATTTTTTTGAGGAATGTTCTGAGCTTGCAATTCTGTGCCTTGCGGCTGCGTCTATACCAGCTGAATGGGTAGCGCAAACTGTGTTAGATTTGAGAAATTCTACATGGGAGATAACTCCGTGACTCTCAAGAGTCACGTTACTTAGTTAATATTTAAAATTCTCCCTGCTTCCCTCTTATTTCCTTTGGTGTTTCTATGAAAATGAGTTATGCTGAAGCCATTTTAGGTGATTTATGCCCGTTCTTGTATATATGTTTTAGTGCCCTTAGTTATGTTTAAATTTGTATCAGGTATGTTTTTCTAAATCCCCTGAGTGATAAATTGGACGGAGTGGTCAACGCCAGGGGCATTTCCTTAGATCATGTGCGCGAATGCATTGATATGTGTACGTAATTTTCTGTTCCTTTTTTTCTTTTCGCCTGTTGAAGTATTGTGTGTATAGTGAAATGTTATAGCCCTGATATGGCTCTATGCAGTCGGCTGGGCAGTTAAAGGGTTAAAGAGAAGGACACATACGAATGGTTTCATAACAGGCCATGACCTTTACAAACGTACTGACCTTCTCCTTGGGGTTTCTCTCTCTCTCTCTCTCTCTCTCTCTCTCTCTCTCTCTCTCTCTCTCTCTCTCTTGTTTCTTTAATAGATCAACAGGCGTACTGTACTGCACTTAGTGAGTGTCTCTCCTTATCAAGTGGGTAAAGAAAGTTTCGAGATTTTCTACGTCTGTACAGTTCTGTTCATTTATTTCTCTTTGTTTTGATTCTTTGTTTCTTTGTTGTTTTTTAATGTGGTTGTGTTGTGTTGTGTTGTGTTGTGTTTGTTGTGTTGTGTTTGTGTTGTGTTTGTGTTTTGTTGTGTTGTGTTTTGTGTTGTGTTGTGTTTGTGTTGTGTTGTGTTTGTGTTGTGTTTGTGTGTTGTGTTTGTGTTTTGTGTTTGTGTTGTGTTGTGTGTGTTTGTGTTTGTGTTGTTGTGTTTTGTGTTGGTGTTGTGTTGTGTTGGGTGGTTGTGTTTGTTGTTGTGTGTTTGTGTTGTGTTGTGTTGTGTTGGTGTTGTTTGTTTGTGTTTGTGTGTTGTGTTGTTTGTGTTGTGTTTGTGTTTGTGTTGTGTTTGTGTTGTGTTTGTGTTGTGTTTGTGTTGTGTTGTGTTGTGTTGTTTGTGTTTGTTGTGTTTGTGTTTGTGTTTTGTGTTGTGTTTGTGTTGTGTGTTGTGTTTGTGTTGTGTTGGTGTTGTAATGTGTTGTGTTTGTTGTGTTTTGTGTTTTGTGTTTGTGTTGTGTTTGTTGTTTGTGTTTGGTTTGGTTTGTGTTGTGTTGTGTTGTAATTGTTTTTTGTGTTTGTGTTTGTGTTGTGTTGTGTTGTGTTGGTTTGTGTTTGTGTTGTGTTGGTGTTGTGTTGTGTTGTGTTGTGTGTTTGTGTTGTGTTTGTGTTTGTGTTGTGTTGTGTTGTGTTTGTTGTTGTGTTGTGTTTTGTGTTTGTGTTGTGTTTGTGTTTGTGTTTGTTTGTGTTTGTGTTTGTGTTTGTGTGTTGTGTTGTTGTGGTTTGTGTTTGTGGTTGTGTGTTTGTGTTGGTTGTGTTTGTGTTTGTGTTTGTGTTTTGTGTTTGTGTTTGTGTTGGTTGTTTTGTGTTTGTGTTGTTGTGTTGTGTTTGTGTTTGTGTTTGGTGTTTGTGTTGTGTTTGTGTGTTGTGTGTTGGTTGTGTTTGTGTTGTGTTTGTGTTTGTGTTTGTGTTGTGTTGTGTTGGTTGTTTGTGTTTGTGTTTGTGTTTGTGTGTTGTGTTGTTGTTGTGTTGTGTTTGTGTTTGTGTTTGTGGTTGTGTTTGTGTTGTGTGGTGTTGTTGTGTTGTGTTTGTGTTTGTGTGTTGTGTTGTGTTGTTGTGTTTGTGTTGTGTTTTGTGTTGTGTTGTGGTTGTGTTTGTGTTGTGTTTGTGTTTGTGTTGTGTTGTGTTGTGTTGGTTGTGTTTGTTGTGTTTTGTGTTGTGTTGTGTTGTGTTGTGTTTGTGTTTGTGTTGTGTTTGTGTTTGTGTTGTGTTTTGTGTTGTGTTGTGTTGTGTTTGTGTTTGTGTTTGTGTTTGTGTTGTGTTGTGTTGTGTTGTTTTGTGTTGTGTTGTGTTGTGTTTGTGTTTGTGTTGTGTTGTGTGTGTTGTGTGTTTGTGTTTGTGTTTGTGTTTGTGTTGTGTTGGTGTTTGTGTTGGTGTTGTGTTGTGTGTGTTGTGGTTGTGTTTGTGTTTGTGTTTGTGTGTTGTGTTTGTGTTTGTGTTTGTGTTGTGTTGTGTTTGTGTTTGTGTGTGTTGTGTTTGTGTTGTGTTGTGTTGTGTTGTGTTGTGTTGGTGTTTGGTGTGTTGGTGTTGTGTTGTGTTGTGTTGTGTTGTGTTGTGTTGTGTTGTGTTTGTGTTTGTGTTGTGTTTGTGTTTGTGTTGTGTTGTGTTGTGTTTGGTTGTTTGTGTTTGTGTTGTGTTGTGTTGTGTTGTGTTGGTGTGTTGTGTTGTTTGTGTTTGTGTTTGTGTTTGTGTTTTGTTTTTGTGTTTGTGTTGTGTTTGTGTTGTGTTGTGTTTGTGTTTGTGTTTGTGTTTGTGTTGTGTTGTGTTGTGTTGTGTTTGTTTGTGTTTGTGTGTTTGTGTTGTGTTGTGTTGTGTTTGTGTGTGTTTGTGTTGTGTTCCGTTGTGTTTAGTTGTGTTGAGCTGTGTTGATGTTGTGTTGTGTTGTGTTGTGTTGTGTTTGTGTTGTGTTGTGTGTTGTGTTGTGTTGTGTTGTGTTGTGTTGTGTGTTGCATTGTATTGTATTGTATTGTGCTGTAGTGTAGTGTGTTGTGTTGTGTTGTGTTGTGTCGTGTTGTGTTGCGTTGTGTTGCGTTGCGTTGCGTTGCGTTGAGTTGCGTTATATTGTATTGTATTGTATTGTATTGTATTGTATTGTATTGCATTGCATTGCATTGCATTAATTTCTCAATACGGCTTCTTCGCGCTCTGAATAAATTCCATATATATATGCACGGATACCACACATGCCACACTGTATTGTACTCAGTTGCGTTGCGTTGCGTTGCGTTGCATTGCGTTGCGTTGCGTTGTATTGTATGGTATTATATTGTGTTGTGTTGTGTTGTGTTGTGTTGTGTTGTATTGTATTGTATTGTATTGTATTGTTTCCGAACCGTACTTTTTCGGATGCCTTTATGCACATTGTTTGGTCCACATATACATAGATGTGTGTGTGTGTGTGTGTGTGTGTGTGTGTGTGTGTGTGTGTGTGTGTGTGTGTGTATGTGTGTGTGTGTGTGTGCATGTGTGTGCGTGTGCGTTCATGTGTGTGTGTGTGCATACGTGCGTGCGTGTATGTGCGTATGTGTTGCATATATATGTGTTCTCTGTGTGTGTGTGTGTCTGCCTGTCAGTTTGAGTGTATGTTTGTGCATGTATTGTGTACATGTGTATGTGTGTGCGCTGGCGCTCGCGCGTGTGTGTATATCCATCTATCTGTCTCTCTGACTGTGTTTATGTTTGTGTCTGTGTCTGTGTCTGTGTCTGTGTCTGTGTCTGTGTCTGCGTCTGTCTCTCTGTCTCTGTCTCTCTCTTTCTGTCTCTGTCTCTTCTCTCTCTCTCTCTCTCTCTCTCTCTCTCTCTCTCTCTCTCTCTCTTTGTCTGTCTATGAGTGTGCTTGTGCACGTACGTACGTGCGCGTGTGTGACCTTTCGTGCACGTAAGCGACAAGCACCTGATTCTGAAACTGAAACTGACGCAACTGACAGCAGAGCTCAAGCCAGCCTCCATAATTTAACAAGAAATTTGATAACAATCATTAGTAAACTGACCTCTTGTCTTCCTGGTCATACTGTCGAGGCGGAAACAGCGATATTACATGTATGACGTTTACATTCCGGAGAGTTTATTGTCCTGACATTTCTGAAAAACCAGGAAGAAATACACGGAGATACACACACGCACACAGACGCACGCACGCACGCATGCACGCGTGCGCGAGAACACACACACACACATACACACACACACAAATGCACACGCACGCACACACACACATACAGAGTCATACATATTATACACACTCTTTCACACACACACTGACGCACACTTTACACACTTATAGACACATATATACACGTACACACTCACACACACACCACACACACACACACTCGCACACTAATATACTAATAGACACACACACACACATACACGCATCATACATACATACACACATACACGCACACATTCTACAGCACCACACGCACACACTCGCACACTAATACACATGCACACACCACACACACACATGCATACACATCACACCACTCACGCACCACTCCACTCACACACATACACACACACGCATGCACGAACACACGCACTCAGCACGCATAAACTACTCACACTATGCACACACACACCACACACAATCATGCAAACACACACACGAGTCATGCACCACACACATAATCACGTACACACACACACACAAACACACAATCATGCAAACACACACACATACACTCACACGTACACACACACACACACACATACTCTCACACGTGCACACACACACACACACACATACACTCACACACTCACATACATACACACTCACACACTCGCACACTTATAGACACACACACACACAGTCATGCAAACACACACACACATACAAACACACACATACATACACACACACTCATACACAGACACTCACACACACACACACACACACACACTCACTCACTCACTCACACACACACACACACATACACATACAGAGAGAGAGAGAGAGAGAGATAACACACACACACACACACACACACACACACACACACACACACACACACACACACACACACACACACACACACACACACGCACACAGAGCATGCCTTCCTCTTTTGCGACCTTGATAGCTCTCGAAAAGTTTCCTTTAAAATTTTGGAGTGTCTTATTTTTAAAGGGTTATATTTGTTTTGACATTTGCTTTAAGAGCTCTTCACAAAGTTGTCTCCAAATGTTTATTGTTCTTAAGTTTGAATGAGAACGGTCTTTCCTACTCTGTTGAAATCTATTTTCAGAAACAATCACGATACATAATAAATACAAACAAATTCGGTAGTATCAGAGGAAACGGGGAAAAATTACTTGCAACAATTTGTTAAATTGTTATTGTTATTGTTATGTTATTGTTATTGTTGTTATGTTATTGTTATTATGTTATTGTTATTGTTGTTGTTATGTTTGTTATGTTATTGTTTTATTGTTGTTGTTAGTTATGTTATGTTATGTTATGTTAGTTATTGTTTTTGTTATTTTGTTGTTGTTTGTTATGTTAGTTATGTTATGTTATGTTATTGTTATTGTTGTTATTGTTATTGTTATTGTTATTGTTGTTTGTTAATTTTTATTGTTATTGTTATTGTTTATTGTTATTGTTAGTATTGTTATTCTTATTCTTATCATTTATTGTTGTATAAAAGCTCAGCCGACTGCGTAGAGCCATACCAGGGCTATAACCGCTTCAATACATAAAAAAAACATCAACAGGGAAAAAAAAGAAAAGAAAATTAAGTACACATATCAATGGATTCGCGCACATAATCCAAGGACACGCCCCTAGTGTTGACCACTCCGTCCAATTTATCGCACAAGGGATCCCAAAAAAACACACCTGAATACAAATATAAGCATACCTAAGGACACCAAAAAATGTATAAAAACAGGCATAAATCACCCAAATTTGCTTCCGTATGTCTCACCTCCTTAGAGCCCAAAATGCGCTCAATACATGCACCCAACTATCAATCCTAAGAAAAAGTACGTAAGACTATCAAACACATACAGGTGAATGGACCATGAAGGCAAAAAAAAAAATGATAGGTAGAAATGAAAGAGCAAAGGAACAAGGCAGAGACAAAGAGAGTGACAGAAAAGAGGAAATTTCTAGCACACAGAATTTCCAGGAGGTGGGGATACTATTTATACTGAAAGAGCCCCCGGCATCCTCACAGGGGGAAAATTTTCTAAATGTTTGTACAGCATTCTACCATTTGTCAATGGTAATGATATTAATCAGGCGCCAAATCTTGATGCGAGAATCAAACCAAGACGTGCATTCTCATCAGTCACCATAGGAAGAACCAGCTACGATCAAATCTCCAGGGCACGAATCACACGTACATTGATTGGGAGGGAGAAGA
>JAPXFY010000015.1:58693271-58695771 GCA_030674185.1 Monoplex corrugatus | reverse complement strand
AAGACAGACAGACAAGACAGACAAGACAAGACAGACAGACAGACAGACAAGACAGACAGACAGACAAGACAGGCAGACAAGACTGGCAGGCAGGCAGGCAGACAGACAGACAAGACATATAGACAGACAGACAAGACAAGAAGACAGACGGCAGACAGACAGACAGACAGACAAGACAGACAGGCAGCAGACAGGCAGACAGACAGACAGGCAGACAGAAGACAGGCAGACAGACAGACAGACAGACAGACAAGACAGACAGAAGACAGCAGACAGACAGACAGACAGACAGACAACAGACAGACAGACAACAAGACAGACAGACACAGACAGACAGACAGAGACAAGACAGACAGGCAGACAAGACAGACAGACAGACAGACAACAAAAGACAAGACAGACAGACAGACAGAAGCAGACAGACAGAAGACAAGACAGACAGCAAGACAGACAAGACAGACAGACAGACAAGAAAGACAAAGACGACAGAAGTCAGCAACAAGGACAGACAGAACAGACAGAAACGAGGTCGAAGTGAACCAGAGATCTGTAACATGAAGGACGCGCAGGAGATCAATGGGACTTTTCCCGTGTTTTCACGACCCTGAAAACGGGGGGGGGGGGGGGGGGAATTTTTTTCTTTTCTTCCTTATGGTAGTTTCACATAGGCTTCACAATTTGCACTCATTGGCTTGACTGAAGAAAAAGTTCGCTACTTCCCTGTTGCTGTTCACAGAGATAAAAACCTGAACATGGGGGAGGGAGGAGGAGAGTGGGGGTGGGTGGGGTGGGGTGGGGTTTGGGGGTTTTGGCGGGTGGAAGAGAGACGTGAACGTAAACATTCACATGATTATGTGTGGGCTGAAGAATTTTAGTCGACCAGGACTTTGGATTTCGTAATTCGACTCATTGCACTCAGACAATTTTATATATATCCGTTCCACCCAAATCTGCCAGTGACGAACTAACTAACTATATCTGGCACAGTCTTGGAGCCCAGTGCGTAAAATTCTATGCGCTGGCAGGATCTTGAAATGTGAAAACAAAGAGGATGGGGGGGGGGGGGTGAGGGAGGGAGAAGGGGGGTCGGAGTTATGAAACTTAATCTTACACTAGCTGTCAGCAAATACCAGAATGGATGGGGCAGTTGTAAGCAGAACAGTGTTGTTGTTGTTGTTGTTGTTGGTGGTGGTGGTGGTAGTTAGTTGGTTGTGTACGTGTGTGTGTGTGTGTGTGTGTGTGTGTGTGTGTGTGTGTGTGTGTGTGTGTGTGTGTGTGTATGTGTGTGTGTGTGTGTGGTGGTTTTGTTGTTGTTGGTGGTGGTGGTGGTGGTGGTGGTGGTGGCATTGGTGGTGGTTTTTGAATGGTGGTATTTGTTTGATTCTGTCTGTTTTGTTGTTGTTGTTGTTGTTTGTTTGTTTGTTTGTTTGTTTGCTTGCTTGCTTGCTTGCTTGCTTGCTTGCTTGCTTTTTGTGTAGTAGTTTATTTATGCTGAGATACATGAAATCTTTGAACGCATTCCTCTTTTAACCCTTTGGCTCCCGCACCCTATCCACCAACCACAAAAATTTAACCCGTTGACTCCCTCACCATATCCACTGGCTTTCTACAGGAAGCTGGTGGATAGAGTGAGGGAAAGGGTTAAGTAAAAGGGTTAAGTTTTTGTTTTGCTAGCATAGTTAACAACGTTGGATGCTGGTGGACAGGGTGCAGGTGTCAAAGGGTTAACTTGGTAATTTCTATCAAAGACTGGTCTGTCCTCTCTAACTGCATAGGGCAGGGAGGTACGAGTATCTTTGACAGCCAATTCAGGAGGGGTTTTCAAAATAGGGAGTATTATGGAATGCAATAAATGTCTTCTGTAACATTTCCCCGTGTAGACCAGAAAACATCAACCAGCCCATGCAGGAAGCTGGTGGAAAGGGTGAGGGAATCCAAGGGTTACGTTTTTGCTTCGCTAACATGGCTGGCTATGCAGGATGCCGGTGGATAGGGTGCGGGAATCAAAGGGTTAAAAAATAATCTCAAGACAACGGATTCTGAGTTCACGGCCCAGCCAGCCGTTTAGAGAGGAGGTTTGCTGGTTTTGGTTGGTTTGGTGTAGTTTTTATGTCGACACCCACCTCAGGTGATATGGCCGACGAGGATAACCATCCCAGGGATGTATGGGAAGGGAGAACTTATCTAATCCTACACTGACACCACCAGAACAACAATAATGTTAAGATGGGACAGTGAGAAAGCCAGTTTTAATGTAGCGCACCCCGGGATTCGAACTCACAACCATTAGCACGTGAATCCGACGGAGTTACTGAGGCCATTGGAGAGGTTCGTGTTTCTGTGAGCCAAAATAAACCCTTACAGAACCCCTCCGTTGCGAAGTTTGGAAGTTCACTGGCCCCCCCAAAACAAACCCTTACAGAGCCCCCACGCGCTTCGCGGATCTGGTATGATGCAAGAGCCACCACCACGTTGGCCAACGACACAAAAATGTGCAAGT
>JAPXFY010000015.1:58688271-58690771 GCA_030674185.1 Monoplex corrugatus | reverse complement strand
CGTTGTGACCAGGTGCTCCAAATCCCCCTTCCTCATAAAATGGCCAATAAATGTTGCCTGTCTTTTCCTAATCTTCCTTATGAGTGATCTACTTGTGTCTGCCTCCATCAAGACTGTATCGTTTGTTTTCTTTGCTGTCCATGGAACTTTCAACATTCTTCTTAGAAACATCTCGGCAGCCTCAATCTTGTTCTGGCTTTGTTTGTTGACTGTCCACGCCTCACAAATATAAACGCAGCAGTCAGATACTTATATTAATGCAGTATAAACATAGTCAGCGGGATACATAAGCCTACATTAATGCAGTAGGCCTATAAACATAGTCAGTGGGATACATAAGCCTACATTAATGCAGTCGGCCTATAAACATAGTGGGATACATAAGCCTACATTATTGCAGTATAAACATAGTCAGTGGGATACATAAGCCTACATTAATGCAGTATAAACATAGTCAGTGGGATACATAAGCCTACATTAATGCAGTCGGCCTATAAACATAGTCAGTGGGATACATAAGCCTACATTAATGCAGTCGGCCTATAAACATAGTGGGATACATAAGCCTACATTATTGCAGTAGGCCTATAAACATAGTGGAATACATAAGCCTACATTAACGCAGTAGGCCTATAAACATAGTGGGATACATAAGCCTACATTATTGCAGTAGGCCTATAAACATAGTGGAATACATAAGCCTACATTAATGCAGTAGGCCTATAAACATAGTGGAATACATAAGCCTACATTATTGCAGTAGGCCTATAAACATAGTGGAATACATAAGCCTACATTAACGCAGTAGGCCTATAAACATAGTGGGATACATAAGCCTACATTATTGCAGTAGGCCTATAAACATAGTGGAATACATAAGCCTACATTAATGCAGTAGGCCTATAAACATAGTGGAATACATAAGCCTACATTATTGCAGTAGGCCTATAAACATAGTGGAATACATAAGCCTACATTATTGCAGTAGGCCTATAAACATAGTCAGTGGGATACATAAGCCTACATTATTGCAGTAGGCCTATAAACATAATCAGTGGGATACATAAGCCTACATTATTGCAGTAGGCCTATAAACATAGTCAGTGGGATACATAAGCCTACATTATTGCAGTAGGCCTATAAACATAATCAGTGGGATACATAAGCCTACATTATTGCAGTAGGCCTATAAACATAATCAGTGGGATACATAAGCCTACATTAATGCAGTAGGCCTATAAACATAGTGGAATACATAAGCCTACATTATTGCAGTAGGCCTATAAACATAGTCAGTGGGATACAAAAGCCTACATTAATGCAGTAGGCCTATAAACATTGTGGGATACAAAAGCCTACATTAATGCAGTAGGCCTATAAACATTGTGGGATACATAAGCCTACATTAATGCAGTAGGCCTATAAACATAGTGGGATACATAAGCCTACATTAATGCAGTAGGCCTATAAACATAATGGGATACATAAACCTACATTAATGCAGTAGGCCTATAAACATAGTCAGTGGGATACATTAGCCTACATTATTGCAGTAGGCCTATAAACATAGTCAGTGGGATACATAAGCCTACATTAATGCAGTAGGCCTATAAACATAGTGGAATACATAAGCCTACATTATTGCAGTAGGCCTATAAACATAGTGGAATACATAAGCCTACATTATTGCAGTAGGCCTATAAACATAGTCAGTGGGATACATAAGCCTACATTATTGCAGTAGGCCTATAAACATAATCAGTGGGATACATAAGCCTACATTATTGCAGTAGGCCTATAAACATAGTCAGTGGGATACATAAGCCTACATTATTGCAGTAGGCCTATAAACATAATCAGTGGGATACATAAGCCTACATTATTGCAGTAGGCCTATAAACATAATCAGTGGGATACATAAGCCTACATTAATGCAGTAGGCCTTAATCATAGTCAGTGGGATACATAAGCCTACATTAATGCAGTAGGCCTATAAACATAGTCAGTGGGATACATACATTCGTGCAGTATAAACACAGTCGGACACATACACTATTAATGCAAATATATATAAACGGAGCCATTCAAATACATACATTAATGCAAATATAAAAACATGGATACACACACCACAACACACACACACACACACACACACACACACACACACACACACACACACACACACACTCACACACACACACACACACACACACACACACACTCACACACACACACACACACACACACACACACACACACACACACACACACACACACACTCATGGGTTTGGAGATTGCCCGAAAGGAATTCAACACACTCGAACATTCCCATATACGCTCCACCCAGTTCTGCTAACAATGATCTGGAAGACTCCCTAAGCCTGCGCAAATACGTATACACCAGCGAGGTATTGAAATGAGGGGGTGGGGAGGGGGTGGAGAGAAGGAATTGTCCTGGTCCAATGAATCCTTTTTGAACAAACTCCAAATGACATAC
>JAPXFY010000015.1:58665771-58678271 GCA_030674185.1 Monoplex corrugatus | reverse complement strand
TTCTTCTTCTTCTTCTTCTTCTTCTTCTTTCTCTTCTTCTTTCTTCTTCTTCTTCTTCTTCTTCTTCTTCTTCTTCTTCTTCCTTCTTTCTTCTTTTCTTCTTCTTCTTCTTCTTCTTTCTTCTTCTTCTTCTTCTTCTTCTCCTTCTTTCTTCTTCTCCTTCTTCTTCTTCTTCTTCTTCTTCTTCTTCTTCTTTCTTCTTCTTCTTCTTCTTCTTCTTCTTCTTCTTCTTCTTCTTCTTTTTTCTTCTTCTTCTTCTTCTTCTTCTTCTTCTTCGCATTTCTTCTTCTTCTTCTTCTTCTTCTTCTTCTTCTTCTTCTTCTTCTTCTTCTTCTTCTTCTTCTTCTTCTTCTTCTTCTTCTTCTTCTTCTTCTTCTTCTTCTTCGCATTCTTCTTCTTCTTCTTCTTTTTCTTCTTCTTTCCTTTGCTTTCTTACATGGTCAGGCCATATTTGGGTATGAATGTGACCGTTTTATAATCTGTTTAAAAAAAAATTAGTTATTTCTGCTCCAAATTTGAGTCACAAAACGGTGTGAACCGTTGGGGCAGTCGCCTCAAATATAGTACTTCTCTCACCCTCTCTGTCTTCATCCACTGCTCACGTCCGTCCAATACTTCCTCCCTGGGTCTACCTGAAGCTCTCTTTCCCTCCAACTTGCCCGTTGTGATGAGGTACTCTGATTTCTCTTGCCTCATAAAATATCCTGTAAATGTTGCTGGTGGATCGGATGAGGGAATCAAAGGGTTATGTTTTTGCTTTGTTCACATGGTTGGCAATGCAGGGTGCTGGTGGACAGGGTGCGGGAGTCAAAGGGCCGATCTTCTTCACTGGTGTTCTTTTCGTATCTGCCTCCTTCGAGACTGTTTCGTTCGTTGTCGTTGCTGTCCATGGAACTCTTAGCACTGTATTAGTATGTAAGAAGAGGAATTAATCACGAAATGTAGCCTATCTTAATTAACGTCACTTGGAATCATTCATACACTAACCTTGCTTTTTTACGTGACGAACTACAACCTACCTTAACCTTTTGACTCTCGCACCCTGTCCACTGGCATCCTGCGTTTAACCCTTTGATTCTTGTACCCTGTCCACTAGCATCCTGCGTTTAACCCTTTGATTCTCGTACCCTGTCCACTAGCATCCTGCGTTTAACCCTTTGATTCTCGTACCCTGTCCACTAGCATCCTGCGTTTAACCCTTTGATTCTCGTACCCTGTCCACTAGCATCCTGCGTTTAACCCTTTGATTCTCGTACCCTGTCCGCTAGCATCCTGCGTTATCAACCATGCTAGAAAAAGCAAAAACTTAACTCTGTAATTCCATCATCCTGTCCACCAGCTTCTTCCAGGAAAGTTGGCAAATAGGGTGAGGGAGTCAAAGGGTTAAGTTTTTGCACTTGCTGGATAGCGTGCCGGGAGTCAAAGAGTTAACGTCACTTGAAGTCATTCATACGCTAACCATGCTTCTTTTCTTTTTTTTAATGTAACGAACGTATGTATGTTTGTGGCGCTCTCTCTCTCTCTCTCTCTCTCTCTCTCTCTCTCTCTCTCTCTCTCTCTCTCTCTTTCTCTCTCTTTCTCTCTCTTTCTCTCTGTCTTTCTCTCTCTCTCTCTGTCTTTCTCTCTCTCCTCTCACTCTCTCTCTCTCTCTTGGTCTCTCTCTCTCTACCTACCACCCCCCTCTTCTTTTTTCTTTTTTTTTTTTTTTTTTTTTTTCTACGTAAGGAACGACAGCCTACCTTTCACGTCAATGACTTACCACGTCACAGAGCAAACAGACAGACTTCTGTGGGTGACATACAAGAAGAGACGTCGACAGCGCAAGCATGTACACACATGTACACACACGTACACACGCACAGCATACAAACACACACACCACAGCACACATACACACACACGGTCCCCCCGTCAATGAATGAACCGAACTCAGGGCTGGTCCCCACATAAAAAAAAAAAAAAGAAGAGGGGGGGTAGGGAGGGGGGTTTGTTCCGTCACTAGCGGGGCCTACTGTTTACTAACAAACACTCTCCATACGCACGCACCAGCTTGGTGCTATGTGCGTCATCAGGTATATTGTCTATCCCAGTTCTGAAAGGAAGTAGGAGCGATCGATGAAGAGCCAATTATAGTCTAGTAGACAGTTAGAGGGAGGGAGGTAGAAAGACAGAGACAGAGACAGACAGACAGACAGACAAACAGACAGACAGAGATAGATACACACAGAGAGAGGGAGAGAGAGACCGAAGAGAGAGAGAGAGTGAGAGAGAAAAGAAAGACAGAGAGAGAGAAAGACACAGAGAGAGAGAGAGAGAGATAGATTGAGAGTGAGAGAGAAAGAGATTGAGAGACAGAGAAAGACAGACAGAGAGAGAGAGAGAGAGGCTGAGAGACAGAGAGATAGAGTGAAAGAGAGAGAGAGAGAGAGAGACAGACAGACAGACAGACAGAGAGACAGAGAAAGACAGAGAGAGAGAGTGAGAGTGAGAGAGAGAGAGGCTGAGAGACAGACAGATAGAGTGAAGAGAGAGAGAGAGAGAGAGAGAGAGAGAGAGAGAGACACAGACAGACAGACAGAGAGACAGAGAGTTCAGAACACTTTATTCTCAAGGATAGTAGGATTCGGTCTCACTGGACCTGTCTTACAGTAGTCCTGTCTACTCTACACACAAAATAAGAGAAAAAGAAGAAGAAGAATGCGAAGAAGAAGAAGAAGAAGAAGAGAAGAAGAAGAAGAAGAAGAAAAAGAAGAATGATGATGATGAAGAGAAGAGAAGAAGAAGAAGAAGAAGAAGAACAAGAAGAAGAACAAGAAGAAGAACAGAGAAGGAAGAAAAAGAAGAAGAAGAGAAGAAGAAGAAGAAAAAAAGAAGAAGAAGAAGAAGAAGAAGAAGAAGAAGAAGAGAAAGAAGAAAAGAAGAAGAAAAAAAGAAGAAAAGAAGAAGAAGAAGAAAAGAGAAAAGAAGAAAAAGAAGAAAAAGAAGAAGAAGAAGAAAAAGAAGAAAAGAAGAAAAAGAAGAAGAAGAAGAAAAAGAAGAAGAAAAAGAAGAAGAAGGAAGAAAAAAAAAGAAGAAAAAGAAGAAGAAGGAAGAAAAAGAAGAAGAAAAAGAAGAAGAAGAAGAAAAAGAAGAAGAAGGAAGAAAAAGAAGAAAAAGAAGAAAAAGAAGAAGGAAGAAAAAGAAGAAAAAGAAGAAAAGAAGAAGAAGGAAGAAAAAGAAGAAAAAGAAGAAAAGAAGAAGAAGAAAAAAGAAGAAAAAGAAGAACAAGAAGAAGAAGGAAGAAAAAAGAAGAAAAAGAAGAAAGAAGAAGGAAGAAAAAGAAGAAAAAAAAGAAGAAAAAAGAAGAAAAAGAAGAAGAAGGAAGAAAAAGAAGAAAAAGAAGAAGAGAAAAGAAGAAAAAGAAGAAGAAGGAAGAAAAAGAAGAAAAAGAAGAAAAAGAAGAAAAAGAAGAAGAAGGAAGAAAAGAAGAAAAAGAAAAGAAGAAAAAGAAAGAAAAAGAAGAAAAGAGAAAAGAAGAAGAAGAAGAAAAAGAAGAAAGAAGAAGAAGAAGAAGAAGAAGAAGAAGAAGAAGAAGAAGAAGAAGAAGAAGAAGAAGAAGACGAAGAAGAAGAAGTGCGAAGAAGAAGAGAAGAAGAAGAAGAAGAAGAAGAAGAAGAAGAAGAAGAAGAAGAAGAAGAAGAAGAAGAAGAAGAAGAAGAAGAAGAAGAAGAAGAAAAGAAGAAGAAAGAAGAAGAAGAAGAAGAAGAGAAGAAGAAGAAGAAGAAGAAGAAGAAGAAGAAGAAGAAGAAGAAGAAGAAGAAGAAAGAAGAAGAAGAAGAAGAAGAAGAAGAAGAAGAAGAAGAAGAAGAAGAAGAAGAAGAAGAAGAAGAAGAAGAAGAAAAAGAAGAAAAAGAAGAAGAAGAAGAAGAAGAAGAGAAGAAGAAGAAGAAGAAGAAGAAGAAGAAGAAGAAGAAGAAGAAGAAGAAGAAGAAGAAAAAGAAGAAAAAGAAGAAAAGAAGAAGAAGAAGAAGAAGAAGAAGAAGAAGAAGAAGAAGAAGAAGAAGAAGAAGAGAAGAAGAAGAAGAAGAAAAAGAAGAAAAAGAAGAAGAAAAGAAGAAGAAGAAGAAGAAGAAGAAGAAGAAGAAGAAGAAGAAGAAGAAAAAAAAAAGAAGAAGAAGAAGGAAGAACAAGAAGAAGAACAAGAAGAAAAAGAACAAGAAGAACAAGAACAAGAAGAACAAGAACAAGAACAACAAGAACAACAAGAACAAGAACAAGAAGAAAAGATCTGTAACACATGAAATAAGAAACAAGTTATAAAAATGAGTTGCGATAGGATATTGACTTTCATACAGTTATAAAAATGAGTTGCGATAGGATATTGACTTTCATACATATGCCAACGGCCCATGTCCTTTACAAAAGCATGGAGGAGAAAGGCAGACATACGTGAATAGGCCCATGTCAACGATAACAACAATAACAAAGAACAACAACAAGAGAGAGGGTACGTGAGAGAGAGAGAGAGAGAGAGAGAGAGAGAGAGAGAGCCTGCGCGCGAGAGAGACACAGAGAGAGAGAGAACGTGCACGCGAGAGAGGGAGACAGAGAGAGAGAGCGTGCGAGGCGAGAGAGAGAGAGAGAGAGAGAACTTGCGAGAGAGAAAGACAGACAGACAGATAGACAGACTGAGACAGAGAGAGGGAGAGGGAGGGAGGGAGAGAGGGAGGGAGAGAGAGGCACCTACGCTTGATAAAAAGGCCAACCAGTAGGCTGAAAATTTGCGCCTGTCTTGTGTCGCTAATTAGATACTCATTTTCATTTCGTTTTCATGTTTGAGAACAAGAAGAAGAACACAAGAACACAAATTAATCTGATTCACAAGGGTATGTAATAAACGTACCGGTATATCTCTTTATCACATGTAACCCTAACCCAAAGAAGGAGTCTGTTCTTACATATGGCTCAATCTCTTGGACCCTAACAACATTGGAGGGGAAGATTGATGGAGCATACACACGAATGCCGCGTGCAGCCCTGAACATCCAACTAACAAAGAGTTATATGGCAAGATCCCACCAATCAGTAAATCAATACGTCAACAAAGACTGCGCTTCGCGGGACACTGCTGGCGTAGCAAAGAAGAACTGGTGGGGGATGTTCTGCTATGGAGACCCAGCCACGGCAAACAAAGACCAGGACGTCCAAAGAAGACCTTCATCGACCAAATGATGGATGATACGGGCTGTCAGTATGATGAACTACCTACTGCAGTGTCTGACAGAGAAGGATGGAAGAAACATGTCATGGATAGCCGAGCAAGCTCGACATGATGATGATGAAAGAAGGTCTCTCTAACTACAAATAAATTACACATGAATCAAGATGAATAATGCAAACTTTCAACATCAGGCGATAGAATTAGATTTGAAGTTGTTTATACTACGTAGTTAAGTATTATAAAAAAAATGTGTGACTGCTTGATCTGATTTGTAGGCAGTAGAAGAGCTAATTCAGAGATTGAGATCTGTCACATACTTGCTCTTAAGAGATAAACATACAGAGGCAGACAGAGAGACAGACAGATAGAGAGAACGAGACAGATAGACAGACAGACAGAAGTTTGAAACTTGAAAATACTTTGTTACTCATCAAAATGATAACTTCTGATCCCACTGAATAAGTTTTGTATCTAATTCTTCTTATTTCACGCATAACAAAATCTTCTTCTTCTTCTTCTTCTTCTTCTTCTTATTATTATTATTATTATTATTATTGTTATTATTATTATTATTATTATTATTATTCTTTTCATCATTTTTTTTGTTATTGTTCTTCCTCTTTCTCTTCTTCTCTTTCTACTTCTTCTCCTTCTCTTCTTCTTTTTCCTTTTTCTTCTTCTCCTTCTCCTTCTCCTCCTCCTCCTCCTCCTTCTTCTTCTTCTTCTTCTCTTTCTCCTTCTTCTTCTTCTTCTTCCTCTGTTTCTTTTTCTTGTTTTGTTGTTGTTGTTGTCTTTTCTTCTTCTTCTTCTTCTTTCTTCTTCTTCTTCTTCTTCTTTTTCTTCTTCTTCTTCTTCTTCTTCTTCTTCTTCTTCTTCTTCTTCTTCTTCTTCTTCTTCTTCTTCTTCTTCTTCTTCTTCTTCTTCTTCCTTCTTCTTCTTCTTCTTCTTCTTCTTCTTCTTCTTCTTCTTCTTCTTCTTCTTCTTCTTCTTCTTCTTCTTCTTCTTCTTCTTCTTCTTCTTCTTCCTCTTCTTCTTCTTCTTCTTCTTCTCCTCCTCCTCCTCCTTCTCCTCCTCCTTCCTTCTTCCATGGTCAAGCCATATCTATAAATGGACTAGCTGCAATGGCCGAGCGCTTTTCACGTCTGATGTAGATGACCATGTAGATGTTACGTTATATATACGCGATGCTTAGGTACCATAGTTTGTTAGAAAACGCCAACTGGATTGGTACCAATGGCTTCAAGCCTTTAAATTCATTGAAAAAGAAAACAAGACAAACACGAAGAGAGGGGAAATGTGTGTGTATGTACGTGCGTGGTGTGTGTGTGTGTGTGTGTGTGTGTGTGTGTGTGTGTGTGTGTATGTGTGTGTGTGTGTGTGTGTGTGTGTGTGTGTGTACGAGCACGTGTGTGTGTGTGTGTGTGTGTGTGTGTGTGCGTGGTGTGTGTGTGTGTGTGTGTGTGTGTGTGTGTGTGTGCGTGTGTGTGTGTTTGTGTGAGTTTGTTTATGTGTATGTGTGTGAATGAGTGTTGTATTTGTGTGTGCGTATGTGTGAGAGAGTGAACGTGTGTGTGTGCTGTGTGTGTGTGTGTGTGTGTGTGTGTGTGTGTGTGTGTGTGTGTGTGTGTGTGTGTGTGTGCGAGCACGTGTGTATGTGTGTGTGTTTGTGTGTGTACATGTGTGAGCGTATACGTATGTGAGTGCGTTTGTGTGTATGTGCATGTGTGTATATATATATATATGTGTGTGTCTGTGTGTCTGTGAATGTGTGTCTGTGTGTGTGTTTGTATGTTTATGTGCGTATATGAGTGTATGTATGTGCGTATGCGTGAGTATGTGTGTGTGTGTATGTGTGAGTTTGTTTATGTGTGTGTGTGAATGAGTGTTGTATTTGTGTGTGTGTGTGTGTGTGTGCGTGCGGTGTGTGTGTGTGTGTGTGTGTGTGTGTGTGTGTGTGTGCGCGCGTGTGTGTGTGTGAGTAAACACGTGAGTGTGTGTGTGAGAGTATGTGTGTGAGTGAGTGAGTGAACGCGCGCGCGCGCGCGCGTGTGTGTGTGTGTGAGTGTGTGAGTGTGTGTGTGGTGTGTGTGAGTGAACGTGTGTGTATGTGTGTGTGTGTATGCGCGCGCACGTGCATGGGCGCGTGCATGGGTTCGTGGGAGGGGGCGTGCGCGTCCATTCAATAGTACTTCTTAGTGCACCCCGTCCGGTTACTATCGATATCGACCTGTTTACCGCCAAGCACGTGCGCTAGTGGCGTAGCGAGCGATCAAGCTGCCATCCGTTGCTGTGTGTAATAAACCATCCATTGCTGTGTGTGCAATAAATGCTCGTATATACGAGGGATAGGTCACACGTGTGTAGGAGGGATAGTCCACTGACCATAGCACATGACTGATTTACTGATTAATTTATTATGTCTTTTTTTTTTTTTTTTTCGTGACGTTTCTAAATGGAAATGCTGAATGGGAGGAAAAACCCATTGTTTGCTCGCTGATATGTATGTGCATACGTTAGGATATATTGACACTATTCTTGTGGACATATTATTTTGCGTCGTGACGATTAGCGTACGTGTCTATATGTTGATTGTGTTTACTGCCAACAAAATTAATAGTTCGAAATCCAAAACAAGAAATCGTTCAAGTAAACAGGAACCAGAAATTAAAACATGAAAATAGAATTAGAACATAGATTTAAAACAACCAAACAAGACAGACGCAAATGTCAGGCCAACTGGCCTTTGTCAAACGTAAAAGGTTAGACCACAAAAGAACAAATGACAAACAACAAATATCAACAACAACAAAAATAAGAGAAAAACACCAAAACTACCCTGCTCCTTCGTCCAGCTGACGTGTGCTTGCATTTGGAAATATTGACTGGTTTTTTTTTTCTGTAGAAACATTACGATCGTAATAATTGGCGTACGTTTGTATGTAGGTTGATTTTGTGTAACGTAAACACACACGTACACACACACACACACACACACACACACACACACACACACACACACACACACAAACACAAATACACACATGCACATAACACACACACACACATACACACACACACAAACACACGTATACACTCACTCCACTCTCCTATATCAATATGAAATAATACTTTTTTTTCGTCAGCAAATAATATCGAATTGAGATCAGCGTGACCAGTAGTCATCAGCAGTAACCAGAGGTCATCAGCAGAACCAGAGGTCATCAGCAGTAACCAGTAGTCATCAGCAGTAACCAGAGGTCATCAGTAGTAACCGTTGTCATCAATGGTAACCAGAGGTCATCAGTAGAAACCAGAGGTCATCAGTAGAAACCAGTGATCATCAGCAGTAACCGTTGTCATCAATGGTAACCAGAAGTCATCAGTAGAAACCAGTGGTCATCAGCAGTAACCAGTGGTCATCAGTAGTAACCAGTGGTCATCAGTGGTAACCAGAGGTCATCCGCAGTAACCAGAAGTCATCAGCAGTAACCAGTAGTCATCAGCAGTAACCAGAGGTCATCAGCAGTAACCAGTAATCATCAGCAGTAACCAGTAGTCATCAGCAGTAACCAGAGGTCATCAGCAATAACCATAGGTCATCAGCAGTAACCAGAGGTCATCAGCAGTAACCAGAGGTCATCAGTGGGTATTAACCAGTAATTATCAATAGTAACCAGTGGTCATCAGTGGGTAGTAACCAGTAGTCATCAATAATAACTAGAGGTCATCAGTGGGTATTAACCAGTAGTCATCAATAATAACCAGTGGTCATCAGTCGGTAGTAACCAGTAGTCATCAATAGTAACTAGAGGTCATCAGTGGGTAGTAACCAGTAGTCATCAATAGTAAACAGTGGTCATCAATGGGTAGTAACCAGTAGTTATCAATAGTAACTAGAGGTCATCAGTCGGTAGTAACCAGTAGTCATCAATAATAACCAGTGGTCATCAGTGGGTAGTAACCAGTAGTCATCAATAGTAACTAGAGGTCATCAGTCGGTAGTAACCAGTAGTCATCAATAGTAAACAGAGGTCATCAATGGGTAGTAACCAGTAGTCATCAATAGTAACTAGAGGTCATCAGTCGGTAGTAACCAGTAGTCATCAATAGTAACTAGAGGTCATCAGTCAGTAGTAACCAGTAGTCATCAATAGTAAACAGTGGTCATCAATGGGTAGTAACCAGTAGTCATCAATAGTAACTTGAGGTCATCAGTGGGTAGTAACCAGTAGTCATCAATAGTAACTAGAGGTCATCAGTGGGTAGTAACCAGTAGTCATCAATAGTAACTAGAGGTCATCAGTGGGTAGTAACCAGTAGTCATCAATAGTAAATAGAGGTCATCAGTGGGTAGTAACCAGTAGTCATCAATAGTAACCAGTGGTCATCAGTGGGTAGTAACCAGTAGTCATCAATAGTAACTAGAGGTCATCAGTGGGTAGTAACCAGTAGTCATCAATAGTAACTAGAGGTCATCAGTGGGTAGTAACCAGTAGTCATCAATAGTAACTAGAGGTCATCAGTCGGTAGTAACCAGTAGTCATCAATAATAACCAGTGGTCATCAGTGGTAACCAGAGATTATCAGTAGGTAGTAACCAGTAATCATCAGTACCGTACTTGTTAACACTAGACATTTGCAGAAGAAGAACGATCGCTTCTGGAATTATGCCATCTCCCAAGTCGGCGCAAAACTTGGAAACCATCCACTAAACGGGTTTAGAGTCACAGACACACACACACGCACGCACGCACGCACACACACACACACACACACACACACATACACACACACACGCACGCACGCACACACACACACACACACAGACAAAGAAAGAGACACAGAGAGGGACAGAGAGAGAGAGAAAGAGACAGACACAGACAGAGAGACAGACACAGAGAAACAGAGACAGACAGACATAGAGACAGACAGACAGACAGAGACAGAGACAGTAACAGACACACAGACAGAGACAGAAACAGAGACAGAAAGAGAGAGAGTCATACAAGAAATGAAATTCTATGTTGTATGTGTATGTGAGAGAGACAGTAACAGACACAGAGAGAGAGACAGAAACAGAGACAGAGAGAGAGAGTCATACAAGAAACGATATTCTATGTTGTATGTAAAGGCACTGCAAGCCAGAACAGACGTGGAAGTGATTTATGAGCTCAGAGACAGCGAGGGCCCCCAGACGACTGACAAAGCGTCTTGGAAACCGAAGTAGACATGATTCATACAGTGACATTTGAAACAGGCGGGGTGAAAGAGGATACAGGGGGGGGGAGGGGAGGTAGGGATGGGGGTAAGGGGGGTGGGGGACGGGGCGGGAGTGTTCACAGACAGGACGTTATGTAAATCAACACAGACATGGTTCCAATTGCTGTCGCCGTTTGAGAAAGGAAGGGTTTGGTGTCAGATTGGAAGCACTGATTTGGAGTGGAGTGAGTGCAGTGGGTCGGATTTGTATTTTCCTCAATATTCTCGGGAATATGCAATGACATGAAACGACCAGTCACCGGGGTGTAATGGTTAACACAACTGACTACCCACTGGAAGGTTGTGGGTTCTAATCCCCCATCAGACCCTTCTAAAAATCATTGTGGGATTGTTCGGCTCTAACCGGTACCTACCCAGAGTTGGGCGTGCTATGGCCGGCTCACTGGGGAAGACTGGGATTACACACTGTCGAGTCTCATCCACTTCACGGATGCGTTATTGAGAGTGTGGCTAAAATCTTGTAACCACCACCGCAGGTGTCTGTATCTCTCTGGCCTGGTTGACACCAGGATATATCACGATAGTAACCGTAGAGTACAGCCCTGTCAAACAGCCTCAATCCTAGATGGAACTCCGTAGCATCATGATTACCATCCTCATCGACATCATCATCATCGCATTGTTAAAAAAAAAAAAAAAAAAAAGAAAAGAAAAAAAACTGCCCAGCTTCTGTGGCCATTAAGGTGGCGTAGAAAATGGGGCGAAAAAAAAAAAAGGTGAGCACAAAGGTAACCTCCCTGAGTCTGATGATCCTAAAAAATATAAAAAAAATGTAAAAAATGAAATTAAACGTTCTAAATTTTCAACGGTTTATGTAATAGCGCATAAGCAAAGTTACATATCCGCCGAGAAGTTGGAGCAGACTGTTAAACATGAGAACAGTATACGAAAATCTAAACGATAATATCTAGAAACTCTTGGTGGGGGGTGGGGGGGGGGGCGGGAAGCTGGACAGCAGGAGGTCCTCAAAGGAGAAGCCCCTGTCCCTCTCTCCCTCTCCCCTCCCCCCCCCCTTCTTCAGGCAAGTGTTTCTGCCCTAAACTCCTTGCACTCTAAAGAAGCAGGCCGCATCTAGGTCATGATTCCTGGATGCCCTTCTGCTGTTGCTGTTTTGGTTGGTTGTTGTTGGTTGTTGGTTGGTGATTGGTTGGTTGGTTGGTTGGTTTGCTTGGTTATTGGTTGGTTGGTTGTGTTGGTTGGTTGGTGTTGTTGGTTGGTTGGTTGGTTGGTTGGTTGGTTGGTTGGTTATTGGTTGGAATTGGTTGGTTTTGGTTGGTTGTATTGGTTGGTTGGTTGGTTGGTTGGTTGGTTGGTTGTTGGTGTATTGGTTGGTTGGTTGTTACTTGGTTGGTTGTGTTGTTACTTGGTTACTTGGTTGGTTGGTTGTGGTTGGTTTTGTTAATAGCACTATAAAACAAGAAGTTCTAAAAATCAGATAAAGGTGGTGGGAACAGAAATCTTGGAGAACACACAGAGCTGTGTATCACTCCACAGCAGGAACAGAGAATTAAACATGCGATTACATCTCAAACCGAGCTGGCCAGTAATTGGTTGATGTTTTGGTTGCTGCAGCAGACATTTTGCTTGTGCATATATGTATGAAACCCTGACCTGAGAGATCGTAGTCACAAGATGGAAAACCTAAAACTAATATCCACTACGTGAATGTCATCATGTCTTGAACGTATACATATTTTGTCTTGTCTCCTGGTAAGTCTGGTAGCGCATCTTTCCCGCGTAATTGCATCCGGTCGTTCCGATGGCTAGATCTATCCCGCATTTTTTCACACTACTTCCTCAGCAGTTTTGCCCAGAGTGACGATAAAGAAAGAGTTCATCGTGCCTCTTTCGATCATGCGACTCTGTGCCTTCAGGTCATGGTTGATACATATGCATAGGCAAGATGTCTGCCCTATAACCCAAAATATCATCCAATCGCTGGGCCGATTCTGTTTGAGATGAGAATTAAGGACCGTTGAGCCACGGATACGTAAAACAAGCGTGGGGATTGTGAGAACGT
>JAPXFY010000015.1:58658271-58660771 GCA_030674185.1 Monoplex corrugatus | reverse complement strand
ATTCAAAAGTGTATTATCACACACATAGACTCAGCGTAATGACAAATTCAAAAGTGTATTATCACACACATAGACTCAGCGTAATGACAAATTCAAAAGTGTATTATCACACACATAGACTCAGCGTAATGACAAATTCAAAAGTGTATTATCACACACATAGACTCAGCGTAATGACAAATTCAAAAGTGTATTATCAACACATAGACTCAGCGTAATGACAAATTCAAAAGTGTATTATCACACACATATACTCAGCGTAATGACAAATTCAAAAGTGTATTATCACACACATAGACTCAGCGTAATGACAAATTCAAAAGTGTATTATCATACACATATACTCAGCGTAATGGCAAATTCAAAAGTGTATTATCACACACATAGACTCAGCGTAATGACAAATTCAAAAGTGTATCATACACATACACTCAGCACATTCTAAATTATGTGTACATACACAAGCAAACAATTCGTTTGCCTCTTTAACTTTAACTATGCCATTCACGAAGGCATCAAACGAAACATACAGATCCTCAAAACCAGTCGCCGTTGTGTGTAGTGGTTAGCGCAACGAACTACAGACCGGCAGTTTGTGGGTTTGAATCCAATCAGTCCCTTCTAAAAAAAAATCATCGTAGGATTTTTCGGCTTTAAACCGGTTCCTACCCAGAGCTGGGCGTGCTGTGAGCTCATTGGGAAGACAGGGACCACACAGTCGGTCTCATCCACTTCACGAATGCGTCAGTGAGGGTGTTGCTCAAATCTTCTGACCTGCACCGCAGGCGTCTGCATCTCTCGGGCCTGGTTGACGCCAGAAAATATTATGATAGTAAGCGTAGAGTACAGCCCTGTCACGCAGTCTCAATCCTGGATGGAACTCCAAAGCATCCTGATCAATTTAACTAATGTGCCAGCTTCTATGGCCATTAAGGTGGCGTAGAAATGGGACGAGAAAAAAAAAAGAGGGGGGGGGGAGGGGGGAGGAGGTGAGCACAAAAGTAACCTCCTTGAGTGCAATGATCCTAAAACACACACACACACACACACACACACACACACACACACACATACACAACACACACACAACACACACACACACACACGCACATAAACACCAATACAACACACAAACACACGCGCGCGCGCGCACACATACACACACATGCCAGATCAATGACTCATTCTGCTATGATGTTGCACAGTCTGCTGTAAACTCAAGCTCTGATATCTCAAGTTCAACCACAACCTGCAACATTAAAAAACTGGCCTGTTACTACCCATCTTAACGTTTCCATCATTCTGGTGACAGTGTCAGCTTTAGTGTTTCAAAAGTCCCTCCCCCTTTCCTCCCCAATTTCAAGACCTTGCCAGCGCGTAGGGTTTTGCGACAGGCTTAAGGCGTCTGCCCGATAATTGTTGGCAGATTTGGGTGGAGCACATATGGAATAAATGCCTGTCAATTAACATCAGGAAGAGAGTTCTTGAATGTTATATAGAACCGATAATGCTATACGGTTGTGAGGCGTGGACAGTCAACAAGCAAAGCCAGAACAAGATTGAGGCAGCCGAGATGTAGTTTCTCAGAAGAATGTCGAGAGTTCCATGGACAGCAAAGAAAACAAACGAGACAGTCTTGATGGAGGCAGACACAAGAAAATCATTCATAAGGAAGATTAGGAAAAAGACAGGCAACATTTATAGGTCATTTTATGAGGAAAGGGGAATGGGAGCACCTGGTCACAACGGGAAAGCTGGAGGGAAAGAGAGCATCAGGTAGACCCAGGAAGAAGACATTAGACGGACTTGCAGAGTGGCTGAAGACAAAGAGGGTGGAAGAGATGCTTGAGGCAACAAGAGGCAGAGACAGATGGAAGGCCATGATCGCCAACGCCATGCGGCAAGGCGCCTGATGATGATGATGATGATGATGATGATGATGATGATGATGATGATGATGATGATGACACATGGAATTGTCCGAGTACGATGAATCCCTCTTGAACAAACTCCAAACAAACAAACTCCAAACAAATAAACTCCAAACAAACAAACACCAAACAAACTCCAAACAAACAAACACCAAACAAACTCCAAACAAACAAACACCAAACAAACAAACACCAAACAAACTCCAAACAAACACCAAACAAACACCAAACAAACACCAACAAACACCAAACAAACTCCAAACAAACTCCAAACAAACAAACACCAAACAAACACCAAACAAACACCAAACAAACTCCAAACAAACAAACCCAAACAACACAAACCAAACAACACCAAACAAACACCAAACAAACACCAAACAACACCAAAAACACCAAACAAACACCAAACAAACACCAAACAACAAACCAAACAACCCAACAAACACCAAACAAACCCCAAACACACACACCAACAAACACCAACACACCCAAACACAAACACCAAACAAACCCAAACAAAAACACCAAACCCAAACCACCAAACAAACACCAAACAAACACCACAA
>JAPXFY010000015.1:58638271-58643271 GCA_030674185.1 Monoplex corrugatus | reverse complement strand
AGCCTACGACTTTGTCTACCCAAAGCGTATGAGTTAGTCTACCCAAAGCCTATGCTTTAGTCTACCTAAACGCTATGATTTAGTCTATCCATGGACACTGAATATACATATGTTTTGGTTTAAGTGTTGTTCGTTTGCCTTTGGCCGACCCAACCCTGTTCTGCTATGATGGGCTCCAGGTTTTCATTCAGCCTACGTGTAGGCCTATGTATATGACACATCGTGGGCTAAACTGTGTTACTGTAACACGAAGTTCGTAGTCTGCATGTATATGACACATAGGCTAAACTGTGCTACCGTAACACGAAGTTCGTAGTTTGTTCAACTGAGAGGGAGTCATCGCATTCAGGCAGATCTATAAGCGCTCCACCCAAATCTGCCAGCGTTTATATGGCAAACTCCTCGAGCCTGCGCAAATCCTTACGCGCTGGCAAGATTTTGAAATGGGCAAGGGGAGGGGGGAGGCTGGAGGGAAGCGATGAAAGTTCAGCAAAAGGTTTCGGTACGTTTTCTTCTACGAAACACTGAGCTGACACCACCACAGTAACTGAAGCATTAGATTTATTTACGAAGATGGTCAGAGAACATGGCCAGTTTTTGTCGTTGTTGTTGTTGTTGTTATTGTTGTTGTTGTTGTTGTTGTTGTTGTTGTAGTTGTTGTTGTTTTTGTTGTTGTTGTTGCTGTTGTTGTTGTTGTTGTTTTATGGATTGAACTTCCGACAACAAATCTTTCACAGCTCTGTTTTGAAGAACAATAACAACCCGCGTAAAAAAATAAAACATAATAAAATAAAAAATAGAAAATAAAACTGTAGGCCTAGCCCTTTGGAGAGTCGAACTCAAGATCTTTGTATAGAATATATATATATATCAATGACGTTGTCCACTCTTCAAAGTTGTTCAAAACATTTTATAACTCGAAGGATTGTTGCATTACATGTAAGTCTTACTGAATCTTGTTCAACACACAGCTTAGTCTTTGCTACTACTCTCTAGCTCTGCACATAAGCGTTTCTCACCAACTGAGCTATCGGGGCTCCTTATGCTGCGATGGAAGTTGAGCAAAAGGTGCGGTACGGTTTCTTCTATTGGTGTACAGTCAACTGTGTAGTAAGCTACAGTCAGTTTATACATTGTGAAACACTGTAACGGTGTACAATCCCTGTACAACACTCACCCGATCTCTGTCGCTACAGTTTGCTCTTTCGGAAAGTGTGGGTTTATTCCGCATGATTTCTGTTTGAATGTTCACGAATAAAGAGATAAATATTTACAGCTGTATTGCGTAGTACTGGCGGATACCGTATTGAAATAATGTTGGCGTGACCAAGGGTTTGTCTCAATGGTCTTTTCTGTTTGTTTATGTATTTTCAGACCATGAAAGACTATAACGCACTCTCTCTCTCTCTCTCTTTTCTCTCTCTCTCTCTCTCTCTCTCAAAATGTTCTTAACTCCTTGTGTTTGTTAAATAAGTAAATAAATGAATACACACACACACACACACACACATATAGGCCTATATATATATATATATATTAATGAATAGATACATGAAAAAAACACCTTTACTGATCTTAGCAGAGGTCCGATTTTATATTTACCAGATTTCAAGTAAATCAGAACAATGTTTAAAGTAACATTGTGAAACACAAATTTTATGATATTTTCGTGTCTTGTGAATGTATAGATTCTAATGCCCTGGGAGTCCATATGAGTGTGGTGGAGACTAATGCTGTGTAGAGCGATTTGTCATTATTATTATCATTAGTAGTAGAAGTGATGGTAGCAGTAGCAGTAGTAGTAGTATTCTTATATTATCATTATCGTCATCATCATCGTCTTCATTATTACAATGTCATTATTTTCATCTTCAAACATTATCAACTTTTCGTGATTGTAGCACACGAATCAAAGCTTTACTTACTAGATCTACCAATGTAAACGAGAATGAAGAATAATCAGTCCTCAGTCAAATATCGATTCTCGCATACAGTTTCCATTCATAGCACAATCCACCACTCCCAGATACTCAAAAATGCCTCAGTGAGTGCAGAGGACAGACAGACAGACAGACAGACAGACAGATAGACAGACAGACAGAGGATGAAGACTACGCTTGGCTAGCCAGCCGTTAGATGAAAATAGCAAAGAGTTCGGGAAGTTCGTACATTTCTCATGGGAACGACCCGTCGACTTTCTTCATTCCGTTTATTTCTGTCTCTTTCTGGCTGTAAAGACGTAACTAGCGATTCAAAACGGGAAGAACAGCAACGTTGACGGTTGGGATATTTGTAAACAAACGGTTTCTGTTAGTAAATACAAGTACCGAAAGCGAGATGGGAAGGTGAGATGGTGGTTGGGGTGGGGAGGGGGGATGGATGGAAAGAAAACTCCAACGTTTACGGTATGCGCGTCGCGTAAGTTCGTATCGATTCACACACACGCACACACACTAACACACGGCACGTTGGGTACAGCAAGGATTTGATTGGCTAAACCACCCCACGTGACAACTCCATCAACGGGCCACCGGGGTTGAGCGGGAAGATTTTGGTTCTCTGCCAACTCATTACATATTCATGAAGCCAAGCGTCGAGCACGTGATAGGGATAGAACATAAGGTTTTTGAAAAAAATACCTTTCTTATTCTACAACAAAAGAGAGCATAATTATGTTTGAAAGTATATAATTTTAATTTTACGTACGGTACTGCTTTTGGTTTTGTGCATATTCTTGAGACTAAAACGAAAAAGGAGAAAACATGTTCCATTTTAAAGACCACACCCCTTCTAGAAAGTTCGACTGATCCAAGTCTAGACGGACTTCAATTGAGTGTGTGCCAACGACAGCCCATTGGCCCAGATAGACAGCGCGCTTTCGTCTATAAACGCCTGCGCGAGGAGTTGTTGTCAGACCAGACGTGTATGTACGGACGGAGAACAGCTATCACTGAGTTCTCTCGCCTCTTGCATCATTACATTGTTTGATATTTTGAACACTACATACGTTGTTGTGTTGGACATTACCTACAGTTGGTACATTCCAGTTTGACTAACTTGTGTTTGCTGAACTTTATTTTACTCCAAAGGATTACCATCTCCCATGGCCATGTATCCAAACGCGACTCACGGTTACATGCCGTTTGTGAAGCCGGCACACAAACGCCAGGCTGCCAAACGATCGAAGGCGGATAAGGACAGCGCTAAGATGAAGGCTGCTGAAGGTACGAAAACCTACAAGGTGACGATGAGGGACCGACGTGGGTTTACCTACACCTACATCATCCAGGCAGACGCCACGAAAACTCTGCCTGTGCTGTGCGAATCCCGTGTCACGGCGCCCAACAATTCCCCGCTCCTGTCCAACTCCCTACCCAACATGAGGCGTTCAGCCCGCTTCCCAGTGTCCGCTCCCGAGTCTCGAAGCTGTGCCTCTCTGGCTGACGGCAAGGAAGACCTGACCAAGGTGGACGACGGGGAGAAGAAGGGGCTGTTCAACTCCCTGCTGCAGTACATCAAGAAGAAGACGTCGTCCAAATCCTCCAAGACGACCAACAACACGGCGGCCAAGTCGAAGAGGAAGGTGAAACCGTTGCCACAGAGGAAACGTCAAAGGACTGTGTCAGTGATGTCCAACTTGGACCCCATTCAGGAGAGTCCGGAGGAGGACAACCTGGATGATACGGACTCTTATTCCCATGACAGTGTCACCAGTTGCAGTGAAAGCGACAGCGGGGACGGTCATGAATCATGCCCGTAGTATAGATTATATCCCTAGGACTTTTCTTTTCCTTTCTGCATTCTGCCATCCAGTGAGCTTCTGCTTCAACGTGGCGTTCCTGTGATTACCGCTGCTGAGTGTAACCCCACAACACGCATCTCACCATGTGCCTGTCATGGCGAGAAGGGGGTGTCTTCTCTCAGGGGTGTCCTATCCACGTCCACGGAGTGCTCCCAGGTGAGGAGAGGGGAGCAGTAAAGACGGTGGGAGGGTGCAGTGTCTTCAGAGACTGGGACAATCCAGTGATGTCTTCAATCTTGTGGACAATCCAGCGATGTCTTCAGAGCTGTTGACCATCCTGTGCTCGTTATCCGCCTGCATCTGTGACTGTTTCTCTTCACAAGCACGTGTTGAGGGCGAAAACCACCAGAAGCTAGTCGTCATTCCAGGCCCGTGGTTGCGGCCAGTGATGGACTTTGTCATGTTAAACACCTCAGGGCCTGTGCTCCATGGTTGGCCAGAACTGTTGCTGTCTAGTCAGGGTGAGGAGGAGGGGGTCAGGGTATGGAACTGGTCGTCCGTCCAGTGCTGAGTGACGTTACCCTGACTCGTGCATGGTTGTGACTCTAAGTCTGCTTGGTTGAGCGACTGAAGGATTGAACGTGTGCTGTATGAGACGAGCGATTGATCTGAATGAGCGTGACTGCGAAGTGAGTGAGAGACTGAAGTGTCTGCGAGGAGTGACTTGATCCGAATGTTCGTGGATGTAAAAGTGATTGATTGATTTGACTGAACGTGGTTGCATTTAGCCTCCTTTTTTTATACATGGGCTTTTTTGTGAAGTTGTGTTCAAAACGTGGGATATCCGTTGCCAGATCTGCTGAAAAACTGTTGAAGTGAAGTGTGACTGTTGACTGAATACCGTGGCTTTACATCCACTCTGTAAGCAGCCAACATTCCCAGAGACTTGTGTGTGTCCGGAGGGACTAGTTCCAGAGACAATTCCAGTAGGACTTGCTTGGTGAAGTATTACCTTGTTCAAACCAACGACTTTAATAACTTATCATTCAGTGAACATTGTTTTAATTTATTATTTATTGAATATTGTTTTTACCCTAAGTCAAAAAAATTCCTCTGCACAAGTGCCCAATTGTCTTGTATTTTTATTATTGTATTGCTCTTTAAGTGCCCTGATGTCTGGTTAATAGTATGCTTTTAGACATGCTTATTTCGTAATGTATCAGAAATGATAGCGTACGTATATAGGCCTAGAATTGTA
>JAPXFY010000015.1:58625771-58633271 GCA_030674185.1 Monoplex corrugatus | reverse complement strand
AAGAGAAAGTATGAAAGACTTTACTGAACACCATTACTGAAATAGCAGTAAAGTAATAGGCCCTACAAATCATACGCAAAATAAACAGTCAGGCCTGTAAGACTATGTCAAGATACATTCTCTTCATACTGCATTCATGGAATAGCAATACAGTAATATAAACCATAAGCAAAACATACAGCTACACCTAAAAGGCTATAACAAGATAGATATTCTTCAATTCAGATTGCCTTAATGAAATAGCAACACAGTAATATAAATCATAAGCAAAACAAACAGTTACGCCTATGAGCCTATATCAAGATAGATATTCTTCAAAACGTATTATTGAAATAGGATCAGGAACAATTGTACCAGATGTGGGGGGGGGGGGGGGGAAGCTGTGAAGTAACTTTCTGTAATAACACTTACCGAGAAATCGTTAATTTGATACAGAACAGAATATAATGAGAAACGTTTGAGACTGCTACTCCTACTACTACTGCTATGACCACTGCTGCTGCTGTTGCTGCTGCTGTGGCTACTACTACTACTACTGCTGCTGCTGCTACTACTACTACTACTGGTGCTGCTACTGCTGCTGCTGCTGCTGCTACTACTACTACTACTACTGCTGCTACTACTATACTACTACTACTACTGCTGCTGCTGCTGCTACTACTACTACTACTAGTGGTGCTACTACTACTACTACTGGGGGAAAGCAGACGACCCAGCATGTCCGCTCTGTCAGAAGAAACAAACAGTGGAACATGTCCTAAGCTCTTGCAAAGTAGCGCTAGCCCAAGGAAGGTATACATGGAGGCACAACCAAGTTCTGAAAGTGATCACAGATGTGGTTAGCGAAAAAACCATGACCCCAAACGCACCAATTGCTATGACAACGTTCTACAAAGCAGGAGGGAAACAGGTCTGGCCCGAAAGTGCTATGACAACCAGCACATTGCCAAAGGGTCTTCTGGATGGAGCAGTCGACTGGGAGTGTACAGCAGACCTCCCAGAGTGGAGAAATTACCCAGATGTCATCAGCAAGACAGGCATGAGACTCCTCGAAACAAGTGATTCTGATAGAACTCACTGTGCCATACGAAAGCAGAATGGAAGAAGCACATATCTACAAGACCGAAAAATACGCCGGTCTTGCCAGCACCCTGAAGAAAGCAGGTCTGCGGGTCAAAATCTTCGCCATAGAGGTCGGGGCAAGAGGGTTTGTGGGCACCTCCGCTTATGATCTCATGAAACAACTCGCCATTTCTGGGAAGAAGAGGACTAGAGCCCTTAAAGCGATGGCAGAGGCAGCAGAAAGGAGCTCAAGCTGGATCTGGGCAAGGAGGAACGAAAAAAGTGAACTTCATAAGGATTAAATTCCCTACAGATGATGTGTGCCACGTTAGCACATTGGTAAAACCGCGTACCGCAGTTCTGAAGCGCAGAATCGCCCAGGTTCGATCCCCGGCGTGGGAAAAAAAAAAAAAAAAATAGACAACAGCAGAAGGGCATCCAGGAGTCATGACCTGGATGTGGCCCGGCCCCCCGAGAGTGTAAGGAATTCAGGGCCGAAACACTTGTCTAAAGGGGGTTACTTCTCTGAAGACCTTCTGTTGTCTAGCTCTCCCTAGAGTTTCTTTCTACCTACCACTTCTGCTACTACTTCTAATCATAATGATAAGAAGCAGAAGAAAAAGAAGAAGAATGACGATGTTGATGATGATAATACGAAAAAGACTATATAATAATAACAACAATGATGATAACAATAGTAATAATAATAATGATAATAATAATAATAACAACAACAACAACAATAATATTATTTGCAGAGCGCACACAGTTCTTGTCAAAGATGTCTCGTTGCATTTGCCATATTGAAAAAAGTGGGAGGTGATGAAGATTGCCATGTTGATACTAAAGTAATATTCAATAAGCACACGCTAATGACTATGCTACTTGGCGCTGCCTTGTTTGTTTGTTCGTTGTGGGTGTTTTGTTGTTGTTGTTGTTGTTTGTTGTTTTGTTTTCGTTTCTTTTTTGTTTTTGTTTTTGTTTGTTGTTGTTGTTGTTTGTCTTTTCTTTTCTTTCTTTTTCTTTCTTTTTTTTTTTTTCTTTTCTTTATTTTTTTTTGGGGGGGTGTTCATTTTTGTTTTTGTTTTTCGTTTTGTTCTCTCTCTCTCTCTCTCTCTCTCTCTCTCTCTCTCTCTCTCTCTCTCTCTCTCTCTCTCTTGTTTTTTGTTGTGTTTTGTTTCGTTTAATTGCGTGCTGGGTTTTTTCATGTTTCTGTAACAGAAAGATTACATCAATGTTAGGTTTTCCTGTGATAATTTCACAAGTCACCAGACACTCAGAGATATGACTCAACAGGATTTTGAACAACGATACACAATGACATGTGATGCTCTGAGGGCGTACACACACGAAGGAGGTTTGAGGCACTAACAGTCTACAGACATGTTAACCTGGGTGATCACGGGGGAAAAAAGAGCAAAAATAAAAAAATAAAATAAAAAATAAAAAAACTCACTCTATTCTTTACGCACCAGGCGGGAAATACTCGGGCAGGAGCGAACCCAGATCTTCTGACTTGTTATTGTTGATATTGTTGTTTAAAGCCCAGCCGACTGCGTAGAGCCATATCAGGGCTATAACCGCTTCAAAACATACAACACTTCCAACAGCAAAAAGAAAGAAAGAAAGAAAGAAAAGAAAATTAAGTACACGTATCAATGCATTCGGGCACATAATCTGAGGACGTGCCCCTAGTGCTGACCACTCCGTCCAATTTATCACACAGCGATTTAAAAATCAGACTTGATTACAAACTTAAGCATAACTTAGGACACCAAAACATATATAGAAACAGGCATGAATTACCTAAAACTGCTTCCACATATCTCACAGCCCCAGAGCCACAAATGCACTCAAAACATGTACCCAATTATCAATCCTAGGAAAAATGTACGTAAGACTTTATGGAACACATACAGGTGAATGGACCAGCAAGGCAGAAAATGGCAAGAAGAAATAACAGAAAGCAAAGGAACAAGGCAGAAACAAAGAGAGTGACAAAAAAGAGGCAATTTCTGGCACAGAATTTCCAGAAGGTGGGGATACTATTTATACTGAAAGAGCCCCCGGCATCCCCACGGGGGGAGACCTTCTGACTGGAAATGCGATATATAACCCACTTGGCTACCACGCTCTCGACATGTGTTTAAATCAAAGTTAAAAAACCCACCTCTTTTCCCAACAATGAATTCTACAACTACAGTGGAAACCATTTATAACAGGACCGGTTATAATAGGAATCCGGATATAACAGGGCTTTTTTCAATCCCCATTTTTTCTTCCTCTTTGTCTCTATTAAAACTTATCGGCAATAACAGGGAGACAAGAGGGCTCGATCGGTTATAGCAGGGATGCCGAGACGGGCTCTGCAGCAGAAAGGCCTAGGCCTAGACTCAGCACGCCACGCAGTAGGCCTAGATCTAGATCTAGGCTAGCCTTGGTATACTGTGTACTGTACACTGAAAGAACGCTTCGCAATGCGAGCGTGATGCGCGCGCAAGCGTGTAGGCCTGAGGCCACTGAGTCAGTGACTGACTGCGCCATCATTCAGTTTGTAAGCTTACTGCACACTTACACCAGACCAGATCTAGGCCTAGATCTACTGTTTATCTTTCCATGATTTACAAAAGTCAAGAGTTAGTTGATCAATCCTTATTTCCCTTGATATCTGATATAACAGGGATCTGATATAACAGGGATTTTGATTTGGTCCCATCATCCCTGTTATATCAGGTTTCCACTGTACTTCTTTCCTTCAGTCTGCGTGTGTGTGTGTGTTGTGTATGTGTATATATATGTGTGTGTGTGTGTGTGTGTGTGTGTGTGTGTGTGTGTGTGTGTGTGTGTGTGTGTGTGTGTGTGTGTGTGTGTGTTTTGGTTTTTCTTCTTTTGTTTGTTTGTTTGTTTTGTTTGTTTGTTTTTTAAACATCAAATATTGCATGGTTGCCTTTGTCGATTGTATGCGTATTCCTGGTGCGTGAGTGTGCTTTGATGTGAATTGTCAAGATTTGGTGCTGTATGAATGCTGTAATTATTGTTATTGTTATTGTTATTGTTATTGTTATTATTATTATTATTATTATTATTATTATTATTATTATTATTATTATTGTCATCATTGTTACTATTATTCTTGTTGTTATTATTATTATCATTATTATTATTATTATTGTTATTATCATCATCGTCATCATTATCATCATTGTGTCATTGTTACTATTGTTCTTGTTGTTGTTGTTGTTGTTACTATTCTTATTATTATTCTTCTTATTATTATTATTATTATCATTATTATTATTATTATTATTACTATTATCATTATTATTGCTATTATTATTATTATCATTATTATATTTACCGATCTCATCACCAAAGCTAGGACCTATTTCATAAGAATATCATGTCAGAACGCAACATACATAAAAGTGTACAATGCAACCCAGTTGTGAAAAGCGCAAGTTCGTTGATACCCAGTGTACTGTGCTTTTAGAGTATGAGAGAGACAGAGACAGAGACAGCGAGAATGAGAGAGAGAGAGAGAATGAGACAGACAGACAGACAGAGACAGACAGAGATAGAGGGGGAGAGACAGAGACAGAGAAAACGGGAGAGAGAGACAGAGACAGAGAAAACGGGAGAGAGAGAGACAGAGACACAGAGAGCGACAGAGACAGACAGACAGACAGACAGACAGACAGAGAGAGAGTGAATCAAGATAATGAATGGCACTACATCTGTGCATCTATAAATGTACACCGACGTGACCAACCACATACATTAGCCCACCTCCATAGATATGTACTCATAACTTGACGCAGATAGGCAACGTGTCCAGCTTGTCAGTGCACTGTGAGATGACCTTCAGCATTGATTCTTACTTAGTTTCTCATTAACGTCTTTTAGACCTCGAAATGACGGTCGGTGGGGTAGTCGAGTAGGTAAGACACCTGAGATTTGTAATCAGAAAGTCTGGTTCGATCCTATTTGTCTTTAGTAATATTATACATGTCTCTGATACTCAACATCATCATCATCATCGTCATCATCATGTGCCCTGCCGCATGGCGTTGACGATCATGGCCCTTAACACGAATCTATAGCTGTCTTGTACTCCCACCCTCTCTGTCTTCGGCCACCCTGCAAGTCCGTCCAATATTTTCTCCGTGTGCCTACTTGGTGTTCTCTTTCCCTCCAGCTTTCCTGTTGTTACCTGGAGCTCTAATTCCCATTTCCTCATAAAATGTCCTCTGAATGTTGCCTGTCTTTTCCAAATCTTTTTTTTAATTTTTTTATTATTATTATTCATGATCTTCTTGTGTCTGCCTCTTTCAAGACAGTCTCTTTTGTTTTCTTTGCTGTCGTGGAACTCGCAACATTCTTTCTTAAAAAAACACATTTCAGTTGCCTCAATTTTTGTTCTGACTTTGCGTGTTGACTGTCCATGCCTCACAACCGTACAACAGTCTCTGACCCCGTATATTTGGACATGGTCACCCACATGCGGTCGTTTGAAGTTTGAAATTCGTTCAAGAGGGATTCACTGCACTCCGAAAACTCCATACGCGCTCAACCCAAATCTGCCATCAATTATCTGACAGACTTCCGATGTCTGCGCAAAAACCCTATGCATTTGCAAGGTCTTGAAATGAGGAAAGGGGGGGCAGAGGGACCTATGAAACATTAACCCTTTGACTCCCACACCCTATGCATCAACTGCAAAAATGTTACCCTTTGACTCCCTCACCCTATCCACCAGCTTCCTGCAGGAAGCTGGTGGATAGTGTGAGGGAGTCAAAGGGTTAAGTTTTACTTTGCTAGCATGGTAGACAATGCAGAATGCTGAGGGACAGTGGTGTGGGAGTCAAAGGGTTAAGCTGACACCACCAGAATGATGTAAACATTAAGATGAGCAGCAAACAGGCCAGCTCTTAATGTTGCGGGCTGGGATTCGCAGAAGCTCTAAGCTGTCCAAGAAAAGTACAGAGTCTTGGATGGGACAGAGCTAGCTAGTTGCCAGTCTCTCTGTAAACGTGTCTTTGGTAATAGTTACATGTATACGTACGTAGCTCTGACACTGCATAGTTGGAAACGGTCGCCAACGCTGCGACTGACCGGTTCAGAATGGTATCCATTATTCACTCAACCAGGTCAAGGGCAACTTCTGATTAACGTCAATTGTTCATGCATCAGAGCACAAAAGTTTTATTAAGCCTCTGTTCGTGTGTGAAGTTTACTGCGCATTTACTACGTTCTGTTGTACATCTGCTAGTAATTGATATGGCATGAAAGAAATAATGATGGGACATCAAACGAGAGACTGAGACAGAGAGAGGGACAGACAGACAGACAGACAGACAGACAGACAGAGACAGACAGACAGACAGAGAGACAGAGACAGACAGAGAGACAGAGAGACAGACAAATAGACAAGACAGACAGACAGACAGAGAGACAGACAGACAGACAGAGACAGACAGACAGAGACAGAAACAGAAACAGAGAGACAGAGACAGACAGAGAGACAGACAAACAGACAAGACAGACAGACACACAGAGAGACAGACAGACAGACACTGTTCAGACAGACAGACAGACAGACAGACAGGCAGACGAAAAGAAACTAACTTGAGAGTTGAAATTTGAAAACATTTTGTTACTGAAGGAAAATAATGTTGGATCCCACTATATCATACATCTTATGACAAGCTCTAGCTAATCTGCACATAACACAAAGTACACGAACATAAAAGAGACAGGACGAGACATCAAGCGAGAGAGGGAGAGAGAGAGAGAGAGAGAGAGAGAAGACAGACAGACAGACAGACAGACAGACAGACAGACAGACACAGACACAGAGACAGAGAGATAGAGACAGAGAGAGAGACACAGAGATAGAGACAGAGAAAGAGAGAATTAATGCAGTAAATTTATACACTCCCTACCGTGTGTATTTGTGGACGTAAAATAACAACTAGTCATCTTATTTCCTGCATGAGGCTAAAACGACACATTTCTTTACTTTCTAAGAACAGTTTCCCACATATTTAATTCAGCAGCATTAATTAACATAGGAATGTGTTGTCAGCCAATCAAAAATTCCAATAGCTAAATGTTTATCATTCGTTTAAGTTTTCCTGTAGATTTAAATGAACATCATTAACATACGGCTGTTTTGTCAGCCCGTCAAATCGTCCAGTGGTTAGATATTTATTATTGGTTATAATTTTTGTTCATTATATTTCATTTATCGGATTTATTGTTAGAATAGATAGTTATTACTTCGTTTGTTCGCTGTTCTCTCCCCTTATCCATTTCCCTTTTCTTTCCTTTCTTTTTTTTCTTTTTTTCTCAAAACTGACAGTATCTAAACCTCTCTATTTGCCCTTCCTCCAATCACTCTCCCACCCCATCCCTATACCTTTGTGTTTCTGAAATCAC
>JAPXFY010000015.1:58595771-58615771 GCA_030674185.1 Monoplex corrugatus | reverse complement strand
TTGTTTCTTGTAGTTTGTCCAAACTGGTGATATTTTCATAGCAAAAGTATCATTTTTGTTCTTCTACTCCAAACGCTTTTAGATATTTTGAATAACTGAACCCGGGGGCCAAAAAAATTGACAATGTCCAGAAACTTGAGTTTGTGAATACAGATACACATGTATTGATTGTTACGTTTTACAACAAATTTAAACGCGTTTTGTTTTGGGGGTAGTTCGTCTCCTTTCAAGTCTGACGAGACAAACTCTTGTACGATTTCCTTTTCTTTCTCTACTTCTTCCTCCACAAGGTCAAACCCATCTGGTCTGAACGGACCCTCTTCTTCTTGTGTACTGGCTTTTGAATTTGGTAGGTTTACAAAGCGCCGAATCAAATAGGGTTTGATCACATTGAGGTCGTACTTGGAAGAATTGAACCCAACCACGGGAAGTTCGTGGACGTAGTCTTCCAACTTGTCTTTTAACGCCTTTGCGGGTATGTGGTGAGTGTTCAAAGACTCATCACCATCATCAATGAGAGCATCTAACTCAGAAAATGTATTATCAAATTGTTAACGGAGATGAGAAAAGGACATTTCAGAGATATTTTCCAAATAATTGACCATGTTGTTGACCAGTTTTTGCGGGTCCCCATCACTTACAAAACAGCGAGGCTCTTCAAACCCAGGTACATTGGAAGCCACAGAAACAGAGAGAGGGACATGTCTGGCTGTGTACGTTGTGCTAGAGTGTGTTTGTTTTGTCTGTGGTAGGTCATCTGTCTCAAAAAACACTTCAAAGTCAAAAGTAGCTCTATAAGGAAACACGAAAGCAGGATCAACAGACATTCCGTAACGATAGAGTTGTTGTAACACCGATTCTGGTGGTGTGTACACACCTCCTTTGTATGTGTGTTTGGTTTGAATACCCGTGCATGTGTTTTCATGTTTGTATAACTGTTTGAGTGTATGCCAGAGCTTTCCACATTTGGAGCAAGCGAGCGCATGACCTAACCTATCGATGTCATTAATGTACATGAAATGTTTGTTTGTACACTAAAACTGTGAGTGTGTTTGTGTGTTTGTAATCACTGCGACGAACTGGAACCAGACATGGGGGTGATCGTGTTTCATCAAATTCAAACACATCGACATTGATCTGAAACGTCCGTTCGACAGAATCGAGCTGTAAAAGAGTGACCCCAGGAAAATGGGAAGAGGAAGGACAGTACTTTTCCGCCCACTGACTTAAAAAGAACTTTGGTTGGTTTCTGTAAAGCATGAATCGATGCGCCTTTGTGAAGTGCCAGGCAACGAAAGAGACAGAGACCATCCGTATAACAGAACTGATGGCGTTCATCTTTTTGTATCTAGTGTATTTAAAAAATGATTGTTGGCAATGTAGTCTGGGAGAAGATCCACTACTCACACATTCAATAGGAAAGTCCATGTAAGTCTTTACGAGAAAGTCTCGTGTATATGAGTTTATTAATACAGTTCAAGGAGGTGTGGATATATACGAACATGTGTACCGTGTAGATTAGACTTTATGGTCAGTGATTTTTCTCCTCTGTGATATGTGACGTGTTTACGAAAACGTCGGGGGGGGGGGGGGGGGGGTGTTTTATAAGCTTACTTCAAGGGTGTGTGGATATCTTTGAAGGGAGCGTGCGCCATGAGGCATTATAATTTATCGTACCATGGTGAACCCTATCCATATCGTTATATTTATATATATATATATATACATATATGTTAAGAGTCTATATGTATACATGTTTATATATATATATAAATGAATGAATAATAGAAAGACAACCAAAAATAAATATGACAGACATTGACTTGACTTTTATCGCTGAATATACAAAGTTGAAACCAAAAAATTGCTCGTGTTAATCAAAGCTGAGAGAAGTGTGGAGATAACCAATAAAAAATATATGGACTGGTTTATCTCCTACTTTCAATAGATCTAAGCCTTGTCCGGTGACACCGCGAGGAGGTCCGAGCTCCATATATATGAAATATATATGAGTAGTCATCTTTTTTTAGTGGTTTTTTTTTTCCTTTTTTTTTTTTCTTTCTTTTTTTTTTTCTTTTTTCTTTTTATTCCTCAAAGTTCTAAAACAAAAATCCACAAGTAGCATTCATTCTCTTTTAAACAAAAGTATACAAGTAGCATTTACACACAATCTGTCTCTCACAAAACTCCTAATACAAAATCATCTAAACACACACACACACACACACACACACACACACACACACACACACACACACACACACACACACGCCTCTCTCCGTCACAAATCTCTAATACAATGTTCATCTAAACACACACACACAGAGCTCTCTTTCACAAAACTAATACAATGTTCATCTAAACACACACCCACACACACACACACACACACACACACACACACACACACACACACACACACACACACACACACACACACACACACACACCCACACACACACACACACACACACACACAGCTCTCCGTCACACAAACAATAATTTTTACAGTGTTGTGGGGTACTGTCCGCCGGCGCCCTGTTCTTCTTGTTCTTGTCACTTCGTTGAGTGTCCTCAATCATCCCGTTGATTATTCTGACACTTTTACAAGGGGGGTACGCAACAAAACAAAACAAATACTGGTGGAGTATATGAGCTCCCGATGTGAACACGCCAGGAGACGCGGCTCCAACCACTGCATCAGTCAATGAATCGTTCCACTCAGGGATGGTTCGCGGGAGGAACGAATCCTGTAATCACGTGAACACTGAAGTCTAGCAAGCTGGCTTGAGTGTGCTCTTCTGTCCCTCTCCTTTGGTGCTCTCAACCGGGGGCCAAGTGCTCGTAAAAGCATTCTGTCTATAATAATTATCATCTTTCAGTCTTTCTACCAGTTCTTGTTTAGGTAGCTCACTAAGAGCTCTCTCCAAATAAGTAAAAATAGTTTCGTCACCTCCCATCATCACACAGTCGTGATCTCTTTGACCACCCGCATTAATGCGGCACACTTCACAGTTTTGGGCATCAAAGTCGCGGATGCGACTTTCCATTGCAGAAGGTCTTGAAACAATCGTTGATTGTAGCGCGCACAGCATTGCAGGCTTTAGGTTTAGTTGCTAGCGGGAGGGGGAGAGAACCTGGCCTCCTGATGCAGAGATAAGTGAGTTAGCCACTCCTCTCTGCTGGGCGCGCGAACCAGCGCTAAGAGTTGTGACAACACAGTAGGCTACCCTTTTCTTTCCTGCTAGTTTAGTACAAATTCATCCTGCTGACTACTGTGACTCACAACCAATCATAAGATAGGTCTTAAACTGTAGATTCATATGACTCCAAACATGCCATATCTTTTGCAAACAAAACAACTGAAAATAAAGGATAATTCGTACATAGAAGGGAGACAGGGCAAGCTACCATGCGATATCACAGTCAAAAACATCAGTCTTCCAAACATGCTGTAAGTCACCTCTGACTTTCCCTCTCTGCTAAACATCCACCATTCAGCAAGCTACATAGGCCTATCTCTGCCATGCAGTACACTGACCTGTTTCAGTATACATTTTCCTTGGGGAGCAGCAGGCTGTGATTAATTACCACACTGTTCTGGCATGGTGGGCGGGCAGTGGGGGCTGGTATCCGTGGTCTTATCTGACACCACACATTCCTCAATCTGAGAGAGTGTTTGTACACATGTACTGTCCATTTAACAGCTGGTGTTTAGCACACAAGAAAATTATAGCTTATCCATATGATTCTGCACTATGACGGATGTGCTACTTTCTTTCCATGTTTGCCTGATAATTAAAATTCTTACTATTGACCTACATATCACTTGAAGAAAAACTAAAAGATTCTGAAAGTAATGCTACCAATTTTGAAGAACAAGGTCTCCCAACAGTGTAAAATCGCTACTCACAGTTCCGTAGCTTTCGATGGCGTTCTCGCCATCTTCGTCAGCGCTCTAATGCTGTCTGCGTGAATCTCTACTCAGATCTCGCGAACATGGGATGAACCCAGTTCACGAGATCGAATCAGAGAATGGTACATCGATTCTGAAAGTAGTTTGTGCTTGCACCTTACTGCTGTTTCTTTCTGCGCTTCTTTGCAGGAGAGGACTGTATGATAGGCGATGTGCCTGTGAGACGATCCTTCATGATATACTAGAGTTGGTCTTCTTCACTCCTCAGTCCATGTGAACAATCTAACCCGACATCAGTATCACCACAGTCGCTACTTGTGGTGGCGTTTGTAACTGGTACATTTTGGGGGATACCACGTTTGGGTTTGGATGGTCTACCAGCTGTGTTCTGACTGAAAAAGGTTTTACACACAATACAGTCACTGACTGCAACTGATGGATCAAAAGGTTGTGTCCACAACATAGCACATTTCTGTATAGCCTCTTTGGCTGATAGTATTGTTTGGTCAGATGGTGATGATGAGTTCTTTAGTCTCAAAACCCTTGTGTAACATTTTGTACAAAGTGTTGTAGCGTGTGTACTGCTTGAGTCATTAGACACAACTAAACCATAAAAATGTTCCATGTCAGAAGCATAGTTTTTGCACAACTTTGGGGGGTTCAAGTCACGGTTCCTTTTTGACCTCTCACCACAAACTCTACATGTACATAAAGAATTGAGACGAAAGGCATGGTCACTGTCTAAATGTTTTTCTCCTTCCATCATGGCTAGACCCGTGCCGTGATATTACTTGCAGTAACACATGCTTTGAAGCACAAACTATACAATCACACACTTCTTTTCAACTCCTCTATAACGTTAAAGTCAAACTGTATAGTAAATCAAACACTCACATAGTATAGAGGAAATGTCCAACAAGCACATACATAAACGTCACATCCACAGTAAGTCAGGTTTAGGAACCATTGCACCGTAAACTTTGGTAAAATCCACTACACGTTAGCATGCCACAACAGAGAATAACAAGGGCCAGCTGTCTGGTGGTAAAATCCACTACACGTTAGCATGTCACAATAGAGAATAACAAGGGCCAGCTGTCCGGTGGTAAAATCCACTACACGTTAGCATGCCACAATAGACAATAACAAGGGCCTGCTGTCCGGTGGTAAAATCCACTACACGTTAGCATGTCACAACAGAGAATAACAAGGGCCAGCTGTCTGGTGGTAAAATCCACTACACGTTAGCATGTCACAATAGAGAATAACAAGGGCCAGCTGTCCGGTGGTAAAATCCACTACACGTTAGCATGTCACAATAGAGAATAACAAGGGCCAGCTGTCTGGTGGTAAAATCCACTACACGTTAGCATGCCACAATAGAGAATAACAAGGGCCAGCTGTCCGGTGGTAAAATCCACTACACGTTAGCATGTCACAATAGAGGATAACAAAGGCCAGCTGTCTGGTGGTAAAATCCACTACACGTTAGCATGTCACAATAGAGAATAACAAGGGCCAGCTGTCTGGTGGTAAAATCCACTACACGCTAGCATGCCACAATAGAGAATAACAAGGGCCAGTTGTCTGGTGGTAAAATCCACTACACGCTAGCATGCCACAACAGAGAATAACAAGGGCCAGCTGTCCGGTGGTAAAATCCACTACACGCTAGCATGTCACAATAGAGGATAACAAGGGCCAGCTGTCCGGTGGTAAAATCCACTACACGCTAGCATGTCACAATAGAGGATAACAAGGGCCAGCTGTCCCGTGGCAGGAGGGGAGCAGGGTGTGGCACTGATAAGGGGATAGAGTTGCCGCTGAACTAAACCCGATAGCGAAGTGAGCGGTATGTTCGGCAATGTCTTTGAATAAACTTTTCAGTGTCTGGGTAAAATGTAGGGGGTAGACCAAAGCTGTCAAAGTATTCTGCATCTCCATATCCATTAAACCAGACACTGACCCAATGTTCCCTCGGTCCATTGCTGTGATCGGTGTTGACGACAAAACCAGTGGGGTGTTGTGTATCAATATGTTGAGGGAGTTTATCTCTCGGGTACACCCCACCAAAGACATGTCTTGTGTATATGTCCTCATTTAACACAGTAGCAATCTCTGTATTGTTCATGATGAAAAGTCCGTCAGCACTTGTCGGGAACGATCAATTTCGATCATGCTATCTAACTCTGCATAAACCAACACATGGACAGGGTGGGGTAGAGCTTGAGAAAACTTTAGTTCTAACCTTAGGGATGAACTCTTGAGTAGCTCATACTGCTGATCTCCATCCAGTAGACTAGGGGACAGGTCAAAGGCGTATAGAGTGTATCCTCGGGCAAAATCTTGATATTCAATGTCGTTTCCAGCGTCTTTGTTGATCACCCCCGTGGTAAGCTCTCACATACTGGTGATGTTCAAAATCTGGAGTCAGTGCTTTTGCAGGTATTTGACGACCATCCATGTACAGACATAAACAGTTTAAGTCAAAGTGTTGGAAATGCAATGGGTTTCTGTCGTATCGACCGTTGAACGCTGCACTGTTCAGAAGACCAAAGGCAATCTTGGTAGGGGTCTGACTCAGGAAGAGGTTGTCTTGCACTGCGCTAAAATTGCATTGGGGAATGGCAAAGGTCTTCTGGACAATTCTCTTCAGAGGATACTTGCATGTACCCCTTTCCAATGCTTTCTCGTGTGCCAGGGAGATGGACGGGGTTCAGTTTCACTTTGCGAACAAACAGGGAGGCGTAAGTGATGACGCTTTTAAAGGGGGCCCCCGCACCCCCATCATGAGCCATCAAGTTAAAGTTTTTTTTTAGAGGGAGTCAGTCTGATCTTGACAGCCACTCCGTTGATCATGTAGCGCTCCTGGTGCATGATATCTGTGTGAAGGCGACCCATCATATCAACTTCCCTGCTTCTGACCGTGAGCTGACGTCGAGTCCTCAGTCCAACGTTGTCAGCTCCTTGAGTGTTGTCGAGGTGGCCTGGTGTGTCTCTGTAGTACAGACTAGAAGTTAAATGACTGTTTTTGGCGTCTTTGCCATAGCTGAGTGTCGCCTCGATGTAAGCTCGATAAGGATAACTGTTTTCACTGGGTGAAATTAGGGTGTCATTGAGAGAAATATCCACCTGGCTAAACAGACTGTGAAGCCAATAGTTGGTTGGAGCGACATCGGTGTTGGCGTCCAGGGGTGTGCCATCTGCTTTTGTCACTTTGGCGCGGATGTGAAGATAGGTGTTGTTCAGATCCAAGTAATCTGTGGTGGTGCCACTGATGCTAAATTTCGATGGGTGCACCTGGAGACAGAGTAGACAGGGGATGGTGTTCTACAAAGACACCTTCTTCTACCGCAGTTTGTGTTGGGGGCACACAAAACAAATCAAGTCCTGTGTGTACACTCTCAGCTGAATGATGATGGAGTAGTGACATGGTGTTTATCCAAAAATGTCTCTTGGAGCGTTGCTGGTCTTCTTTCTCTTTGCCTGGTGACGTTTGGTCTGTCCTATGGAGGTTGGAGTCAATGACTTTATACGCTTCCTCGCTGGTTCACCAGGAGGGGGTGGAGTGCCTGTGACTCTACTCACAGCTTGGCTTAACAGTCGTTTGCCTGTCTGCTTACTTCGTTGTTGGATCGCTGATTTGAAATTTTGTCCAGACAGTACATCTTGGGCAACTTGCATACCTGTTCGAGCCCCCTCTTTCAGTAAAGCCTTCCCACCACTTTTCAACAATAGGATGAGTGTCCTCCCAATCCCTCATAGGAGACTTCCAAGACCCCTACCCGTGTAATTCCTTCCTCCGATAAACACAGGGAGTCCATGACCGGCTTGACTACAGTAATATTCTTCATAAGCTCTTTCATTGGGTTTAAAGGGGGGGGGGGGGGTGACGCACCATCTCTCAAAACAAAAACCGTCAGGGCGTCTGCGTCTAAAATGAAGTGTTGCGATGGTGTGGCCGTTGTTGAATGAAATCTCTTTACCCGTGTCCGTGGTTAAAAGGATTTCCACTGTGTTGAACTGAAATCGACTGAGAGGGACGTAGTGAGGTTTTTCAAAAATATGATGAACGGTTTCTCGGGTCTTCTCATCAGTGGGAGCGGGGGGGGGGGGGGGGGATAGTGTGCGAAGCAGAGGAACCATGGCGTCTCCCACCAGACGAGGACTTACCAGACCGCAATAAACCAATAGGCTTTTAAAGTTTTGATACAAGTCCATCCATTGATTCGCCTCAAAATGTCTGGGTCCTTGCATGATTGGTGATGTAATAAGTCCTAATATTCTCTGTAGACTCTCACTCAAACGCAAAGAAACGCTTTCTTCATAGATAGTCAGACTGGCTTTTTTAGTGGCTTGATTGTAGTAGAACTTCAGTTTTGCTTTGCCATTCGTTTGCAATCCGATCGTCGCTTCTGTCGTTTTGTTGAGAGTATGAATAAAATACTATTAAAATTCGTATAATCCGCCGGGTAACACTAATTGTACGGTACCCGGTTTAGGGTCAGCGGTAGCGTGGTTACTTTCTGGAACATGGTATTCAAAATACACGCTCCCATCGCTTACGTTCAAATAGTTACTAGTAAACTAAATTTCGGCTAACCCCACCTCATAATCTCCTTCAAGATTTATAGCCTGAGGTAGTTTGGTGAAGAAATGACTAGGATTATTGTCCGGATAGTACTGTAGAGAGCTGTTGTTGGGCAGTGTCAAGTAGAACATGGTAGTCAGTGGACTGAAGCACGTGGTTCGATACTAGGATTTGGAAGAACGTACCCCAGACAACTATCGAGGAGCGCTACCCACAAATTGTCTGTTCCATGTCCACGACTTAGATTAAATAGAGATAATGATAATAATAATAATAATAATAATAATAATAATAAATCACATTTATATAGCGCTATTCTCCCATACATAGGTAAGGACTCACTGCGCATTACATTAATTAGTTCATACACACACATACACACACAAACACACACATACACAGATACAAACAAACAAACAAACAAAGAAACAAACAAACACACCACACCACACACATACACACAAAGATGCTGAGGTAGGGTACATTCAAGCCTGTTAGGCGAGAGACCCTTGACCCAAGTTGTCATATATTCAGGGCACAAACTGAAGAATTACATAGAAAAGCAGAAAAAGATACACCAACTACCACGTAGATAACAAGCATCTGACAAACAAAGACGATTTCACTGCGAGGAACACGTCGCCCAAACACATGCCAAAGTACAGATTTTCTAGATCGACGTAGGTTGGGGGTATCCCCTTCATCATGACCCAAAGTAGCGTCTTCTTGAACTTGTTCAGGCATAGTCAGTCAGTCAGTGGGTGTAGGTGGTGAGCGCTGTTTGTGGAATCCAAGAATTAAATGAAGAGGTTTTATAGACCCGAATCGAGGAGGTTTAACACACTCGGATTGAAGAGGTTTAATATGCATCCAGATTGAAGAGGTTAAATACGTCCAGATTGAAGAGGTTTAATACATCCAGATTGAAGAGGTTTAATACATCCAGATTGAAGAGGTTTAATACATCTAGATTGAAGAGGTTTAATATGCATCCAGATTGAAGAGGTTTAATACATCTAGATTGAAGAGGCTTGATACATCCTAAATGAAGAGATTTAATACATCCAGATTGAAGAGGTTTAATACATCCAGATTGAAGAGGTTTAATACATCCAGATTGAAGAGGTTTAATACATCCAGATTGAAGAGGTTTAATACACCCGGATTGAAGAGGTTAAATACATCCAGATTGAAGAGGTTTAATACATCCAGATTGAAGAGTTTAAATACATCCAGATTGAAGAGGTTTAATACATCCAGATTGAAGAGGTTAAATACATCCAGATTGAAGAGGTTAAATACATCCAGATTGAAGAGGTTAAATACATCCAGATTGAAGAGGTTTAATACATCCAAAATGAAGAGATTTAATACATCCAAAATGAAGAGGTTTAATACATCCAGATTGAAGAGGTTTAATACATCCGGACTGAAGAGGTTAAATACATCCAGATTGAAGAGGTTAAATACATCCAGATTGAAGAGGTTTAATACATCCAGATTGAAGAGGTTTAATACATCCGGACTGAAGAGGTTTAATACATCCGGACTGAAGAGGTTTAATACATCCAGATTGAAGAGGTTTAATACATCCAGATTGAAGAGGTTTAATACATCCGGACTGAAGAGGTTTAATACATCCGGATTGAAGAGGTTTAATACATCCAGATGAAGAGGTTTAATACATCCAAAATGAAGAGATTTAATACATCCAGATTGAAGAGGTTTAATACATCCAGATTGAAGAGGTTTAATACATCCAGATTGAAGAGGTTTAATACATCCAGATTGAAGAGGTTTAATACATCCAGATTGAAGAGGATTAATACATCCAGATTGAAGAGGATTAATACATCCAGATTGAAGAGGTTTAATACATCCTAAATGAAGAGATTTAATACATCCAGATCCACGACTAGTCTACAGCTTTAAAAGCGAATTTGTGTTGATGTTTTTGAAACTGATTTTGTTTTAGAGGTTTGTTTGTTTGTTTGTTTGTTTGTTTGCTGTTTGTTTGTTTGTTCGTTCGTTTTCTTGTAGGTTTGTAGCTTTGCTTCTTTGTTTGTTTCTTTGTTTGATCCATTGATTGTTCGTTTGTTTGTGTCTTTTTCTCTTTCTTTGCACCAGTGTGAATATACAAGGCTTAAATGACTGGCTGCTGCATTTTGTAAATGATTTATTCCGTTGAGGCGTTTTTATTTTAATTTGTTTTATAATAAATTTGTGATTGTGTTTTCAGTAGATGCAAAAATGATGAACATGTGGTGTCAGTTCAGTGCATGCACATTTTGATTACTAAATGGATTAATAAAAGAATATCGAAATGAATTGAACTGGACTGAATCTGGAATCCCCCCCCCCCCCCCACCCCCCACACACACACACATTGATAATGAACTGAAAATGGAGTTATCGATCATGTATCCAAGGGAGATCACCGATGAGTGTCACTGACCGACCGAGTTCCTCCCGAGCCAGTTGAGGAAGACAGAGACTGAAATCAGTGGATGAACATGGTGACCGATGGAAGAAGTGAATCTAATTTAACCCTTTGACTCCCGCACCCTATCCACCAACTGCAAAAACAACCGTTTGACTCCCTCACCCTATCCACCAACTTCCTGCAGGAAGCTGGTGGACAGTGTGAGCGAGCCAAAGAGTTAAGATTTTGCTTTGCTAGCATGGTTGACAATGCAGGAAGCTGGTGGACAGGATGCGGGAGTCAAAGGGTCAATCTGCAAAAGCGTGTATACCTTCCATAATTCTATGTTTTAGATCGTTGTGTGCTCTACCCATTCTTGTCAATGTGCCTTGAGGCGGGATTTATACAATAACATGCTGGGTGGTGGTTTTTGTTGTTGTTGTTGTTGTCGTTGTTTTTCTATGAAAGAAGCGATTCTTCACTGCAATGGGAAGGACTGATTGAAAACAACAACAACAACAACAATATCAACAACAACAACCACTTTGTGATCGATTGAAGAACAAAACTGAAAACAAATCTAGAATAGAATAAAATGTATTCGCCTGGATCCATCATCATCACCATCATCAATAAACAACAACAACGACGACGACAAAAACACACACATACACACACACACACACACACCACACACACACACACACACACACACACACACACACACACAACAACACACACACACACACACACACACACACGCACACACACACACCACACTACATACATACACACGCACACAAAACACCAAAAACAATGCCACAAATATTCCATAGCCGCTTGTTTTTGCTTAAAAAAACCTTGATCGAATTTTGAGGAAACTCCCAGATATTTGCTGACATACTACTACCATATAATTATGTGGGCGATGCGAACATGTCAGTGAACACGTCTTGAGCGAGTTCCGGGTCTCAAGTTCCATTTCCAGTGGCCGACCGTTCCTGTGTGTGGCTGGTTGAATGACCCGCATGAATTCGGTCAGTATAATTGGCTGGACTGACACAGAGGATACCACTGACATGTCTTGAGTCATGACATAACTGTGTTTGTTTTATATGTCTGTTTGTTTGAACTGTGTTTGTTTATAATTATGTCTGTTTGTTTTGAACTGATGTTTGTTTATAATTATGTCTGTTTGTTTGAACTATTTGTTTATAATTATGTCTGTTTGTTTGAACTATGTTGTTTATAATTATGTCTGTTTGTTTGATGATGATGACGATGATGACGACGACGACGACGACGATGATGATGGTAGTGGTGATGATGATGGTGATGATGACAATGACATTGACGACGATGATGATGATGATGATTATGATGATGATGACGACGACGACGACGACGGTGATGACGGTGATCATGATGACACTCATGATGATGATGATGACGACGACTATGACAGTCATGATGATGATGATGACGATGATGACGACGACGACGATGATGATGGTAGTGGTGATGATGATGGTGATGATGACAATGACAATGACGACGAACGACGACGATGATGATGATGATGATGATGATGACGACGACGACGGCGACGACGGTGATGACGGTGATCATGATGACACTCATGATGATGATGATGACGACTATGACAGTCATGATGATGATGATGATGATGATGATGATGATGACGAGGATGACGACGATGAACTCTCCTGTCGATCCGACAGAGGAGAAGGCATACTGGTCTTCATCGCTTGGTGTGGGTCTTCATGTGGGAAAGAAGACCAGTTCTAGAGTCAGACGTCCTTCCGCAGGTGCTGCGTGGAGAGGGTCATTGAAGCCTTGGGTTCTGCTTCCACAGCGTCCCTCCTTTGTTGGTTAACCCTTTGATTCCTGCACCCTGTCCACCGGCATTCTGCATTGTCAACCACGCTAGCAAAGCAAAAACTTAACCCTTTGATTCCCTCATTCTATCCACCAGCTTCCTGTGTTATCAACCATGCTAGCAAAGCAAAAACTTAACCCTTTGACTCCTTCTCCCTATCCACCAGCTTCCCGTGGATAGGGTGAGAGAGTCAAAGGTTAAGTTTTTTTTTCAGTTGGTGGATAGGGTACGGGAGTCCAAGGGTTGACAAGCTACTCTGCACGATCTATGGTGCCTTTAAAACCCTTATATAATTACTTGGGCATTTGAATATTCAAATCTGGGTGTTTGAATATTGAAATCCTTTACAACTGCGTTGATTTCTATTCAAAAATGTTGCATCACGCTTTGGTTTTCCATTCCGACCTAGAAATTGCAAACAGATCGTAATTTACGATTACAACAGCAACGACAACATGAACGACAACAAAATATTGAGGAATTTGAATAGAATGCCCCATAAACTTTTCTGACTTTTATTACCTGAAAATTTACCAGCTCCTCAGATACGGCTAGTTTGAATACTGGAGGCCAATTTGTCTTTCAAAATTAGGAACAAAATAATTTCGAAATAGTAATAGGCCTACCGACAGTTGCAAAACCAAACAGCAAGTTATAAATTAAAAAAAAAAAGTTTCAAACAAGCAAAAAGGCCTACAGACATTTGCAAAACCAAATAGCAAGTTGTAATTGCGACCACACCGTAAGAAAAGAGGACCCACTTTAATCAAAACATACATACAGTTGAATTACAAGTTATATGTTAATCAAATCAAACACCAAATCTGTGTGCCACATTTTCGTAACTCCAAATGTATACTAATACAGCAATACAGAGAATCCGTATTTATACATACAAATCAAAATACATAAGCCATTAACGTAATAAAAGATTGAATTATTAGTAGTATTGAAGAGAGAAAATGGAGGGAAGAAGAGACAGAGAGGGAAAGGGGGGGGGGGAGAGACAGAGACAAGAGAACGAAAGAAAGAAAGAAAGAGAAGAAGAGAGAGAGACAGAACACAGAGAGAGAGAGAGAGAGCAGAGAGACAGAGAGAGATCAAAATAATAGAAAACTGTAATTAATCTATGTGCATATTTTCGCAATATCAGATCTATACTAATGCAATAACACAGAGAATCTGTATTTATACATATGAATTAAAATGCACAAGTCATCAAAATAATAGAAAAGTGAAATATAAGTAGTACTGAAGTGACGCAGACAGACAGACAGACAGGAAACACAGTCCACCAGATCCGGACCAGCCTCACAAGGCCATTACATTCAATCCGGTAGTGGCCATGGACATGTGTTGCCTGTCACCCCCATCACACCTCTCACGGTTACAGCCGTTTCCACTCTCTGTGATTCTAATCAGTTGTAATATCAGGAGCACAGTAATAGCAACCAGGATGTTTTTCCCAAAAGAGCCTTTGATTGGGTTTTTTCTCAGAATCCCACGTTTTCCCTTATTCACCGTGTACGCGGTATTATTGTTTGAAAATTACAGCACGAAACTGTGACGGTTTTCTCTTTGAATGGTTCTTCTTTTCTTCTATCTTTGTCTTGGCTTCTCTGTTCTTCTTCTGGTCTGTTTCTTCTTCTTCTTCTGTTCTTGTTTCTTTGCTTCTGTTCTTCTCTGTTCTTGTTTTCTCTGCTTCTTGTTCTCTTCTTGTTCTTTCTGTTCTGTTCTTCTTCTGCTTCTTGTTCTTCTTCTTGTTCTTCTTTTGTTCTTCTGCTTCTCGTTCTTTCTGTTCTTCTTCTGCTTCTTGTTCTTCTTCTTGTTTTCTTCTTGTTCTTCTTCTCTTCTTTTCTGTTTTGCTTCTTCTTCTTGATCTTCTTCGCCTTTTTCTTCTTGTTCCTCTTGTTCTTCTTTGACTCTTCTTCTCCTCCTTCTTTTTCTTCTTCTTGGCCATGTTAATGTTTCAATCATTGTAGTGGTGTCAGTTTAGTGTTTCACAGGTCTACCTCCCCTCCCACCCCACCCCCTTTCCGCTCTTCAGTTTAAGACCTTGCCAGCGCATAAGGTTTTACGCCGGCTCAGGGAGTCTGTCAGACAATTGCTGGCAGAATTGGGTTATTGTTATTATTATTTTTGTCTGAAGCCCAGCCGATTGCATAGAGCCATATCAGGGTTATAACCATTTCAACACACACAAAATACTTCAACAGGAAAAAGGAAAAGAAAATGAAGTACACCTATCAATGCATTCATGCATCATAATGTAAGGAGATGGCCACACCGTCCAATTTATTAAAAAAACATACCTGAATGCAAATGTAAACATAACTAAGAACACTAAAACATGTATGAAAAACGGGCATAAATTACCTAAAAGTGCTTCTGCATATCTCATTTCCTTAGAGCAAAAAAAAAAAGATGCACTTAATACAATGTACCCAATTATCCAGGGTTCCCTAAGAGAAAAGTTAATTCTAAGATCAATTATTCGAAAAATCATTACCAGGATGACATGGACCAAGTACAAGAGTGCTAGAAAATGATAACAGGAAATGACAAATGACAGAAACACTAAGCTGACACCACCAGAATTATGGAAACAATATGGCCAGTGTTCGATGTTGTACATACCTAGAATCATTTTGTAAGTGAAAAGTACAAACAAACTGAGTGGCAGAAAAGAGGAAATTTCTTGCACAGAATTTCCAGAGGGTGGGGATATTGTTTATACTGAAAGAACCCCCGGCATCCCCAACGGGGGTGGGTAGGGGTGGGGCAGATTTGGGTGGAGCGCATATGGAATTGTCAGAGTGCGATGAATCCTCATGAACAAACTCCAAATTCTGTTCTATTTTTCCCTTTTGAGTAACTCAACCGCGGTAACAAGAACAAGCTGCAAGTTTATAAGGGTTTATTGTGCGCTTCATGTCTATTATCATAATATGTTCATTTTCCATCCTTTCCCATCTATTTTAATTCGTTTCTGGAAAAACACAAAGACAAATACAAGAACAGATTTGGCAATGCGTAGCCTAATTTACAAAAAAAAAAATTTAATATATATATATATATATATATATATCTACTGATAACAACTTGAAGATTGAAGAAAATTAACATAACATTCTTTATATCAGCAAGTCTATGTCATTTATACTTGCATGAAATATACAAACTGAAAGCATGGGGGGGAAGGGAGACACATTCTTTGTGCAGTTAGCGAAACACTTTGCGTGGTAAATTATTATCTGGTTTTTTTGTTGTTAAAGTATGCGTGTAGTAGATTGGTGTGTGTACGTCCCGCGCGCGCGTGCGTCTGTATCGGTGTACACACACACACACGCACTTGAATGCGATCTTTTCGACTCACAACAAAAGATGATCCATTACAAAGGCCAATAATCCCTGATCATATTATAGCTCAAACCGACAAATCGATTTTGTGCACTAATTCTGTTACGATTCCTGTGCTACGCTGTGAAGCGCGCGAAAAATCGGCGCGAAACGAATGAATTTTTTCTCAATACTCCCGCTTCCTAGTACTATGACCTTATATGGTGAAGGCTCGTGCTCTGGCGCGCGAAACCAATACAGCCGAAGCGCGCGCTCTACGCGCACGTACTGCCTCTTCCGTTTTGTGCTCGGGTCATGAGCTAGGATCAACGGGGATGATGCAGCTCTGTGGTATTGGGTTCAAACTTTTCCACGCTGTCTGGCCCACAGAGCTAAACGGGAAACGTGTACCGAAGCCAGGATGCTGGGTGCAGAATTTGAGAATTCCAGACAGAAAAAGACTCATCACGTTCGAGACAGAGCGCATATGGACCTTACCCACCGCGACAAATTCCTTTTCGATAAATTCCGAATGGCAAAATCACTATAGACTGAACGGCTTTGCGATTTCGAATATTTACAGAACAGTCTTGAGAGAGGAAAAACCCAGACAGAATTGTTATAGCTCTGTGCTTACCCAACAGAGCTATAACTTTGAGAGAACCGAAACCCCCCCCCCCCCCCCAGACAGGATCCTGTAGCTCTATGGGTCCCGCTCGCGCGCGAAGCCACGCACGTGAAGAGGGCATGTTTCCACTGTGGGGGGTCAAAGGTTGAGAAAAGCGGGAGCGAAGAGGAAGCTGAGAGAGGGAAAGACGGAGAGGGAGAGAGGATGGAGGTGTGTGTGTTGTGTGTTGTGTGTGGTGTGTTTTTCTGTGTTGGTGTGTGTGTGTGTGTGATGGATGGGGAGGAAGGGGGATAGGAGGTTAGGGGAAGGTCACAAAAATGCGGGCGGAACTACTGTCTGAAGACTGCTCTTTGAGAACCAGGTCACGCAAAGCGAAACGATTACAAATTTTTGGGTGGCCCAGACGTGGATGGGTATGGGGTACTCAAGGCAGGCTTTATATAAAAAAAAAACACAACTTCACACACACACACACAATACAACAACAACAACAACAAAGATGGCGAGAGAGAAAGAAACAAAGAGAGAGAGAGAATCATGATTGTGTATATGACACAGAAGATATGTGACAAATGTTGAAATAATGTGACCATACGTACTTTGGAGTTTTAGTGTCACGCACAGCCTACTGTTCACCTTTTTCAAATTTTCAAATTTATAATCAGAATTTACTGTTCATCTCCTTTTTCAAATGTACAGTCAGAATTTACTGAGAGGAGGAGGAGAAGAAGAAGAAGAAGAACGTCATCTGATATAAACATTTCGTTTATCGTGAATCGTGTGATAATATAATACATATCCAACAATGCTCTTATAAACATTAACAAGTGCAAAGCTTATTTCGTATCCCCCCCCCCCCTCCCATCTCTCTCTCTCTCTCTCTCTCTCTCTCTCTTTCTTTCTCTCTGATGTGAATACACCAGCCATTCAACTGAGCCATGACTATCAGCGTAGGGACCTACTCTTCTCTTCTGATAAAATTTGAAATTTTCAAGTAGGCCTCCGCGCTTTTGAGCAGTAGGCTGCAGCACAACATCAAATAGCTCGATATAATAGTATGCTGATGATCACGTATCTCCTGCCAGTTGTTAAAAGTATAGCAAAAAATCGTTTGAGACTCCGACATGGTAAAATTAATACTGTGCATTCCTTTTTTTTTCAAATTTATAGTCACAACTAAACTGTTCACCTTTCTTTTTCAAATTAATTTATCGTCATGTGCAGCGTAATGTTCATTTCCTTGACCCAAATTTCACGTATTCCAAAACATCAAACTAAGCTCTTGTGGGGGCAAAAGTCCTGGCTTTTTATCAGTAGCTACAATCGACCAAATCTTAACAAGAACAGAGGACAGATTGCAATCTGTGAGATGAGATGTTTTGGAAGAGCAGCAGGCAAGACCAAAAAGACTAGACATTATTGGAAACGAAGACATTCGTCTGCCCAGACCCAATAAAACACTAAGCCTTTCGAGCTTACATCACTAGACGTCTGGATGATCAGACTACAGAGATAGGCGGAGCTCAGGAGAAGAGAGAGAGAGAGAGAGAGAGAGAGAGAGAGAGAGAGAGAGAGAGAGATGCAAACAGATACAGAGACAGACAGTCAGACAGACACAGACATACAGAAAAAGAGACAGAGAATGAGAGAAAGAGAGACAGACAGAGACTGAGAGAGAGAGAGAAAGAGAGAGACAGACAGCCAGAGACAGAGAGAATGAGAGAGCCAGAGAGAGACAGACAGACAGAGTGAGAGAGAGAGAGACTTCAGACTTCAGAGAGAGAGAAAGAAAGAGACAGACAGACAGACAGACAGACAGAGAGGGAGCATGTGTATGTAACACAACCCAAAGAAAATATGTGACAAATATTGAAATAATGTAACCATACGTACATTGGCGTTATGTTTCTTTGCTCAAGAGGGATTCATCGCGTTCTGACAATCCCATATGCTCACCGCCCAAATCCGCCAGCAGTCATCTGGCAGACAACCTACGTTATCAGTTTGACTCTCTAATCAGCACTAGCAAAAGGGACCTCGGTAAGAGTGAACGAGGGAGTTACAGCATACTGTCCATCTCCTTTTTCATATTTTATAGTTATGCACTGCATACTGTGCATCTCCTTTAGTCATGCACAGCATATTGTGCATCTCCTTTTTCATATTTATAGTTATGCCCAGCATATTGTGCATCTCCTTTTTCATATTTTATAGTTATGCACAGCATACTGTGCATCTCTTTTTTCATATTTATAGTTATGCACAGCATATTGTGTGCATCTCCTTTTTCATATTTATAGTCATGCACAGCATACTGTGCATCTCCTTTTTCAAATTATGTTATGCCACAAACATACTGTGATCTCCTTACATACTTATACGTTATGACAGCATACTGTGCACTCATTTTCAAAATTATAGTCATGCACAGCATACTGAGATCCCTTTTCAGATTTAATAGTTATGCACTACAACAGTACTGTCACTCCATTTCAATAAATAAAGTCATGCACAAACATACTGTGCATTCTTTTCAATATAGATTATGACAGCATACTGTGCATCACCATGTTCAAATTATAGTTATGCACAGCAATGATGTGTGATCTCTTTCAATATTATAGTATATGGCACAGCAACTGTGCATCTTTTTCATTTAAGTAATGCACAGAAAAACTGTGTGCATCCTTTTTCAAATTATGTCATGACACGACTACTGTGCATCTTCTTTTTCATATTTATAGTCATGCACAGATTACTGCAATCCCTTTTCAAAATATAGTTATGCAGACAACTACGTTATCGCCTTTTTCTTAATAGCATGCACAACAAGGGATCTCTGTTATAGTTGAAGAAGTCACAGCATATTGTGCATCTCCTTTTTCATATTTATAGTATGTACAGCATATTGTTGTCTTTTTTTTAATTTATAGTTACAGCATATTGTGCATCTCCTTTTTCATATTTATAGTCTGTACAGCATATTGTGTTTTTTTTCAAAATTTATAGTTTGCACAGCATACTGTGTGCATCTCCTTTTTCATATTTATAGTTTGCACAGCATACTGTGCATCTCCTTTTACATATTTATAGCCATGCACAGCATATGTTGCTTTTTCATATTTATGTATCACAGCATACTGTCCATCTCCTTTTTCATAATTTATAGTTATGTACAGCATACTGTCATCTCTCTTTTCATAT
>JAPXFY010000015.1:58588271-58590771 GCA_030674185.1 Monoplex corrugatus | reverse complement strand
CACACACACAAACGCATGCACACACACACACACACACACATACATACACAAACATACACTCACAGATATACATAAACACACGCATACACACACACATACACACACAAACGCACACACACATACACACACATACGCACACACATATAAACAAACACACACACACACACACACAAACACATACACACATTCACACGCACACACACACTCACACACTCACACACTCACAAACATACACACACACATACACACACACACATACACACACATACACACACACATACGCACACATACACACACACATACACACACACACACACACACACACTCACAAACATACATACACACACACATACACATACGACATACACACACACACACACACACACACACACACACACACACACACACACACACACACACACACACACACACACACACACACACAACATACACACTCATATACCATCACGATGCGGTGTCACTGACCTCCTATCATCGTCTCTAAGTCTTCGGTAATCAATCAATACCTTGTTTCGTACATGGACCCCCCCCCCTCTCTCTCTCTCTCCGTCTCCCTCTATGCTCTCCCTCTCTCTCTCTCAACACACACACATACACACATACACACAAATACACACACACACATACATACAAACACACACACACATACATACAAACACACACACAACAAATACACACACACATACATACAACACACACACACACATACATACACACATACACACAAGCACACACAGAAAACACACACACACAAACACACACACATACACACACACATTCACACAGATACACATTCTCTCTCACGCACACACTCTGCCTGCCTGCCTGCCTGCCTGCCTGCCTGCCTGCCTGCCTGTCTGTCTGTCTCCTCTCTCTCTTTCTCTCTCTCTTTGTCTGTGCTTCTCTTTCCCTTTCTCTCTCTTATCCCCTCTCTTTATTAGTCTGCCTGTGTGTCTGTCTCTCACTCTTTTGTCGAAAATGCATTTAGCCTCCTGGCCCACAGGTTCCGGTGCCTGCTGACAACAGTGAAACAAGGACCAGACCGACGAAGTGGAGAGGATGCTGAAGGGACCAGAATGATTTTGCTGATAGAATGCCTGTGTCTTCACAACATGATTTGACTGTTTCATTTCTTGCTTTATTATCTTATTTGTTGAAGTGAATACTGACTTGTACTTTAATACAAGCATTAAAAACTACTAAATATACAACAACAACAACAACAACAAAAGTTGAGACCAGAAAACAAAACAAAACGAATAAAAAAAATTTTTTAAAAAGAAACGAAACAAAAACAAAAAGTAAACTTACAAACAAACGAAATAAAAAATGACAACAACAAAAAAACCAAAAGAAAGGAAATGAAAAATTATGTAGGTTATCTTTTTGGGTGACATATTTTTCTTTCTCTGTTTCTACACACACGTTTTTGATTTTTTTTGATTTTTTTTTTTATCTCTGCTTTTTATATTTTTGTCGTGTTTTATTTCCGCCCTTTCTTTAAAAAAAACCCATTCATCCTTATCTTTATTTTTGCTTTGTAATTCTCTTATCATTATTTCCCCATTTTTAAAATTCTTTTTGTTCTTGCCCGAATTTGTCTAATTCTTTTGTCGCTGGATGTTATTCCACTCTTAACCCCCCTCCCCTCCTTCCCCTTTCAAGATAAAACAAACACCTATGTACTAACAATAACAAATCTATTAAATGACTACTAAACATCAAACATTATATACAACATAACTAGTTGATGGTCACATCTCACCCGTAATTTGGTTGTGGTCCGGGCACGCCAGATTTCACTGAAAACCAGGAATGTATCTGATGTACTCAACATAGACGACATACAAGGCTGCTAGGATTCGTCTTGCTGGAGATAAACACTCATACTTTGAAGGAGAACAGAACGTTATCAGAGGTGACACTCCTGTAAGCTTGTGTGTAGCTAATGTCTTGGCTGGAGATAAACACTCAGCCTGTGGAGGAGAACAGAACGTCATCAGAGGTGACACTCCTGTAAGCTTGTGTGTAGCTAGTGTTCAGGCTGGAGATAAACACTCTGATTGTGGAGGAGAACAGAACGTCATCAGATGTGACACTCCTGTAAGCTTGTGTGTAGCTAGTGTCTGGCTAGAGATAAACACTCTGACTGTGGAGGAGAACAGAACGTCATCAGAGGTGACACTCCTGTAAGCTTGTGTGTAGCTAGTGTCTGGCTAGAGATAAACACTCTGATTGTGGAGGAGAACAGAACGTCATCAGATGTGACACTCCTGTAAGCTTGTGTGTAGCTAGTGTCTGGCTGGAGATAAACACTCTTACTGTGGAGGAGAACAGAACGTCATCAGATGTGACACTCCTGTAAGCTTGTGTGTAGCTAGTGTCTGGCTGGAGATAAACACTGATTGTGGAGGAGAACAGAACGTCATCAGATGTGATACTCCTGTAAGCTTGTGTGTAGCTAGTGTCTGGCTGGAGA
>JAPXFY010000015.1:58568271-58583271 GCA_030674185.1 Monoplex corrugatus | reverse complement strand
TTATTTTATGAACTTGTAGAACATTTTGCAATTTTTAAATGAGTTTGGCCTTAATCTGGCAGTAGAGTTTGGCCACAATCTGGCAGTAGAATTTGGCCATAATCAGGCAGTAGAGTTTGGCCATAATCTGGCAGTAGAGTTTGGCCATAATCTGGCTGTAGAGTTTGGCCATAATCTGGCTGTAGAGTTTGGCCATAATCTGGCTGTAGAGTTTGGCCATAATCTGGCAGTAGAGTTTGGCCATAATCTGGCTGTAGAGTTTGGCCATAATCTGGCAGAAGAGTTTGGCCATAATCTGGCTGTAGAGTTTGGCCATAATCTGGCAGTAGAGTTTGGCCATAATCTGGCAGTAGAGTTTGGCCATAATCTGGCTGTAGAGTTTGGCCACAATCTGGCAGTAGAGTTTGGCCATAATCTGGCTGTAGAGTTTGGCCATAATCTGGCAGTAGAGTTTGGCCATAATCTGGCTGTAGAGTTTGGCCATAATCTGGCAGTAGAGTTTGGCCATAATCTGGCAGTAGAGTTTGGCCATAATCTGGCTGTAGAGTTTGGCCACAATCTGGCTGTAGAGTTTGGCCATAATCTGGCTGTAGAGTTTGGCCATAATCTGGCAGTAGAGTTTGGCCATAATCTGGCTGTAGAGTTTGGCCATAATCTGGCAGTAGAGTTTGGCCACAATCTGGCAGTAGAATTTGGCCATAATCAGGCAGTAGAGTTTGGCCATAATCTGGCAGTAGAGGTTGGCCATAATCTGGCAGTAGAGTTTGGCCATAATCAGGCAGTAGAGTTTGGCCATAATCTGGCTGTAGAGTTTGGCCATAACTGACAGTAGAGTTTGGCCATAATCTGGATGTAGAGTTTGGCCATAATCAGGCAGTAGAGTTTGGCCATAACCTGGCTGTAGAGTTTGGCCATAATCTGGCAGTAGAGTTTGGCCATAATCTGGCTGTAGAGTTTGGCCATAATCTGGCAGTAGAGTTTGGCCATAATCTGGCAGTAGAGGTTGGCCATAATCTGGCAGTAGAGTTTGGCCATAATCTGGCAGGAGAGTTTGGCCATAATCTGGCTGTAGGGTTTGGCCATAATCTGGCAGTAGAGTTTGGCCATAATCTGGCAGGAGAGTTTGGCCATAATCTGGCTGTAGAGTTTGGCCATAATCTGGCTGTAGAGTTTGGCCATAATCTGGCAGTAGAGTTTGGCTATAATCTGGCAGTAGAGTTTGGCCATAATCTGGCAGTAGAGTTTGGCCATAATCTGGCAGTAGAGTTTGGCCATAATCTGGCTGTAGAGTTTGGCCATAATCTGGCTGTAGAGTTTGGCCATAATCTGGCGTAGAGTTTGGCCATAATCTGGCTGTAGAGTTTGGCCATAATCTGGCTGTAGAGTTTGGCCATAATCTGGCTGTAGAGTTTGGCATATCTGGCGTAGAGTTGGCCATAATCTGGCGTAGAGTTGGCATAATCTGGCAGTAGAGTTTGGCCATAATCTGGCAGTAGAGTTTGGCCATAATCTGGCAGTAGAGTTGGCCATAATCTGGCAGTAGAGTTTGGCCATAATCTGGCAGTAGAGGTTTGGCCATAATCTGGCGAGAGTTTGGCCATTCGGCGTAGAGTTTGGCCATAATCTGGCGTAGAGTTTTGGTCCATAATTTGCTGTATGATTTGCCATAATCTGGCTGTAGAGTTTGGCCATAATCTGGCTGTAGAGTTGGCCATAATGGCTGTAGGTTTGGCCATAATCTGGCTGTAGAGTTTGGCCATAATCTGGCTGAGTTGGCCATAATCTGGCTGAGAGTTGGCCATAATCTGGCTGTAGAGTTGGCCATAATCTGGCTGTAGAGTTTGGCCATAATCGGCGTAGAGTTGCATAATCTGGCGTAGAGTTGGCCATAATCTGGCAGTAGAGTTTGGCCATAATCTGGCTGTAGAGTTGCCATAATCTGGCTGTAGAGTTGGCCAAATCTGGCTGTAGAGTTTGGCCATAATCTGGCTGTAGAGTTTGGCCATAATCTGCAGTAGAGTTTGGCCATAATCTGGCTGTAAGTTTGGCCATAATCTGGCTGTAGAGGTTGGCCATAATCTGGCTGTAGAGTTTGGCCATAATTGGCTGGTAGAGTTGGCCATAACTGGCAGAGAGTTTGGCCATAATCTGGCTGAGTAGGTTTGGCCATAATCTGGCTGTAGAGTTTGGCCATAATCTGGCGTAGAGTTTGGCCTAATCTGGCGTAGAGTTGGCCATAATCTGGCAGTAGAGTTTGGCCATAATCTGGCGTAGAGTTTGGCCATAATCTGGCGTAGAGTTTGGCCATAATCTGGCTGTAGAGGTTGGCCATAATCTGGCTGTAGAGTTTGGCCATAATCTGGCTGTAGAGTTGGCATAATCTGGCGTAGAGTTGGCCATATCTGGCTGTAGAGGTTGGCAATTGGCGTAGAGTTTGGCCATAATCTGCTGTAGAGTTTGGCCATAATCTGGCTGTAGAGTTTGCCATAATCTGGCGTAGAGTTGGCCATAATCTGGCGTAGAGTTTGGCCATAATCTGGCGTAGAGTTTGGCCTATCTGGCAGTAGAGTTTGGCCATAATCTGGCGTAGAGGTTGGCCATAATCTGGCAGTAAGAGTTTGGCCATAATCTGGCAGTAGAGTTTGGCCATAATCTGGCTGTAGAGTTTGGCCATAATCTGGCAGTAGAGTTGGCCATAATCTGGCGTAGAGTGGCCATATGTAGTTGGCCATAATCGGCAGTAGAGTTTGGCATAATCTGGCAGAGATTTGGCCATAATCTGGCATGTAGAGTTGGCCATAAATTGGCAGTAGAGTTTGGCATAATCTGGAAGCGTAGAGTTTGCCATAATCTGGCTGTAGAGTTTGCCATAATCTGGCGTACAGTTTAGGCACTAATCTGGCTGAGAGTTGGCCATAATCTGGCTGTAGAGTTTGGCCATATTGGCAGTAGAGGTTGGCCATAATCTGGCGAGAGTGGCCATAATCGGCTGTAGAGTTTGCCCACAATCTGGCTGTAAGTTTGGCCATAATCTGCGTAGAGTTTGCATTAATTGGCGTAGAGGTTGCCATATCTGGAGTGGGAGTTGGCCTAATCATCTGTAGTAGTTGCCAATCCATAATGCAAACTGGCTGTGGTTTGGCCATTTTTTGCTTTTAAGAGTTCCATAATGGCAGTCAGTTGGCCATATCTGGCTGTAAGTGGCAATCAGGTGTAAGTTTGCCATATATCTGGCAGTAAGTTGCCAGAATGCTGGTGTAGGTTGGCCATAATCATGGCAGTAGAGTTTGGCCATATAGCTGGCTGTAGTAGTTTGGCCCACATCTGGCTGTAGAGTTTGGCCATACATCTGGGAGAAGGTTTCCATAATCTGGCTGTAGAGTGGCCATAACCTGCTAGTAGAGTTTGGCCACAATAGGCATGTAGAGTTTGGCCACAATCTGGCTGTAGAGTTGGCCATAATCTGGCTGTAGAGGTTGGCCATAAGCATGGCTGTAGATGTTGGCATTAATTCAGGCTGTAGAGGTTGGCTTCATCTGGCTGTAAGTGGTTGGCCATAATCTGGCTGTAGAGGTTGGCCATAATCTGGCTGTAGAGTTTGGCCATAATCTGGCAGGAGAGTTTGGCCATAATCTGGCAGTAGAGTTTGGCCATAATCTGGCAGTAGAGTTTGGCATAATCTGGTAGTAGAGTTTGGCCATAATATGGCTGTAGAGTTTAGCAATAATCTGGCCGTAAACTGTTCTTTTCCCTGGTGTGACTGGGGGCTAAACCTTTTGACTCCACCAACTACCAAAAATATTCACCTTTGGCCCCTTCACCCTATCTACCAGCTTCCAAAAGGAACCAGTGGATAGGCGTGAGGGAATCAAAGGGTTAAGTTTTTGTTTACTGGCATGATTGACCAGGTAAGATGCTGGTGGACAGGGTGCGGTAGTCAAAGGATTAATTAACACTAGGACACCGTCACATACTTGGCGCTGCATAGGCTGCTGTTCAGTTCCGTTTAGTTTTTACGTCGGCACCCACACCTCAGGTGATATGGCCGACGGGGATAACCATCCCAGGGAAGCGGGGGAAGGGGGACTTATCTAATCTTATACTGACACCATCAGAACAACAAAATGATGTTAAGATGGAGACAGTGAGAAGGCCAGTTTCAATGTAGCGCACCCCGGGATTCGAACCCACAACCATTAGCATGTGAATCCGACGCTCAAACCAGCTGAGCTATTGAGGCCCGCACATAGGCTGCTTTGACTGATTGATTTGGTTCAGTTTTTACGCCGACACCCCCCCCCCCCCTCCTCTCTCTCTCTCTCTCTCATGTGATATGGCCGACGGGGATAACCATCCCAGGGAAGTGGGGGGAGTGGGACCTATCTAATCTTATACTGACACCACCAAAACAACATAGGCTGTGTTGATGCATTTCTCTTTTACATACATATGTATATTCATTGCTTGCGCCGTAGCTCATGTGTAGCTATGCCTATTTAGTAGCAGCATCACGTTACCAGCATGGCTGTGTGTGGCAGTAAGTGTCTTTGTTGGGGAAACTAAAACAACATTGCCCCATGTCTGTCCGTCCGTCTGTCTATCTTTCTCTTTCTGGCTGTGTGTGTGTGTGTCTCTGTGTGTGTCTCTGTGTGTGTTTTGTGTGTGTGTGTGTTTGTGTGTAAGTGTGTATGTGTTTGGTTGTGTGTTTGTGTGTCTCTGTCTCTCTCTCTCTCTGCTCTCTTCTGCCTCTCTCTCTCTCTTCTCTCCTCTCTCTCTCTCTCTCTCTCTTCTCTCTCTCTCTCTCTCTGTCTTTGTCTCTCTGTCTCTGTCGGTCTGTCTGTCTGTTAATGTTTTCATATTTTCATGCGTTACGTGTATGTGTATCTGTGAATGTGCACGCGCAGGCGTTTGCTCGTGCAAGTGCGCGCGTGCGTGTGAGAAGGACGGAGGGAAAAAACGAAACAGCATAAAAGGTTTAATAAGAGGTTCGAGGCTGGATGAAATGGAGACATGAACGAAAGATGAGCAACAGACGACAGTTCAAGGCTCGAAATATGAAAAAGGAAAGGAATACAAAGGAAAAAGTGAAAAGGGTAGGGTCAGGGTGGTGGGGGGTGGGGTGGTGGTGGGGGGGTGGGGGGTGGTGGGGGAACGACTTTAAAAACGCAATAAAAGAGAGTTTTGAATACAAGAAAAAAATAAGAAGAATAAAGGTTCAGGCAGTTTATTTGTTTTCTGTTTTTTTTTTAATACTTTTGTTTTTGTTGCTTTTACAAAAACGGAAAAAAAGATATGTGCGTGCGTGAGTGTGTGTGTGTGTGTGTGTGTGTGTGTGTGTGTATGTGTGTGTGTGTGTGTGTGTGTGTGTGTGTGTGTGTGTGTGTGTGTGTGTGTGTGTGTGTGTGTGTGTGTGTGTGTGTGTTCGTGTGTTCGTTCTTTAATTTAACGTCTTTTCACTATAAGTGATATTAGACGGGATGTGTGTTGGTGTGTGTGGTCGTGTGTTGGTGTGTGTGTGTGTGTGTGTGTGTGTGTGTGTGTGTGTGTGTGTGTGTGTGTGTGTGTGTGTGAAAGAGAGAAGTAAAAAAAGAGAAAAAGAAGTGGAGGGGGGGGGGAAGGGCGGGAGAAAAACATCATGTATGCACACATGAGCGCACGCGTGCATGCACACACACGTAAACATCCCTTCTCCTTATCTATCCCCTTACTCGTGCACATCATTAAACACATTCTCAGTCACATGCATGCGCGTACATAAACACACATCTTCCCTGCCCGATATATGTGAAACACACACACACATACATGCACATACACACACACGCCCGTGCGTGCATACATCCATCCACACACATACACACACACATCACAACACACACACACACACAAACACACACACACACACACACACACAACACACACACACACAACACCACACAGACCACAAATTCACCCACACCCAAAAAACCAGACAGAGCCACAAACACACACACACCAAACAAAAAAACACACAACACACTAACAGCACAACACAAACACACACACACACACACACAGACACACTCACTCACACACACAGAACACACAAGACCACACTCCACAAACAACAAAAAGCACACAGACACACTCCACAGAGACACAACGCACCACACACAACACACACACAAACACACACCACCACAAACCACACAAAAGCACAGACACACCACAACAGAACACCAACAACACAACACACACACACACACACACACACACACACACACACACACACACACAAACACACACACACACACACACACACACACACACACACACACACACAAACAACACACACACACACACAACACACACACACACACACACACACACACAACACACAACACACCACACACACCACACACACACAAAGGTAGAATGGACGGTCATTGACCCCTGCAAAAGTAGGGAAAGAGTAGAGAGGAGGGAGAAGGCAAAGAGAGAGAGGAAACGTTACCTTGTTTGAACGAAGGCATCGTTTGAAAAAAAAAAAAAAAAAAAAAAAAAAAAGAACAACCCGCAAAATATTAAAGCCATACGAAAAAATCTCTCATCTTTAAAAAAAATTATTACCGGAAATCAAAGAAAAAGAAAAACAAGCAAAAAAGACCCCCCCCCCCCCCCCCCACCACACCACACAAAACCCAAACAAAACAAACAAAAACAACCGAAACATCTCGCAAGATATTTCAAGCCATTTGAACACTCTCCCATCTTAAATAAAAAAAATTATTACAGTAAGTCAAAGGAGAAGAAAAAAAAAACCCGAACACCACCCACCCACCCAGCCAAAAAAAAACAAAACCCAAACAAACAAACAAAACCAACCCACAAGATATTAAAGGCATTCGAACAATCCCCTATCTTGAACAAAAATTGTTACAGAAATTAACAATATTCCCACTTCAACAAAAATTGTTACAGAAATTATCAATATTCTCACTTCAACAAAAATTGTTACAGAAATTAACAATCTTCCATCTTAAACAAACAATGTTACAGAAATTCCTGATTTTGTAAAAAAAAAAAAAAAAAAAAAAAGACCACAAGATATTAAAGCCGTTCGAACAATCTTCCATCTTAATTAAACAAAACTTGGTACAGAAAGTCCTGACTTTGTAATGCCTGGGGTCATTGTGAATTTAAGAAACATCAGATGAAAAAAACCCAAAAAACACTGGACGTAAAGCGAGGACAATGATAAACTGTCACAACAATGAAAACAATAGGCCTATGTTTGACAAATCTGATTGTGACCTGCCAGCACGAAATCAGTCTTAACTAGCATTTTGGGTATTTTGAGGTATACGTATCACTGGAAAGTGTACATTCTACTGATTATTTTGGTACTTGAATAAAGTTTGTACTCAAAAAAATGTAGAAGTTAAAAGTTATTATGATGTATGACGGCCATTTTGAGAAAATGGCCTCTAAAGTTTTTATGTACTCTCCTACACATTTTCCTTAAATTTCTTTATTTGGTGGCTTTGACCCAGTTTGTTTCTAATTTTAGCTGTCATTATCTGAAAGGTGCACCAAAGAGCTTTCTGTCAGTATATTACATGTGGGGGTGCTATACAGGTTATGGTTCATAATAAGAGACCAAAGTAGGTACTTTTGGTAGGAAATTGTGTTCGTTCTGCTGTGATCAGTGCATTAAAATACCATTTTAAAGTGATTGATATTTTTTCAAGAAAAAAAATTCTGTGGGGGATAGATTATAGTCAGCAGAAATCAATTTTGAGAAAAAGTCGACACACTCCAGATAGACCCTCGGTCACCTTTTCAGCTCCTTGTGCTGTTCGACTGACTGCGAGTTTAGACTGAATTGGTGGTGGAAGGTCACAATTATTGTCAGAATTCGTGGGAAAGTGCTGTTTACACACCTTCAGTGAAAAGTGCCTATTTTAACCGTTTGACTCCTGCACCCTGTCCACCAGCTTCAGAAACTTAACCCTTTGATTCCCTCACCCTATCCACCAACTTCCTGCTGGAAGCTTGTGGATAGAGTGAAAAAATCAAAGGGCTAGATTTTAACTTTGCTAGCAAGGTTGACAATGCAGGATGCTGGTGGACAGAGTGCGGGAGTCAAAAGGTTAAGCTTTCTTTTTTAACATAGAATATAATCAAAGGACATAACTCTTGAAAATTATCTCCCATGTTGTATAGAACTTCTCAAATCTAACACAGTTTGCGCTACCCATTCAGCTAGCATAGAAACATAGAAGCAGATACAAAGTACAAAAACAGTAAGCTCAGAACACTTTGAACTTTTGATGAGTGTTCTGCACTTACTGTTTTTGTACTATGTATCTGCTTCTATGCTAGTTGAATGGGTAGCGCAAACTGTGTTAGATTTGAGAAGTTCTATACAGCATGGGAGATAATTTTCAAGAGTTATGTCCTTTGATTAATATCATAAAAATTCTCCCTGCTTCCCTCTTATTTCTTTGGTATAGAATAGTAAAGCGTACTTATTACAACCACACAAGACAGGCGCAATATATTTTTTGGCCAACTGTCCTTTCTTAAGCGTTAACGTAAGATCACGAAAGAACAGACAACAAATACAAAAATTAGGAGAAAAAGACAAAGAAAGAAAAACAAACAACAAATACAAACATTAGGAGAAAAAGACCAAAAAGAACAAACAACAAATACAAACATAAGGAGAAAAAGATCAAAAAGAACAAACAACAAATACAAACATAAGGAGAAAAAGATCAAAAAGAACAAACAACAAATACAAACATAAGGAGAAAAAGATCAAAAAGAACAAACAACAAATACAAACATAAGGAGAAAAAGACCAAAAAGAACAAACAACAAATACAAACATAAGGAGAAAAAGATCAAAAAGAACAAACAACAAATACAAACATAAGGAGAAAAAGATCAAAAAGAACAAACAACACATACAAACATAAGGAGAAAAAGATCAAAAAGAACAAACAACAAATACAAATACAAGTAGAAAAAGACCAAAAAGAACAAACAACAAATACAAACATAAGGAGAAAAAGACCAAAAAGAACAAACACAATACAAACATTAGGAGAAAAAGACCAAAAAGAACAAACAACAAATACAAACATAAGTAGAAAAAGACCAAAAAGAACAAACAACAAATACAAACATTAGGAGAAAAAGACCAAAAAGAACAAACAACAAATACAAACATAAGGAGAAAAAGACCAAAAAGAACAAACAACAAATACAAACATAAGGAGAAAAAGACAAAAAAGAACAAACAACAAATACAAACATTAGGAGAAAAAGACAAAAAAGAACAAACAACAAATACAAACATAAGGAGAAAAAGATCAAAAAGAACAAACAACAAATACAAATACAAGTAGAAAAAGACCAAAAAGAACAAACAACAAATACAAACATAAGGAGAAAAAGACCAAAAAGAACAAACAACAAATACAAACATTAGGAGAAAAAGACCAAAAAGAACAAACAACAAATACAAACATTAGGAGAAAAAGACAAAAAAAGAACAAACAACAAATACAAACATAAGGAGAAAAAGACCAAAAAGAACAGACAACAAATACAAACATTAGGAGAAAAAGACCAAAAAGAACAAACAACAAACAACAAACATTAGGAGAAAAAGACCAAAAAGAACAAACAACAAATACAAACATTAGGAGAAAAAGACCAAAAAGAACAAACAACAAATACAAACATAAGGAGAAAAAGACCAAAAAGAACAAACAACACATACAAACATAAGGAGAAAAAGACCAAAAAGAACAAACAACACATACAAACATAAGGAGAAAAAGACCAAAAAGAACAAACAACAAATACAAACATAAGGAGAAAAAGACCAAAAAGAACAAACAACACATACAAACATAAGGAGAAAAAGACCAAAAAGAACAAACAACACATACAAACATAAGGAGAAAAAGACCAAAAAGAACAAACAACACATACAAACATAAGGAGAAAAAGACCAAAAAGAACAAACAAACAAACACAACAACATAAGGAGAAAAAAGACCAAAAAAAAAGAACAAACAACACATACAAACATAAGTAGAAAAAAACAAAAAGAACAGACAACAAATACAAACATTAGGAGAAAAAGACCAAAAAGAACAAACAACACATACAAACATAAGGAGAAAAAGATCAAAAAGAACAAACAACACATACAAACATAAGGAGAAAAAGACCAAAAAGAACAAACAACACATACAAACATAAGGAGAAAAAGACCAAAAAGAACAAACAACACATACAAACATAAGGAGAAAAAGACCAAAAAGAACAGACAACAAATACAAACATTAGGAGAAAAAGACCAAAAAGAACAGACAACAAATACAAACATTAGGAGAAATAGACCAAAAAGAACAAACAACAAATACAAACATAAGGAGAAAAAGACTAAAATGAACAACAACAAATACAAACATAAGGAGAAAAAGACCAAAAAGAACAGACAACAAATACAAACATTAGGAGAAAAAGACCAAAAAGAACAAACAACAAATACAAACATAAGAGAAAAAGACCAAAAAGAACAAACAACAAATACAAACATTAGGAGAAAAAGACCAAAAGAACAGAAAACACATACAAACATTAGGAGAAAAAGACCAAAATATTATATCTTTTTCTCCTAATTTTCTTATTTGTTATTTGTTTTTTTGTGATTTTACGTTTACACTTGACAAAGACAGTTGGCCGAAAATTTAAACCTGTCTAGTCTCGTTTTTATTAAATACGCTTTCCTATTCTATATTCAATTTTTTCTGGTTCCTGTTTTCTGGAAGGCGTGCGGTCGCACTTGTTTTGATTTTTTTAGTGAAAAATCTAATTATTGTAAGAATTCCCGAGAAATTGCTGTTAATACATCCTCCTTGAAAGGTGCCTATTTTAAGCTTTTCTGTTTTGTTTTGCTTTGGTTTTGTTTGGCTTTTGTTTTGTTTGGCTTTTGTTCGTCTGTGTGGCCTTGACATTGGTGCCTTACCTTCCAAAGGTACTTTTTCGCGACTCTTCAACTGTCCACGCCTCGCCTTTGACCCAGTTGTGGTAAAATTCTATCAACAGACAGTTGACAACACCTTGCTTGTGCATTTGGGTAACACGTTCAAACGCTCGCGTGCCCGCGCAGACACATACACACACACACACACACACATATACACACACACACACACACACACACACACACACACACACACACACACACACACACAGAGATATTAACAATCTTCCCACTTCAACAAAAATTGTTACAGAAATTAACAATCTTACACACACACACACACAAACACACACACACACACAACAACACACACACACACACACACACACACACACACACACACACACACACACACACACACACACACACACACACACACACACACACACACAACAGAACTAATTTTGGGAGAGAAAAAGACAGAAAAAGGGAGCAAGCGAGAGACAGTTACAGATAAAAAGAAGGGCAGAGAAAAAGACAGACAGACAACGGGCGGACAGAGACAGACAGACAGACAGACGATGGACAGAGACAGACAGACAGACAGACAAGAGGTTTAACAAGAACTTGTTGATTTGAGCCAGAGAGGCGTGCAGATGTCGATCCATTTCAGTTATTGTTCAAAGAGCTATTAAATATGCATGCAATGTAAGAGTGTTACAACAGATTCCAAATCGATGTGGTATTTGAGATAGGGTGCGTGTGTGTGTCATTTGTTGTTGTGTTTGCGGTATGTTTTGTGATTGTGTGTGTAATTGTGTGTGTGATTATGTTTGTGATGATGTGTGTGTGTGTGTGTTGTGTTGTGTGTGTGTGTGTGTGTGTGTTTGTGTGTGTTTTGTGTGTGTGTGATGTGTTTGTGTGTGTGTTTGTTTGTGTGTGTGTGTTGTGTGTTTGTGTGTTGTGTGTGTGTTGTGTTGTGTGTGGTGTGTTGTGTGTGGTGTTTGTTTGTGTATGTGTGTTGTGTGTGTGTGTGTTGTGTGTGTTTGTGTGTACGTGTGTATGTGTGTTTGTGTGTGTATTTGTGTGTGTGTTTTTTGTGTGTGTGTTGTTTGTGTGTTGTGTTTGTGTGTGTGTGTGTGTGTGTGTGTGTGTGGTGTGTGTGTGCGCGCGCCGCGCGCGCGCACGCGCGCGCGCGTGTTTCTGTCTTTTTTTCATATACCGTTAATAGCCACAGACTCTGGGAGAATGTTTCACAATGCCATGATGATGATGATGCCGATGGGAATGATAATCCTCATAGTATTAGAGTTCCCTTCTGGATTAACACCCGACGCTTATTTTCGTAATTCCATGGCGTCATCCAGGCCCGAGAGATACAGATACATGCGGTGTTGGTCAGGAAACCTAAGGGACACCTTCAATGATGTACCCGTGAAGTGGATGAGACTCGTCAGCGTGGTACCAGTCTTCCCAACGAACCCACAGCGCTCTCAGCTCTGGATGGGATCCGGTCGGGGCGGAACTCTCCCAAAACTGCTTTAATTGGAGTGATGGAATTCGAACTCTCAACCTGCAAGTCGGTAGTCTGTTGTTACTGACCATTGAAACAGGGTGATTGGTAAAATGAGTCAATTTTGATGTTACAAAAGAATTGTCCAACCGTATGAAATATTCTGGCTTTTTCGTTGCATTTTTTTTAATCACTTTTCGTAGTTTGGCGTTTTTAAAAAAATATAGTTTGTTTGTTTATTTATTTGAATTTTGTTTATCCATGTATTTATGCACCTATTTATTTACGTTTCGTAAATACATAAAACGTACTTTCCGTATTGAAGTCATGCTAATATGTGTGATAAAGAGTCAGACATAATTTTTTTAACGTTTCTTTTTAGTTTTTCTCTTTCCTTTTTTTTTTTCCTCATAACTTTTTGCTATTACGAAAAGCGTGTGTGTGTGGTGTGTGTGTGTGTGTGTGTGTGTGTGTGTGTGTGTATGTGTGTTGTGTGTGTGTGTGTGTGTGTGTGTGTGTGTGTGTGTGTGTGTACGTGTGTGTGTGTGATGTGTGCGTGTGTGTGTACGTGTGTGTGTGTGTGTGTGTGTGTGTGTGTGTGTGTGTCTGTGTGTGTCTGTGTGTGTGTGTGTTGTACCTTAACACACCCATCGGGGCATTTCATCACTTTTGTGAAATTACGCAAGGTGCTCTTCCCTAAAGCAAACCTACACAACTCACAGCCTCATATGGTTTATCAATATCTGTGTTAAAGAATAGCTGAGCGCCATTCTGGTGTATTTTTTAAAAGCTTTTTTTCATATGATTTTAACGTCATTATTCATACATACACACACACACGCGCACACACACACGGACGCACGCACGCGCGCACGCACGCACTCACGTACGCACACACTCATGCGACGACCTCCGCTGACGACAATCACCCCCGATATCATCATGATCGTCATTATCACCATCATTACCAGCACCATCATTATCACAGTGAAGACAGAGGACATATATTAAATATATAATAATAGATGTCTTACAGAGAAAGCTATTTTACGACCGATAAAGGTCAAAGATCTTATGGTAATTTGACTAATCCCCGTTGATCTTTTCCAGCTTTTATAAGACACAGACATACAGACACAGACACAGACACAGACACAGACACAGACACACACACAACACACACACACACACACGCTCGCGCGTACACATACGTACACACACACATAAACGCGCGCACGCGCACACCACATACACGCACGCACACACACACACACACCACACACACACACACACCACTCACACACACACACACACACACACACTCTCTCACTCTCTCTCTCTCTCTCTTCTCTTTCTCTCTCTCTGCCTCTCTCTCTCGCACTCCCACTGGAAAACAGTGGATTTTTTTTCTCAAGATCCTTCTTATTTCTCTTTATAACTAAAAAATCATTTTGGAAAGACGCGAGGCACAATTTAGTCTAAAAAACCGCAGAATGTCAAAAGAATTCAGAACAAAACCGCAATGTCAAAACGAATCAGAACAAAACCCGCAAATTGGCAAAAGAATGCAAACAAACCCGCAAAATTGAAAAAGAACGCAGAAAAACCGCAAAATGTGCAAAAGTAAACAGAACAAAAACCCGCAAAATGTGCAAAAGTAATACAGAACAAAACCCGACAAAGACGACAAACCCCAAGAGTGCAAAAGAAATGCAGAACAAAACCCACAAAATGTGCAAAAGAAATACAGAACAAAACCCACAAAATGTGCAAAGTAATACAGAACAAAACCCACAAAATGTGCAAAAGTAATACAGAACAAAACCCACAAAATGTGCAAAAGTAATACAGAACAAAACCCACAAAATGTGCAAAAGTAATACAGAACAAAACCCCAAAAAATGCAAAAGTAATACAGAACAAAACCCACAAAATGTGCAAAAGAAATGCAGAACAAAACCCACAAAATGTGCAAAAGTAATACAGAACAAAACCCGCAAAATATGCAAAAGTAATACAGAACAAAACCCACAAAATGTGCAAAAGTAATACAGAACAAAACCCGCAAGATGTGCAAAAGAAATGCAGAACAAAACCCACAAAATGTGCAAAAGAAATACAGAACAAAACCCACAAAATGTGCAAAAGTAATACAGAACAAAACCCACAAAATGTGCAAAAGTAATACAGAACAAAACCCACAAAATGTGCAAAAGTAATACAGAACAAAACCCACAAAATGTGCAAAAGTAATACAGAACAAAACCCGCAAAATATGCAAAAGTAATACAGAACAAAACCCACAAAATGTGCAAAAGAAATGCAGAACAAAACCCACAAAATGTGCAAAAGTAATACAGAACAAAACCCGCAAAATATGCAAAAGTAATACAGAACAAAACCCACAAAATGTGCAAAAGTAATACAGAACAAAACCCGCAAAATGTGCAAAAGTAATACAGAACAAAACCCACAAAATGTGCAAAAGAAATGCAGAACA
>JAPXFY010000015.1:58553271-58555771 GCA_030674185.1 Monoplex corrugatus | reverse complement strand
CCTGGGACATATCGAACTGGGACATATCGAACCTGGGACATATCGAACCTGGGACATATCGAACCTGGGACATATCGAACCTGGGACATATCAAACCTGGGACATATCGAACCTGGGACATATCGAACCTGGGACATATCGAACCTGGGACATATCGAACATGGGATTATCGAACCTGGGACATATCGAACTGGGACATATCGAACCTGGGACATATCGAACCTGGGACATATCGAACCTGGGACATATCGAACCTGGGACATATCGAACCTGGGACATATCAACTGGACAATCGACCTGGGACATATCGAACCTGGGACATATCGAACCTAGGGACATATCGAACCTGGGACATATCGAACCTGGGACATATCGAACCTGGGACATATCGAACCTAGGACGCGTCGAACCTAGGACGTGTCGAACCTGGGACGTTTCGAACCTGGGATATATCGAACCTGGGACATATCGAACCTGGGACATATCGAACCTGGGATATATCGAACCTAGGGACGCGTCGAACCTGGGACATATCGAACCGTGGGACGTATCGAACCTGGAACACTATCGAACATGGGATATATCGAACCTGGGACATATCGAACCTGGGACGCGTCGAACCTGGAACGACTATCGAACCTGGGACATATACGAACCTGGACGCTATCGAACCTGGTGCATATCGAACCTGGGACATATCGAACCTGGCGACATATCGAACCTGGGACATATCGAACCTGGGACATATCGAACCTGGACGTTTCGAACTGGGATGCGTCGAACCTGGGACATATCGAACCTGGGACATATCGAACCTGGACAGTATCGAACTGGGACATATCGAACCTGGGACTATCGAACCTGGGACATATCAAACATGGGACTATCGAACCTGGGACATATCGAAACCTGGGACGCATATCAAAACATGGGAATGTCGAACCTGGGACATATCAACATGGGATTTCGAACCTGGGACATATCGAACTGGGATGACTGAATCGAACCTGGGACGTATCAAACCTGGGAATTCCGAACCTGGGACATATCGAACCATGGGAGTGTCGAACCTGGACATATCGAAACCTGGGACTTATCGAAACCTGGGACATATCGAACATGGGACATATCAACATGGGACATATCAAACCTGGGACATATCAAACCTGGGACATATCAAACCTGGGACATATCAAACATGGGACATATCAAACCTGGGACATATCAAACATGGGACAACTGATATCAAACATGGGACATATCAACCTGGGACATATCAAACCTGGGACATATCAAACCTGGGACATATCAAACATGGGACATATCAAACCTGGGACATATCGAACCTGGGACATATCAAACATGGGACATATCAAACCTGGGACATATCAAACCTGGGATCAACCTGACTATCAAACATGGGACATATCAAACATGGGACATATCAAACATGGGACATATCAAACATGGGACATATCAAACCTGGGACATATCAACCTGGGACATATCAAACATGGGACATATCAAACCTGGGACATATCAAACACTGGGACATATCAAACCTGGGACATATCAAACCATGGGACATATCAAACATGGGACATATCAAACGGAAATAACCTGGGACATATCAAACCTGGGACATATCAACATGGGACATATCAACTGGGACATATCAACTGGGACATATCAAACCTGAGGACATATCAACGGGACACACTGGGACACATGGATTCAAACCTGGGACATATCAAACCTGGGACATATCAAACCTGGGACATATCAAACCTGGGACATATCAAACATGGGACATATCAAACATGGGACATATCAATACCTGGGACATATCGAACCTGGGACATATCAAACATGGGACATATCAAACATGGGACATATCAAACCTGAGACATATCGAACCTGGGACATATCAAACCTGGGACATATCAAACCTGGGACATATCAAACATGGGACATATCAAACATGGGACATATCAAACCTGGGACATATCAAACCTGGGACATATCAAACCTGGGACATATCAAACATGGGACATATCGAACCTGGGACATATCAAACCTGGGACATATCAACCTGGGACATATCAAACACTGGGACATATCAAACCTGGACATATCAACCATGGGACATATCAAACCATGGGACATATCAAACACTGGGACATATCAAACATGGGACATATCAAACTGGGACATATCAAACCTGGGACATATCAAACCTGGGACATATCAACCATGGGACATATCAAACCTGGACATATCAAACATGGGACATATAATCATATCAAACCTGGGACATATCAAACCTGGGACATATCAAACCTGGGACATATCAAACCTGGGACATATCAAACCATGGGACATATCAAACTGGGACATATCAAACCTGGGACATATCAAACATGGACATATCAAACCTGGGACATATCAAACCTGGACATATCAAACCTGGGACATATCAAATGGGAATATCAAACTATTC
>JAPXFY010000015.1:58525771-58530771 GCA_030674185.1 Monoplex corrugatus | reverse complement strand
ACACACAGACATACACACACACACACATACACACACACACACAACACACACACACACACACACTAACACAACACAAACAACACACACAACAACACACACACACACACACACACCACACACACAACACACACAAAAACACACACACATACACACACAACACACACAACACACACACACACACACACCACACACACACACAACACACACACACTACACCCACACTACACAACACATACACAACACAAATACACACCACATACACAACACACACAACACACCACATACACACACACACACACACACACATACACACACACAAAACACACATACACACAACACACACACAACACACACACACTCATACATACAACACACACACACACAACACACACACACACACAACACACACACCACACAACACACACACACACATACACCACACACACACACACACACAACACACACAACACACACCACACACATACACACACACACATACACACACACACACACACACACAGACACACAACACACACACACACACACACACACACACACCACACACACAACCACACACATACCACACACGCTCCCTCCGCTTATGATGGTCTACCCACGGAGCTGACCAGACTTCCAAAAAAAAATCCACACCTGCGCCACACTGACTGACATCGCGAAGATTTGGGGAGAGAGGGGGGGGGGGAGGGAGAGGGGGCGGGAACAGGGGGTAGAGAAGGAGGATATGGTTGAAAAAGAAAGGGGGTGGGGGTGGGAGATGGGTGGGGGTGGGAGATGGGTGGTGGTGGTGGTGGTAGAGCTGATTTATTCTCTTGACCCACTGTCTTCTCGTTGACCTTCTGATGATGACGACATCAGTGGTGGAGGTTGCTGGAGGGAATGTGTGTGTGCCCTGTGCCTGTCACATGAACACGGGGTTAGCTTGCTGTACCAGTGAGAGAGATAGATAGCTCCCTAGTCCTGCGTCATACATCCATCACCTTGGGAGGGAGGGAGGGAGGGAGGACTGTGGAGGGCATTCCGATGGGGGACATAGTACCTCGATGAAGGGGAGTTTGGAATGTGGAGTTTTGGGAGTTCGGATTTCTTCTGGAGAGAGTCATCTTGCTCGGACAATTTCCATACGCCTTCCGCCTACATCTGCCAGCAGTTACTGTTATGTTGCTGTTATGTTACTGTTATGTTACTGTTATTATGCTGTTATGTTACTGTTATGTTACTGTTATGTTGCTGTTGTTACTGTTATGTTGCTGTTATATTACTGTTATGTTGCTGTTATGTTACTGTTATGTTACTGTTATGTTGCTGTTATGTTACTGTTATGCTGCTGTTATGTTACTGTTATGTTACTGTTATGTTACTGTTATGTTATAATAATAATAATAATATATTTTATTTATATAGCGCAAAATCTTGATAAAATCAAATCTAAGCGCTGAGCGTATACATGCATACATACCTACATACATATGAGCGTATACATGCATACATACATGCATACATACTTACATACATAAATCTAAGCTGAGCGTATACATGCATACATACATACATACATAAATCTAAGCGTATACATACATACATACATACATACATACATACATACATACATACATACATACGTACGCACATGCATACATAATAATTACAATATTTATATAGCGCAAAATCTCGACAAAATCAAATCCAAGCGCCGAAAAGACACACACGCACACACGCACGCACGCACACACACACACACACACACACACACACACACACACACACACACACACACAACACATACACACACAACACACACACACACACACACACACACACACACACACACGCATGGCCACAAATGGGGAGAAAGAATAAAAGCAATAAAAGCAAGAATAAAACCAATGGAAAACCACAGAGAGCACATCATATACAATTATATATTAAAACAAAGTGATTCCCCTCCGAGCGGAGACAGGCTGCAGAGGGGGTTGAGTGAGGTTAGGATTTTATGCAGAGGAGAAAAGGTGAGTTTTGAGAGCGGACTTGAAGGAGGCAAAAGTAGGTTGCTGACGGATTGAGAGAGGAAGTTTGTTCCAGGAGAGTGGACCAGAAACAGAGAAGGCTCGTGGACCATAGGTATTGAGCTTAGTGCGTGGAAAGCGAAAAGTCAGAGGATCGGAGGCAGAGCGGAGGGTACGTGAGGGAAGATAGATCTCAAGTAGGCTTGACAGGTAATCGGGGGCTGCGTTATTGAGGCTTTTGTAGCACATGGTGTCTAGTTTGTACTGTATGCGCTTTGATACAGGGAGCCAGTGAAGTTGTGCCAGGAGAGGAGATATGTGGTCAGCTTTTTTCTTTTTGAGTACAAGGCGTACAGCATTGTTTTGAATACGCTGTAGGATGTGAATGGTGGAGGCAGGAAGACCAGACAGGAGTGAATTGCAATAGTCAATGCGAGACATTATGAAGGAGAGAACGAGTTTTGCTGTTGTTTCCACAGAGAGATACTTCCTGATCAGGCTTATACGATGGAGATGATAGTAGCAAGATCTGGCAGTTTGAGAAACAAAGTTGTTCATGGACAGGGTAGAGTCAATGCAGACACCAAGGTTTTTAGCTGAATCAGAAATTGGGACTGATGTGTTACATAATGGGAGAGAAAGAGGAGGCAGCTGGGAAAGTTTCTGACGGGTGCCAATGAGGATAGCTTCTGTCTTGTCGTCATTAAGCTGAAGTTTTGTGTGTCATCCAGTTTTAATGTCCGAGTAACACTCAGTTATTGTTACTGTTATGTTACTGTTATGTTACTGTTATTATGCTGTTATGTTACTGTTATGTTACTGTTATGTTACTGTTATGTTATTGCTATGTTATTGCTATGTTACTGTTATGCTACTGTTATGTTACTGTTATGTTACTGTTATGTTATTGCTATGTTATTGCTATATTACTGTTATGTTACTGTTATGTTATTGCTATGTTACTGTTATGTTGCTGTTATGTTACTGTTATGTTACTGTTATGTTACTGTTATGCTACTGTTATGTTGCTGTTATGTTACTGTTATGTTACTGTTATGTTCTGTTATGTTACTGTTATGTTGCTGTTATGTTGCTGTTATGTTACTGTATGTTACTGTTATGTTACTGTTATGTTACTGTTATGTTACTGTTTTGTTACTCTTATGTTACTGTTATGTTACTGTTAGTTACTGTTATGTTACTGTTATGTTACTGTTATGTTACTGTTATGTTACTGTTACGTTGCTGTTATGTTACTGTTATGTTACTGTTATGTTACTGTTATGTTGCTGTTATGTTACTGTTATGTTACTGTTATGTTACTGTTTTGTTACTGTTATGTTACTGTTATGTTACTGTTATGTTGCTGTTTGTTACTGTTATGTTACTGTTATGTTACTGTTATGTTGCTGTTATGTTACTGTTATGTTACTGTTATGTTGCTGTTATGTTGCTGTTATGTTACTGTTATGTTGCTGTTATGTTGCTGTTATGTTACTGTTATGTTCTGTTATGTTGCTGTTATGTTACTGTTATGTTGCTGTTATGTTGCTGTTATGTTACTGTTATGTTACTGTTATGTTACTGTTATGTTACTGTTTTGTTACTGTTATGTTACTGTATGTTACTGTTATGTTCTGTTATGTTACTGTTTGTTACTGTATGTTACTGTTATGTTACTGTTATGTTACTGTTATGTTACTGTTATGTTACTGTTATGTTGCTGTTTGTTACTGTTATGTCTGTATGTTGCTGTTATGTTGCTGTTGTGTACTGTTATGTTACTGTTATGTTGCTGTATGTTGCTGTTATGTTACTGTTATGTTACTGTTATGTTGCTGTTATGTTACTGTTTTGTTACTATTATGTTACTGTTATGTTACTGTTATGTTACTGTTATGTTACTGTTATTGTTACTGTTATGTTACTGTTATGTTGCTGTTATTTTACTGTTATGTTACTGTTATGTTGCTGTTATGTTGCTGTTATGTTACTGTTAGTTGCTGTTATGTTACTGTTATGTTGCTGTTATGTACTGTTATGTTACTGTTATGTTACTGTTATGATTACTGTTATGTTACTGTTATGTTACTATTATGTTGTTATGTTGCTGTTATGTTGCTGTTATGTTACTGTTATGTTGCTGTTATGTTGCTGTTATGTTGCTGCTATTTTATTTATTTACTTTTTGTTTAAAGCCAAGCCAGCCTCATAGAGCCACATCAGGTCTAGACTCTATAACCCGTTTTGAAATATACTACTTCAACAAGGGAAGAAAAGTCAATTAAGTACACATATCAATGCATTCGCGCACATAATTTAAGGAGATTCCCCTGGCGTTGACTACTCCATCCAATTTAACAAACAGAGGATTTAAAAAAACATACCTGAATACAAATTTAAACGCAACTAAGGACACTAAAACGTGTATAAAAACGGGCCTAATTTGCCTAAAATTGCTTCCGCAATATCTCATTTCCCTAGAGCTAAACATGCAATCAATACATGTACCCAATTATCAATCCTAAGAAAAAGTACGTAAGACTTAATAAACGAACACATACAGGTGAAAGGACCAGCAAGAGAAAATGATAGAAAGAAATGACAGAAAGCAAAGGAACAAGGCAGAAACAAAGAGAGTGAGAGAAAAGATGAAATCTATAGCACAGACTTTCCAGAAAGTGGGGATAATATTTATACTGAAAGAGCCCCCAGCATCCCCAGGGTGGGGGTGGGTGGGTGGGGGGAGTGCCAGTACTTGATCTGGCAGACTACTTGAGCCTGAGAAAAAAAAGTTTATTGTTGACAAGATCTTGCTCGGAAACGCTATCTCCAACGTGGTTGACATTATTATATGGAAGTCATATTTTATCATATTTCTTTTCACCGACGGCAGATGCACATCAGGAATAGCCAGCATAATCGGCCAGGCCAGGGCGGCATTCGGGAAGATGGAAAGCGTTCTTACCAACAGAT
>JAPXFY010000015.1:58518271-58520771 GCA_030674185.1 Monoplex corrugatus | reverse complement strand
ACACATACACACACACACATACACACACACACACACACACATACACACACACATACACGCACGAGCACTCAAACACACGACCACGTGCGTATACCCAGCCATACACGCACAAATACGCACGCACGCACGCACACTCTCACACACACACACACATACACATACACGCTCACGAGTGCGCGCACGATCAGATACACATGCAGATGTACACACATACATGTACATACAGACACACCTTTACTGACTTTTCCATGCGCGCACACATACACACACAAGCCCACGCGCGCATACGCGCAATAATCTACACACATACAGACACACACATACACACAGACGCATAGAGGATTATGACACATAGACACACACACACACAGACACATACAAGCACACACCAGGTAAACGTACACATACACGCAAGCACGCACGCGCGCGCTCACACACACACATACACATACACACACACACACACACACACACACACAGATGACACACAGCACACACAATGCAAACGTATATACACACACAATGACATTCACGCATACACCGCGCAAATGTACACACACACATATGCGCGTGCACAGATACATACAAATACAAGCACGAACATTTGACATCCAGTTCCGTTTTCTCTTGCATCCAAATCACACACGCTGTCACACGTGATAACCCATCATTTTTCGATTTTAAGAACTTAAGACAATCACGAACATTCCTTACTGTGGCATAGGTGTATATACTGGATACGCATCAATTTCTCCATAAAGCAGTTTATTATGTGTTATCAGTTTCTCCATAACCCAACTCAATATGCGTTATCAATTTCTCCATAACCCAACTCAACATGCGTCATCAATTTCTCCATAAACCAACACATTATGCGTCATAGCTTTCTTCATAAACCAACTCAATGTGCGTTACCAATTTCTCCATAAGCCAATTCATTATGCTTTATCAATTTTTCCATAAACCGATTCATTATGAGTTATCACCTTCTCCATAAACCAACTCATTATGCCTTATCAATTTCTCCGTAAACCAACTCATTATGCGTTCTTTTTCAACTCTCGAAAACTTTTCTTAGCGCGAACAGATTAACTCTTTGACGACGGGCTACTTCGGTCGAAGTAACAGCTGAGCTCTCACTGAGGACGGGCTACTTCAATCATAGTAACAGACGGTTTAGTGTATATAACTCCCTCTACTTTTGTTATGCTAATGACTCAGTAGTTAGCAGTTGCTTCCCTTGTGGAGGGAACTTCCGTTGAACGCTTCAGCTACGTTTTGCCGGTTTCTTTGTCTAAAATAGATAGATAAGTTCACTTGCACCCGGTTCTCAGTGATTTCACTGTGGCAGCCCTAGGCCAGCAGGAGAGCTCAGCTGTGGCAAGTGCAGTCACAATAGAGTTAACCGATTCATCGTGTAAAGCAGTATTTCTGTTGAGCCCCTATATTTCTAACCCTTACCAAAGAGATTGGTACCTACTAGGTACTATTCTCTTTGCCCCTACTGAGTCCCATAGGTTTTGCTTGGGCATCAAAAAGTTCCAGCGATGTATTATCCAACAAACCCTTTTTTTCGAAATATTTAACAAAAACAGTTTCTGCTCTACTGGAAAGATATCTTCACGAGAGGGGGGGAGAGAGAGGGGGAGAGGAGAGGGAGGGAGAGAGAGAGAGAGAGGGAGAGGGAGAGAAAGGAAGAGAGACAGACAAACAGAAACAGAAAGAGAGTGAGGGAGAGAGTGTGTGTGATTAAGAGAGTGAGAGAGTGAGAAGAGGAAGTAGAGAGTGAGAGAGAGAGAAAAGAGAGACAGAGACACAGACAGAGAGACAAAGGACAGAAGAGAGGAGAGCAGAGGAAGAAGAGACACAGAGAGAGAGAGAGACGAGAGAGAGCAGACAGACGAGAGAAAGAGAAGAGAGAGAGACAGACACAGAGACAGAGGACAGAAGACAACAGACAGAGAGTGGGAGAGAGAAGAGAGCCAGAGAGAGCGAGAGCGAGAGAAACAGAGAGACAGAGACAAAGAGACAAAGAGAGGGTGTGTACGTGTGTGTGCGTGCACGCGTGCATGAACCAATATCAAGCACATAAAAGACGCATGGCATCGTGTATAAGATCTTTGAAACCAGAAAAAGCTGCAGAAGAGGGTCACTAACAGGGTTGAGCCCAAAACAGGACCACGAGAAGATAACCCTGAGGCATATGTGGGTTTATGTGGCCAACTGCACTGATATCATCACGTGCGTTTCACGCGCTCGTTCATTGGCTAAACGCGTGCCCAGATCGTGGGTGCATTTTAAGGTAAAGTAAAGAAAATGGACAAGCCATATCCATTGCGGACCTCAGTAGCTCAGTTGGTTTTGAGCGTGGGATTCACATGTTAATAGTCGTAGGTTCGAATTATTGGGAGAGCTACATTAAATTAAAACTGGCCTTCTCACTGTCTCTTCTTACCATCACTCTTGTTCTGGTGGTGTCAGTATAGGATTAGATAAGTTC
>JAPXFY010000015.1:58485771-58493271 GCA_030674185.1 Monoplex corrugatus | reverse complement strand
GGATTTCTTGTTCTTCTGTGAGGCATTCTCCTGACTTATCTTGGATTGTGCTTACTCTCCCTTGTTTTGTGGTTGTGAGGTCTTTCACCAGCTGGTAAGCCTGTTTTGTGTTGTTTCTTTCCAAGTGTGCATCGATGTTTCCGCACTGATCTTCTATCCATTTTTCCTTGGCTTTCCTCATGGCACCCCTTATCTTCTTGTTTACTTCTCTATATTTTTCTTTTCCTTCCTGTGAGTTGTTTCTTTCTGGCTTCAAGCTCCTCCTTTCATCGCACAAGTCCAGGATGTCATTTGTGACCCACGGTTTCTTCTTCGGGCGATGTTTGCCTATAATTTCTGTGGCTGTTTCTGTGAGGGCCATGGAGAAGGTGTCAGTGAGTTGCTCAACATTTTCTTCGTCTCCCAAGATGGTCAGTGGAGCGAATTTTCCGCCTATCATTGCCTCAAAAGCTTCTTGAATGTTCGCATCCTTCAATTTCTCCAGGTCGAATCGCAATCTTGTTCCTGCTTGTTTGGCAACCTTTTTAAGGTGTACTCGGAATGTCATCATTACAAGCTCGTGATCGCTTCCAACGTCAGCCCCTGGAAAGCTTCTGGTTCTGGCGATGTTAATGCAGGACCGGAAGCGTTTTCTCACCATGATGTAGTCAATCTGGTTGTGACATTCTCCATTTGGGCTGTGCCAGGTCCATCTTCTTGATGTCTTGTGAGGACCGATGGTGTTAGCCAGCAATAAGTTGTTGTAGCTGGCAAATTCCAAGAGTCGAAGGCCTCTGTCGTTGGTCTCTGTATTGCAGTATTCTCCGGATGTGCCATGCCAGTCCTTCACCGAGTCTTTGCCTACTTTGGCGTTCCAGTCGCCTTGCACTATCAAGATGTCCTTTTTTGGTGTTTTGTCAATGCCATCTTGCAATTGCTCGTAGAAGTCTTCAATTGCGTTGTCTTCATAGTCTAAAGTTGGAGCATATGCCTGTACAATGGTGATGTTGAATGGTGATGCTCTGAGCCGTATGATGATGATTCGGCTGGATATCGGGCGACATCCCATCACTGCGTTCACGATGTTCTTGTGTACAAGAAATCCGACTCCATGCAGATGTTTATCTTCTCTACCACTGTAGTATATCTTGTGGCCTTCTTCTGTAGTGGTTTCCCCAAAGTTCTTCCATCTGACCTCACAGAGGCCTATGACGTGCCAGGTGTATCTCGCCATTTCATGGGTTAACTCTTCTACTTTTCCTTCAGTGTTTAGTGTTCTTACATTCCACGTCCCCACTGTTAGGTTGTCTCTTCCTCTGATGTTGTCTCTCCCCTTCGGTTTATCAGTAGTGTACTTTTCACCTCTGCCCTGATGTACAACAGTAGGCGCGGTCCTTGGTAACCCGCGTGACGACCGATGCGGTATGGTATGGACAGTTGTCGTCATTCATGTGGTGTGTCTAGGGCTATTAAAACTTGGCGGAGCCCATCCCTCTCCAAGTTTAGACCACAGCCAATCTCCACCCACACGGCGGCTCGCCTTGGTCTCGGACATGAGGCCGTTGAACACATCATGGTGCACATCCGCCCAGGCCGGTGGCTTCATCAGGGAAGTCGTTCGCCCAGTGATGCCATGTCAACATCACCCCCTCACATGGTTTGGCACGCCAGCTGAGGCGAGGTCCCGGGGTGTGGCGCTTGGATGCCCACAAGGCAGTGGGGCTATTTACCCATAGCTGGGGGCTGAAACCGCCTTCCTAGCCGTTGGACCTAGTTGGTCTCATCCGCCCAGTCTGCCGGAGCCAGTCTATGCGACAGGTAGTACTGGGCTACATTTTACCAGTAGAGGTAGGCGCCAGGTCCCAGGGAGTCCCAGGACGAGCCAGCCAGGCATGCAGTTGCATGCCCAGCATGATGCGCCCCGCTAACAAGGATCACCTGGTACCAAAGCGCCCCAAACATACATACATACAAACATACATACATGCATATATGCACACATGCACACATGCACACATACAACATACATAATACAAACATACATACATGCATACATGCACACATGCATACATACAACATATATACATACATACATACATACATACATACATACAGACAGACTGAAAACCTATCTAAGTATCTAATACATCTCTACGAACCTATATACATGCGCACACTCATAATCATATATATATATGTATCTACATAAATTCTATATATGTGTGTGTTTGTGTGTGTATGTGTGTGTTTGTGTGTGTATGTATGTATATATGTATGTATGTATGTATGTATGTATGTATGTATGCATGTATGTACTGTATGTATGTATGTAAGTATGTATGTATGTATGTATGTATGTTTGTATGTATGTATGCATGTATGTATGTATGTATGCATGCATGCATGTATTTATGTATGTATGTATGTATGTATGGATGGATGGATGGATGTATGTATGTATGTATGTATGTATATATGTATGGGTGTATCAATTTGGGGCCAATGCTTGCTGGTGGATAGAATGAGGGAAGCAAAGGGTTAATTTTTGCTTTGCTAGCATGACTAGCAGTGCAGGATGCTGGTGGATAAGGTAAGTGGCATCAAAGGGTTAAGTTTTTGCAGTTGGTGGATAGGGTTGCCAGGAGTGAAAGGATCAATTTTTTTTATTGTTAGTGGATGGGGCTGCCAGGAGTCAAAGGGTTAAGTTTTTTGCAGTTAATGTATAGTCTACGTGCAGTCAAAGAGTTAAACATGTGAATCTGACATGACGCTGTGGGTCGATTGACGTGGCCCTAGTTTCGCCACGACTCAGTTCAACGTAACGATTGTTTTCTGTTTGCGCAAGAAGTGGTTATAGGGCAAGGCACGGTCTCATAGACCCCAAAGGACCACACGCCCACACTGGGACACTCTATACACAACAGAACAGGTCCAAATCAAACACAGTAGAGGGACAAAAGATAGGTACAGACTCTGGAGGACAGGTCATACTGATATATCACCTGTACCGATAGATTTCCTCCCATCATATGGTGCATCGTTTTTGAGTGTCTGTGTTGGGTAGCGAATGTGTGTGTGTGTTTATGTGTGTGTGTGTGTGTGTGTGTGTGGTGTGTGTGTGTGTGTGTGTGTTTGTGTGTGTGTGTGTGTGTCTGTGTGTCTATGTGTATGAGTGTGTGTGTCTGTGTGTGTGTGTGTGTGTGTGTGTGTGTGTGTGTGTGTGTGTGTGTGTGTGTGTGTGTGTGTGTGTGTGTGTGTGCTTGTTCGTTCGTTATTTCTTTAACGTCTACTCACATACGTGCTTTGAATGAAAAAAATATACTTGTGAAATAAGAAAAATGAAAATAAAAATAGATGAATAAATAAATAAATAAATACATAAACAAATAGATAAATAAACAAAGAAATAAGATAAAGGGGTCTCTATGGGAGTGAATGAATGTATGAAGTCATGAAGGCATTGTATCATATAAGGTAACATCAAACATTCACGAACAAGTGAAGAACAATAGAAACATATAGTAACGATCAGGCTTCATCAGTTTGCTCAGGGTTGTGTATGTATGTATGTATGTATGTATGTATGTATGTATGTATGTATGTATGTATGTATGTATACGTGCGTGCATGTATGCGCGCACGCGCGTGCGTGCGTGCGTGTGTGTGTGTGTACGTGTGTGTGTGTGTGTGTGTGGTATGAGCATGTAAGGTCCTGTGTGGGCGCATGACAGACCAATATGTATGTGTGTGTGTTTGTGTTTGTGTGTGTGCGCATGTGTGTGCGTGTGTGCCAGAGTGAAAGGGAAAGAGAGAGAGAGAGAGACAGAGAGAGACAGAGACAGAGACAACAATGACATTGAAAATAACAAATCAGTTACAGACACTTTAACCACGATATAACTAGTCACATCATAGCATATAATTTATAACCTAAGTTAAACAAAGAGAGAAAGAGGGAAGTGTGTGTGTGTGTGTGTGTGAGTGTGTGTAAGTGTGTGTGTGTGTGTGTGTGTGTGTGTGTGTGTGTTTTGTGTGTGTGTTTGTATGTGTGTGTGCTCGCGCGCTTGTGTTGCGTGTGTGAAGTATAATATGAACACAATTTACATCTTATGTTTTAAAAAAAAAAGTCCAAGTCACGTAAAATCGTCAATAAATGATGTATGTGGGTATACAATATGACCCAACAAATTTTCAGAAACGCACAAAGCGCTTATCAGTTTAGGGGATATATCAATATGGGAATCTATGGAAGTGCAAGAGGAAGGACAGACGCGCGCTGTTAATTAGCTGGCAAGGCAGAACCAGCAAGTAGTGGCCAGCTAAGGTGGCATGGATATGGGCGCCTTGGTGTGAGAGTGTGTGTGTGTGTTGTGTGCGTGTGTTTCTTCGATTCCGTGGATGACCGACGAATTTGTCTTTTATGATGTTGAATATTGTAATTGTTGTGAGGTGTGAGTGTGATTATATGCATAGTCAAAACATTTTCTTGTGTCTGTGCACTGGGCTAAAATAAAATCTTGTTATCTTGTTATCTATAGGTAAGTTTACGTACCTGGCAAAAGGTATCAAGTGGCCCATAACTGTTAAACCGTCAGACTCATAACACAAGCAGTTGTGTGTTCAATCCTTCGGCAAGCCACATTTCTCATCCATGTCTTTATTCATTTGTTCTTTGTAGCCTATCACTCTCAGTGATTAAAGCCGTACGCTCATAACGCAGGCATCGTAGAAAATCCAAAACAAGTGCGACTGCCCGCGTTCAAGCTATCAGGAACCAGAAGAAAAAACACGAAAAAAAGAATCAGAACGAGTATTTAATACATACAACCAGACAAGACAGGCGCAAAGTTTTGGCCAACTGGCCTTTGTCAAGTGTAAGATCACAAACGAACAAACACCAGATATAAAAATTAGGAGAAAATGCTAAAGGTTCCCTGCTTCTTCGTCCCACACACACACACAACACACACACACACACACATCACACACAACACACACCACACACACACACACACACACACACCGAAAATACATCTCAGACACACACACACACACACACACACACACACACACACACACACACACAAACACAAACACACACACAAACACACACACACACACAAACACACACACACACACACACACACACAACACACACACACACACAAACACACACACACACACAGAGCGAAAGTACATCTCGAACACACACACCACACACACACACACACACACACACACACACACACACACACACACACACCACACCACACCACCACACACACAATTTCCAGGAAGTTGGTGGATAGCGTGAGGGAGCCAAAAGGGTTAAGTCTTTACAGTTGGTAGATAGGGTGCGGGAGTCTAAGGGTTAAGTCTTTACAGTTGGTAGACAGGGTACGGGAGTCTAAGGGTTAAGTCTTTACAGTTGGTAGATAGGGTGCCGAAGTCTAAGGGTTAAACCACACAAACCTTGTCCAGCCTTGTAGTGTAGACGTAAGCTACGTACTACTTATCCAACCTTACAGGAAAGTAAAAACTTCGTCCTTAGCTGTGATGAACTCACTGTACTTGACTGGGTTACCATATGGCAAGTTCCGTGGCCTCCTGTGTGTTTTACAAACCTGTTTTGACGTCAACGGCCATTGATGGGGGAAACAAGTGCGTCTATCTACCCTTCAGCTGTCATAGTCTGTACCTAGATTCTCTTCTTAATTAAAGTGGACTCCTTTTCACTGAACAAAACACTGACAGGAAAAAAAATAAGATAAATAAAGGATCCTAAAAAAAAGTAGATAGAAAAGAAACACGCATTCCGGTCATACACGTGCACATTCAAATCCACGCACATCCGTCGTCATGTCATATACAAGAACACACGTTAGTACACTGTGTGCGCGAGCGCGCGCGCGCACACTCACGCAACACATACACACACGGACAACACACACACACCACACTCACGCACACATACACACCACACGACACACACACATACACACACGAACATACACACAACATACACGACACACACACACACACACCACGCACACACACACACACACACACACACACACACACTACAAATACACCACACACACACAACACACATCACCTCCACAGAACATACATCACCACAAACACACACACCACACACAACACATACACACACACACTACACACACACACACACACACACACACACACACACACACACACACACACACACACACACACACACACACACACAACACACACACACACACACCACAAGTCACGAACCGTAACAAAAAACAACAAACAAAACTAGAACACACAAGATAATACAAACAGACGAACTCAACAAACAACCCCCCCCCCCCCCGCGCCTCCTTCCACAACTACCACCATCACCACCATGACTATTTTGTTGTCACCACTTTCCTCTCGCTGTCTCTCGAACTGTCGTTTCCATTTGTTTAAAATTATTGTATCTCTGATTCAGGAAAAGCCCAAACATTTTCCATTACTCGCTGTTGTGCCAGAGTTTGTCTAACTGTTAATGGTCCTTGTTTTTCCTTTTCATGGTGGATTTTCGGCTACTTCCCCGATTCTTTTTTCGAGTAAGACGATCACTGCGAGAAGAATCATTAAAAAGGTTGGGCCTCAGGACCTGGCCAGCTCATGGGTTTATGTGCAGGCTTAAAGCTTGTGCCATGATCACCATACACAATGCACCTTGACGTTAGTCCTATGGAATTCGTTCCAAGCCCGAAGACGTCGTCTTGAGAAACTGAAACTGAATGGTATGATTTTATGACCATTGTTTTTGAGAAATTATAATAGGCACAATCTTATTATAATTTACACATATCACGCCTAAACGAATATTATCCATCAAGGAATAATTTCTCAAAAACAATGGTCATAAAATTAAGTAACGCCTATATGGCTGAAACAAGAAAACTCTCAGAATGGTATGATTACCCACATTTTATTTTATTTGTGGACAATCAACACACAAAGTCAGAACAAGATTGAGGCAGCTGAAGTGTGGTTTCTAAGAAGAATGTTAATGAAGAAGGTTAGGAAAATACAAGCAACATTTATAGGACATTTCACGAGACAAGAGAAATTAGGAAAGCTGGAGGGGAAAAAGAGCACCAGGTAGACCCCAGGGAGAAAATATTGGACGGACTTCTGAAGTGGATGAAGACTGACAGAGTGGGACAAATACTTGCAGCGACCAAAAAAAAAATTTATATGGAGGGCCACGATCGCCAACGCCATGCAGCAGGGCACATTGTGGTGGTGGTGGTGATGATGATGATGATGATGATGATGATGATGATGATGATGATGATGATGATGATGATGATGCAAACAGGAATCAGAAAAAAAAAACACGAAAAACAAAGAATAAGAACGCGTCTTTAATACAACAAGACAAGACAGGCGCAAATTTTTGGCCAACTGGTATTTGTTAAGCGTAAGATCACAAACGAACAAACACCAAATACAAAAATTAGGAGAAAAAGACTT
>JAPXFY010000015.1:58475771-58480771 GCA_030674185.1 Monoplex corrugatus | reverse complement strand
AGAGAGAGAGCAAGAGAGAGAGAGCAGAGAGAGAGAGAGCAAAAAGAGAGAGCAGAGAGAGAGAGAGCAAAGAGAGAGAGCAGAGAGAGAGAGCAGAGAGAGAGAGAGCAGAGAGAGAGAGAGCAAAGAGAGAGAGCAGAGAGAGAGAGAGCAAAGAGAGAGAGCAAAGAGAGAGAGCAGAGAGAGAGAGAGCACAGAGAGAGAGAGCAAAGAGAGAGAGCAGAGAGAGAGAGAGAGCAGAGAGAGAGAGAGCACAGAGAGAGAGAGCAAAGAGAGAGAGCAGAGAGAGAGAGAGCAAAGAGAGAGAGCAGAGAGAGAGAGAGAGCAGAAGAGAGAGAGAGCAGAGAGAAAGAGAGAGAGAGAGAGAGAGCAGAGAGAGAGAGAAAGAGAGAGAGAGAGAGAGCAGAGGAGAGAGAGAGAGAGAGAGAGAGCAGAGAGAGAGAGAGACAGAGAGAGAGAGAGCAGAGAGAAAGAGAGAGAGAGCAGAGAGAGAGAGAGAGAGAGAGAGAGAGAGAGAGCAGAGAGAGAGAGAGCAGAGAGAAAGAGAGGAGAGAGAGCAGAGAGAGAGCAGAGAGAGAGAGAGAGCAGAGAGAGAGAGAGGCAGAGAGAGAGAGAGCAGAGAAAGAGAGAGCAGAGAGAGAGAGCAGAGAGAGAGAGAGAGAGAGCAGAGAGAGAGAGAGAGAGAGAGAGCAGAGAGAGAGAGAGAGCAGAGAGAGAGAGAGAGCAGAGAAAGAGATAGCAGAGAGAGCAGAGAGAGAGAGCAGAGAGAGAGGAGAGAGCAGAGAGAGAGAGCAGAGAGAGAGAGCAGAGAGAGAGAGAGAAGAGAAGAGAGAGAGAGCAGAGAGAGAAGAGAGAGAGAGAGCAGAGGAGAGAGAGAGAGAGAGAGAGAGAGAGCAGAGAGAGAGCAGAGAAAGAGATGAGAGAGAGCAGAGAGAGAGAGAGAGCAGAGAGAGAGAGAGAGAGGAGAGAGAAAGAGAAGCAGAGAGAGAGAGAAGAGAGAGAGAGAGAGCAGAGAGAGAGAGAGGCAGAGAGAGAGAGCAGAGAGAGAGAGAGTGAGAGAGAGAAGAGAGGCAGAGAGAGGAGTGAGAGAGTGAGAGAGAGCAGAGAGAGCAGTTAGAATGGTTACCATGACAACACGTGCACCAGTGGTCAGTTATGATCGATGTAAACGAAACAGAGTTGTCTTTGATACTGTCGTCTGCTTTATATGTGTGAGAAATGTGGCGATAACACTGTGTGGTGGTGTGTGTGTGTGTGTGTGTGTGTGTGTGTGTGTGTGTGTGTGTGTGTGTGTGTGTGTGTGTGTGCGTGCGTGTGTTTGCGATGTGGCCGGGGCGTGTTTTTGTGTGAGTTTGGCGTCATGTTGCGCTTTTTGCTTGTGTTTTGTCTCTTGTTCTCCTTGGTCTCTGTCTCTGTCTCTGCTCTTCTGTCTCTCTCTCTCTCTCTCTGTCTCTCTCTCTTCTCTCTGTCTCTGCTCCTGTCTCGCTTTCTTCCCTTTTTTCTATCTCTCTCTCTCTGTCTGTTCTCTCTCTCTTCTCTCTTTCTCTTTCTTTCTCTCTGTCTCGCTCGTCGTTCCTAAGTCTGTCTTTGTTTGTATGAAGAATTCAGAACTCAGAACTCATAACACATTTATTTGTCATAAGACCCCAAAGAAACATATTGGTTCTAATAACATTGACACGACAGTTAATGATCTCAACAAGTTATCGATTTCATGTTATCATCACCATGATCATCATCGTCATCATCGTCAACGTCAGCATCGTCGTCGTCGTAGTTGTCATCATCATCGTCGTCGTCGTCGTTTTCGTCATCATCATCATCATCATCATCATCATCATCATCATAATCAACGGGAATAATAATAAATGAACGATTGACTTAGAATCGTGCATTTTCACCCACATGCAGGCAATCATAAACATGTTCTGTACCAAGTACATGCCATCTGCCTTCCTTAACCCTTTCACTCCCACACCCTATCCACCAGCATCCTGTATTGCCAACCATGTTAGCAAAGGAAAAACTTGACCCTTTGATTCCCTCACCCTTTCCATCAGCTTCCTATAGGAAGCTGGTGGAAAGGGTGAGGGGATCAAAGGGTTAAGTTTTTGCAGTTGGTAGATAGGGTGTGGGATACAAAGGGTTAAGTAAGTCACTTGGGTTTAACATAATGGGTTTAGATTTTAAGGTTCAGTTTCCCAAGATAACGACTCCGCGCTCGGAATGAATTCTACGTGTATTGATATCTGTTAATGCCCTGTCGGTATATTTCGTTGAAAACAGCATACACAACAATATTTACGAAATCTAAAGCTTAACGTTTCAACGTATTGCTTCGGAAGATTATAAATGTGCACACAACGAAAATTTAAAGTTCACGATTAAGTTAGCATTGTACTTATTTCAAATTCCTTGGTACAATTTGATCTCCCTATTCCAACCTATCTTGGGTTTCGTCTGTTTTTACAGCGAACAGTGATAAAGTTTGTTTGTTTGTTTGTTTGTTTGTTTGTTTGTTTGTTTGTTTGTTTGTTTGTTTATTTGTTTGTTTGTAATTTGTTGTTGTTGTTGTTTTTTTGCAACCCCATGAAATTATTGAAAGCCATTTCATCATTTCGGTAGACAGTCCTATTTCGATCTAACGTGCACTAAAGAAAATATCTCTTTTTTTTCTAATTCCTTCAATACGAACAAGTTTGTGATGTCTTAAAACAGAAGGAATGTACATAAAATATAAAGGGGTATTTATTAATTTTTGTCATGGCTGTGCGCGCTGACTGACCACCGGTGCTAGTGATGAGATACACGTGACAGGCACGGTTGCCAGTACTAAGTGCTCCTGGGTAGGAGATGTTAGTCGGTTTATGTGTGGGATGGAAAACACCTGCTTCCTTATCGATAGGGCCGAGAATACGATAGGGCTGAGTATACCGATAGGGCTGAGTATACCGATATGGCTGAGTATACCGATAGGGCTGAATATACCGATATGGCTGAGTATACGATAAGGCTGAATATACCGATAGGGCCGAGTATACCGATAGGGCTGAGTTTACCGATAGGGCCGAGTTTACCGATAGGGCCGAGTATACCGATAGGGCCGAGTATACCGATAGGGCCGAGTATACCGATAGGGCCGAGCATACCGATAGGGCCGAGTATACCGATGGGGCCGAGTATACCGATGGGGCTGAGTATACCGATAGGACCGAGTATACCTATAGGGCCGAGTATACCGATAGGGCTGAGTATACCGATAGGGTTTGAGTATACAGATAGGGCCGAGAATACCGATGGGGCCGAGTATACCGATAGGACCGAGTATACCGATAGGGCCGAGAATACCGATAGGGCCGAGTATACCGATAGGGCTGAGTATACCGATAGGGAGTTAACAGACGTCACTGATGTCAGAAAGTCTGTGTTGTACTCTCATGATTTGGTTGTGTGTGGGATGATGCTACTTAACAATGTGTTTTATATCGATTTGTTGGCTAGCCTGCGTCAGTGTACGTAGTCTATACGTTCAACAGCACAAGTCCCTCTGTGGGTGTTTGTGTTTGTTTACGTGTGTGCCTTCTTGTATGCGTAGGTTGGCTCTAGGGAAATGAGATATGCGGAATCGATTTTAGGTAATTTAGGCCCGTTCTTATATATATGTTTTAGAGTTGTTAGTTATGTTTACATCTGCATTCAGACACGTTCTTAAATCCCCTGTGTGATAAGTTGCACGGAATGGTCAACGCCAGGGGCATTTCTTTAGATTATGTGCGCGAATGCTATTGATATGTGTGCTTAACTTTCTGTTCCTGTTTTTTTCCCTGTTGAAGTATTGTGTATGTTTTGAAACGGTTATACCCCTGATATGGCTGTGTGCAGTCGGCTGAGCTTTAAACAATAACAGGTGTCTGCTTATCTGCGTCTTTGTCTGTGTCTGTGTCTGTGTCTGTGTGTGTCTGTGTCTGTGTCTGTCTGTGTCTGTGTGTGTCTGTGTCGGTGTCTGTGTGTGTCTGTGTCTGTGTCTGTGTCTGTGTGTGTCTGTGTCTGTGTCTGTATTGTGTCTGTGTGTGTCTGTGTTGTGTCTGTGTGTGTCTGTGTCTGTGTCTGTGTTGTGTCTGTGTTTGTGTCTGTGTGTGTCTGTGTCTGTGTGTTGTCTGTGTGTGTGTCTGTGTGTGTGTCTGTGTGTCTGTGTCTGTGTGTGTCTGTGTCTGTGTGTGTCTGTGTGCTGTGTGTGTCTGTGTCTGTGTGTGTCTATGTCTGTGTGTGTCTGTGTTTGTGTTTGTCTGTGTGTGTCTGTGTCTGTGTGTGTTTTGTGTTTGTGTTTGTGTGTGTCTGTGTCGGTGTCTGTGTCTGTGTGTGTCTGTGTCTGTGTGTGTCTGTGGTTGTGGTGGTGGTGGTCTTTGATTTAATGTCTATTCACTAAAGTGATTTTAGTGTGTGTCTGTGGTTGTGTTTGTGTGTGTGTGTGTCTGTGTCTGTGTGTGTCTGTGTTTGTGTGTCTGTGTCTGTGTGTGTCTGTGTCTGTGTCTGTGTGTGTCTGTGTTTGTGTTTGTGTGTGTCTGTGTCTGTGTGTGTCTGTGTCTGTGTGTGTCTGTGTTTGTGTTTGTGTGTGTGTGTGTGTCTGTGTCGGTGTAAGTGTACGTGTACGTGTATGTGTTCATATGGAAAAGTGTTCTCTGATCATAAGCGTGCAATACTACTGTCTTCTTTTCTCGTGCTACGTCATATCATGCTAATATCATTGATCTATTGTCGACTTGTGTATGTATGTATAACACTGTCTAGAGAGAGTAAACTGTTTAGGAACTTGCTTCCGGGATGTTCGGCTATATTATTATTTGGTCCCTTTTTATCCACTGGACGAGGCGGCAGGGAAGTTTTTAGTCCTCTTTTTATTATCCGTTGTCTGGTGTTTGTGATCTGTTTGTGACGGTGCGTTCGCTCTTGACAAAGGCCGGTTGGCCGAAAATTTGCGCTTGTCTTGTCTTGTTTTGTTG
>JAPXFY010000015.1:58470771-58473271 GCA_030674185.1 Monoplex corrugatus | reverse complement strand
CATGATGGACAAATTAGAAGCCACGCGTACATCTATGGACAATGGAAGCCATACGTACATCTATGGACAAACTGGAAGCCACACGTACACCTATGGACAAACTGGAAGCCATACGTACATCTATGGACAAACTGGAAGCCATACGTACATCTATGGACAAACTGGAAGCCATACGTACATCTATGGACAAACTGGAAGCCACGCGTACATCTATGGACAAACTGGAAGCCACGCGTACATCTATGGACAAACTGGAAGCCAAACGTACATCTATGGACAAACTGGAAGCCAAACGTACATCTATGGACAAACTGGAAGCCAAACGTACATCTATGGACAAACTGGAAGCCACACGTACATCTATGGACAAACTGGAAGCCAAACGTACAAACATGGACGAACTGGAAGCCACACGTACATCTATGGACAAACTGGAAGCCAAACGTACAAACATGGACGAACTGGAAGCCATACGTACATCTATGGACAAACTGGAAGCCAAACGTACAAACATGGACGAACTGGAAGCCACACGTACATCTATGGACAAAATTGAAGCCAAACGTACAAACGTGGAGAACTGGAAGTCACACGTACAAAATGGACAAACTGAAGTCACACGTACAAACATGGAGAACTGGAAGCCACGCGTACAAACATGGACGAATTGGAAGTCACACGTACAAACATGGACGAATTGGAAGTCACACGTACAAACATGGACGAATTGGAAGTCACGCGTACAAGAATGGACGAACTGGAAGTCACACGTACAAACATGGAGAACTGGAAGTCACACGTACAAGAATGGACGAATTGGAAGTCACACGTACAAACATGGACGAATTGGAAGTCACGCGTACAAGAATGGACGAATTGGAAGTCACACGTACAAACATGGACGAATTGGAAGTCACACGTACAAGAATGGACGAACTGGAAGTCACACGTACAAACATGGAGAACTGGAAGCCACGCGTACAAACATGGACGAATTGGAAGTCACACGTACAAACATGGACGAATTGGAAGTCACACGTACAAACATGGACGAATTGGAAGTCACGCGTACAAGAATGGACAAATTGGAAGCCACACGTTACAAACATGGAAAAATTGGAAGCAGCACTTACAAACATGGACAAACTGGAAGCAGCACTTACAAACATGGACAAATTGGAAGCCACACGTTACAAACATGGACAAATTGGAAGCCACACGTTACAAACATGGACAAATTGGAAGCAGCACTTACAAACATGGACAAATTGGAAGCCACACGTTACAAACATGGACAAATTGGAAGCAGCACTTACAAACATGGACAAATTGGAAGCCACACGTGCAAAAGATTTCTTTTCCTTTTCTTTTTTGTGTGTGTTTTTGTTTGTTTGTTTGTCTGTTTGTTTGTTTGTTTGTTTTTTTGTTACCCCAGAGAGATTCGACCCCGAGCAAGCTCGTGCATTCAGACAAGAAGGCCAAACTCTTCACCTTTGCGCCACCAAACCCTCAAAGTACAGCGCTCATCTCTTTGACTAATTTTGGAGCAAAATTTGTTGTTGTAAACATTTCAATATGTTTGCAAAGAAATGTTTTCTATTATGTGTTTGAAAATAATTAATTACAAGTTTAACTCCACAAAAAGCAAACTTTTAGTGTTCATTGAAACGACAATGAGCACCGAAAACTACACACAGAGCAACGAAAAGCTTAATTTAAAACTAATAGTGTGTGCTGTTGCTTACATCTATCTGCTGATTGAAAATGCTGTACCACGCAATGCAATGCATTCTGTTCTTGTTTCACAAACACATGAATTTTCTCGTGCAGAGTCTAAGGAACAACGTTAGCAAAATTGGATCACTAGTACGTAAGGTTATGTGTGTGCGTGTGTGCGTGTGTGTGTGTGTGTATGTGTGTGTGTGTGTGTGTGTGTGTGTGTGTGTGTGTGAGTGAGTTAGTGTGTGTGTGTGTGTGTGTGTGTGTGTGTGTGTGTGTGTGTGTATGTGTGTGTGTGTGTGTGTGTGTGTGTGTGCGTGCGTGTGTGTGTGTGTGTGTGTGTGTGTGTGTGTGTGTGTGTGTGTGTGTGTGTGTGTGTGTGTGACCGCTTTTTCTTCTTTTTTTTTTCTTTCTCTATTTTCTTTTTTTTCTTTTCTTTTCTTTTTTTTTAAACCAAAGAGGTGGTGAGATAGTAGATGTGGGTCAGAACTAAGAAAACAAGATGGGCAAGCTAAATTACTAAACTACTTTTAGGAAGAGAAATCCGACTAATCTTTTTTCCACCCTGTATCGAGGACACTCCCTCGTTCCATTTCCATCATGCAGTACCTGTCTGCTTCACTGTCTCTTGCCCCATGCAGACAACACTGACTTAGAGGCGACATTGTGACAAAAATCAGCACTACATTTGGGAGGAAAAAAAATAGCATGAATTTTGTGAGAGAAAAAAATTAACACTAGATTTGTAAGAAAAATTTAGCACTAAATTTTTTGGAAGAAA
>JAPXFY010000015.1:58420771-58453271 GCA_030674185.1 Monoplex corrugatus | reverse complement strand
GTCATGTTGACATGTCGTAGTTTGTTGCCAGAGATATCAAGAAAGTGCAAGTTGGGCAACTTCATGTTCGACAGGACATTTAAGGAACAGTGGGCAAGAATCAGATGTATAAGATAGGTGTGATTACTCACATCAGACAGACTCATTCCTGTACCTGTGACATCCAAGTAACGGAGCTGTGGGAAGAGGTGAGCCGAGAAAGGTTGATGACATATAAATGTGTGACCTTGACACAGACAGCCCACGGGACAGATCACATCACACAACAATTCATCATCATGCAGTGGGCAATGAGGCCAGCCGTCACACAGCTGGTCACCATGTACACATATTTTGGATGTTCTGCATCGAAAGAAGCCTGGACAGGTCAATTCATTACACCCCTCTTCATCCTCATGGTCCATACAGTCGTACATTCCATTGCATCGTGTGTAGACAGGCAGGCAGTCATTGAACTTACCAGGACAACGATAGTGGCTGTCAGGACAGGACTCATTGGACTTTATAGGGGTAGGAATGAAAATGGTGACACCATCGAAATGGATGAGAACAGGAGATGGAAAAACTGGAGCCCAGTCAATTTCCCTGAATCTGTAGTTATCACAGTTCAACTCATCTAATTTGTCCTGACATTGGGACACTTGATCACAGACAACATCATAGGACACACACTGACCGTTAGTACAGGTAAACATATTGACACAAGGAGGGTGTTCACAGAAAGACTCATCACTCTTATCCTGACAGTCCTGTAGAAAGTTACATACCAGTGTGTATGACATCGTGGTGACGTGATCATCACAGGTAAATAAAGGGACAGAAGTGACGTAATCAACTGTTGGATCAAACCCACCATGTGTGTGTAACAGGTGCTCAGAAAAAGCACAAGAAGATGTGTGACCTTGACCACATTCATTCTGATGTGAACCACACAGTAGAAATGTGTGTGTCACGTGACCATCAGGACACGTCATCAGAGACTGATGTGTGTGCAGTGGAAAAGGGATTATGCTCAACGTTATTGCTTGTGAAGGATGGTGGGTCTGATTTGTCCTAAATTCACACATGACGCAACTGTCATGATTACTGTGATGACAGTCGTGTCTCACAAACTGACTGTCTCTTCTGAAGACACAGAGTTTCTCTTCACTAATACGAAACAGTTCATCATGAAACTGAACAGAGTGGTAAAGGACGGTCCTGTCTTCACTAATGACGTTCTTTCTGTACATGCTGGGAAACGAGATGTCGCCAGTGGTCAAGCCGACCCAAACAGTGTAGGACATATACAAATATGGTTTGGTTACATTGTCAATCATTCCAGACCAGTCGTCTTCACATCTGGGTATGGCAGGCACACCTCCCAAAGACTTGCAGTGGTTCTTAGATCGTTGAACGAAAACATCTTTATCACCATCCATCTCTGGAATGCGGTCAAATTTGTAGCAATGGTTACATAACGCCACCAGACCCTGACAGTCAGGACTGCTGAAGGGACAATGTTCTGTTTCATCCAGTCCATCTTCACACTCTGTCTTCAGGTTACAGTCCAGGTGGTGCTGAAAGCTGAAATAGTGATCAACAGAACAATTGAACAAACCACTGGGTAACTTTTGAGGTGTTTGACTTTCAGGGTGAAAGGAAAAGAATAGCCTGAAACATGGTACGTTCAGGCAGTAGAGGTTGTAGTATTCAACTGCTAGTCTTGGTGTGCGGAACACACAGTTATACTGCCATTGTTCAAAGTCTGTCCACACTAAGATCCCAGATCCAGTCCTGGCCATTGTATACAGTGTGACACTTACTTTTCGATAGTTCTTCATCATTTTTCTCAGACTGATCATAATGGCGTGTGTAGCTGGGACAGAGATGTATGTCATCATCTTAAAAGCCTGATGAGAGAGCTGTGTACCATAATTCCCTTTTGGTGCGATGAATCCTGATAACGGTGATGTTTTCACTAGTAGCAGGTTTTGAGGCAAAGAATGGTTTCCTAAAAACAAACCGCCCCCCCCCCCCCAACAGTCACATCAACGACTAAACCACCTCCAAAGCCAAGAAACAGTTACCCCCACCCACCCACCCAAAACGAAACTGGAGAGATAGAATATAAGGAAGGGGAGGGAGAGAAAGAGAAAAAGGGAGGGAGAGGGAGGGAGAGGAGAGAGAGAGAGAGAGAGAGAGAGAGAGAGAGAGAGAGAGAAATAATTACAATATTTATATAGCGCAAAATCTTGATAAAATCAAATCTAAGCGCTGAAGCAGACACACACGCAGGCACGCACGCTCGCACACACCACACACACACACACACACACACCCACACACACGCATGGCTATAAATGGGGAGAAAGAATAAAAGCAATAAAAGCAAGAATAAAAGCAATGGAAAATTATAGAGAGCATAGCATACAATTATATATTATAACCATGTGATTCCCTCCGAGCGGAGACAGGCTGCAGAGGGTAGGGTTGAGTGAGGTTAGGATTTTATGCAGGAGAGAAAAGGTGAGTTTTGAGAGCGGACTTGAAGGAGACAAAAGTAGGTTGCTGACGGACTGAGAGAGGAAGTTTGTTCCAGGAGAGTGGACCAGAAACAGAGAAGGCTCGTGGACCATAGGTATTGAGCTTAGTGCGTGGAAAGCGAAAAGTCAGAGGATCAGAGGCAGAGCGGAGGGTACGTGAGGGAACATAGATCTCAAGTAGGCTTGACAGGTAATCGGGGGCTGCGTTATTGAGGCTTTTGTAGCACATGGTGTCTAGTTTGTACTGTATGCGCTTTGATACAGGGAGCCAGTGAAGTTGTGCCAGGAGAGGAGATATGTGGTCAGCTTTTTTCTTTTTGAGTACAAGGCGTGCAGCATTGTTTTGAATGCGCTGTAGGATGTGAATGGTGGAGGCAGGAAGACCAGACAGGAGTGAATTGCAATAGTCAATGCGAGACATTATGAAGGAGAGAACGAGTTTTGCAGTTGTTTCGACAGAGAGATACTTCCTGATCAGCTTTATACGATGGAGATGATAGTAGCAGGATCTGGCAGTTTGAGAAACAAAGTTGTTCATGGAGAGGGTAGAGTCAATGCAGACACCAAGGTTTTTAGCTGAATCAGAAATTGGGACTGATGTGTTACATAATGGGAGAGAAAGAGGAGGCAGCTGAGAAAGTTTCTGACGGGTGCCAATGAGGATAGCTTCTGTTTTGTCGTCATTAAGCTGAAGTCTATTGTGTGTCATCCAGTTCTTAATGTCCGAGTAACACTCAGTGGTGCGAGTCAACAGGCGCTGTATATTATCAGGTGAGTCACTGTCTTGAAGTTGGGTGTCATCAGCATAGAAGTGGTGTTTTATAGAATGGGAGTTGATGATGGTGGACAGGGGGGAGGTGTAAAGAGTGAAAAGAACAGGGCCAAGGACAGATCCTTGTGGAACACCACAGGTCAGGTATGCAGGTTGAAAAAGAAAGACAGAGAGGGAGAAAGACAGAGAGAGAGAGAGAGAGCCAGCCAGCCGGACAGACAGGCAGACAGACAGACAGACAGACAGACAGACAGACGGACAGAGATTATATTGTGCAACGTTCATTTCACAGACAAAAGTTTGTCTTTCTGTATAGCACGATTGTACTATTTCCTGTGCTGTGTGTCTTCAGGAGTTCTGATGAGTTGTACTATTCCCTGTGTGCGTGCCTTCAGGAGTTCTGATGAGTTGTACTATTCCCTGTGCTGTGTGCCTTCAGGAGTTCTGATGAGTTGTACTATTCCCTGTGTGCGTGCCTTCAGGAGTTCTGATGAGTTGTACTATTCCCTGTGCTGTGTGTCTTCAGGAGTTCTGATGAGTTGTACTATTCCCTGTGTGCGTGCCTTCAGTGGTTCTAATGAGTCGTACTATTTCCTGTGCTGTGTGCCTTCAGTGGTTCTAATGAGTTGTACTATTTCCTGTGCTGTGTGCCTTCAGTGGTTCTAATGAGTTGTACTATTTCCTGTGCTGTGTGCCTTCAGGAGTTCTAATGAGTCGTACTATTTCCTGTGCTGTGTGCCTTCAGGAGTTCTAATGAGTTGTACTATTTCCTGTGCTGTGTGCCTTCAGGGGTTCTAATGAGTCGTACTATTTCCTGTGCTGTGTGCCTTCAAGAGTTCTAATGAGTTGTACTATTTCCTGTGCTGTGTGCCTTCAGGGGTTCTAATGAGTTGTACTATTTCCTGTGCTGTGTGCCTTCAGGAGTTCTAATGAGTCGTACTATTTCCTGTGCTGTGTGCCTTCAGGAGTTCTGATGAGTTGTACTATTCCCTGTGTGCGTGCCTTCAGTGGTTCTAATGAGTTGTACTATTTCCTGTGCTGTGTGCCTTCAGTGGTTCTAATGAGTTGTACTATTTCCTGTGCTGTGTGCCTTCAGGAGTTCTGATGAGTTGTACTATTCCCTGTGTGCGTGCCTTCAGTGGTTCTAATGAGTTGTACTATTTCCTGTGCTGTGTGCCTTGAGTGGTTCTAATGAGTTGTACTATTTCCTGTGCTGTGTGCCTTCAGGAGTTCTGATGAGTTGTACTATTTCCTGTGCTGTGTGCCTTCAGTGGTTCTAATGAGTTGTACTATTTCCTGTGCTGTGTGCCTTCAGGGGTTCTAATGAGTCGTACTATTTCCTGTGCTGTGTGCCTTCAGGGGTTCTAATGAGTTGTACTATTTCCTGTGCTGTGTGCCTTCAGGAGTTCTAATGAGTCGTACTATTTCCTGTGCTGTGTGCCTTCAGGAGTTCTGATGAGTTGTACTATTCCCTGTGTGCGTGCCTTCAGTGGTTCTAATGAGTTGTACTATTTCCTGTGCTGTGTGCCTTCAGGGGTTCTAATGAGTCGTACTATTTCCTGTGCTGTGTGCCTTCAGGGGTTCTAATGAGTTGTACTATTTCCTGTGCTGTGTGCCTTCAGGGGTTCTGATGAGTTGTACTATTTCCTGTGCTGTGTGCCTTTAAAATTTTTCATAAACTGTACTATTTCCTTTGCTGCATATCTTCCAAAGTTCGTATGAATTGTACTGTTTCCAGAGCTGTATTTCTTCCAAAGTTATGAATGCACGTGAAAAAAAAAAGGTTCACAGCAGACAGAAGCTGGCTATGTATCCGACTGGAGAGTAAGAAGAAGAAAAAGCTGTTGTTTATGCCAGTGCCTCCACAAGAAAAATGAGACAGGAAACAGTTACATGACCATAGTGTTATTGTGGGCATGTAGAAAACATAGAGAAGCACTAGAAATCATGAGGAATCGACCATCGCTGAAGAGAGAAGTTGGGTCTGAATTTCCAGCAATCTACAGACAAGTTCTTACATCGAAATGATGGCAATTCAAAAAACATACAGCATTAAACACAATCCAGCACTGGTCCTGATGAAGGCCTCACAAACAGATTGACATGTAGCTACACAACAGACAGAACCAAACAGACGACCAGCACTAGTCTTTATGAAGGTTTCACATAGAGGTTGACATGTAGATACATAACAGACAGAAGCAAACACTCCACTAGCACTAGTCTTGATGAAGACCTCACATACAGGTTGACATGTAGATACATAACAGACAGAGACAGACACACCACCAGCACTAGTCTTGTTGAAGGCCTGACGTAGAGGTTGACAGGTAGATGACAGTTCTTCAGCTATGTGAACAATAGACGCTGCTAACGTTTAAGCTATTTACACTTTTATTAATAGACTGTCTTTCTCCTATGTTAAATTTCGTGATTTTAACACTTGTAACAGTCTCTCTTCCTGTTCTTGATGTCGTCGCTGTGTTACAACAGTCCATATGTACAGCAGTGGGTTCAGTGCACAGTTGAGTGGTAGCAGGAACACAACCATGGTCACATGAGCCTTATATGAGGCACCACTCTCATCTAAGGTCAGCATACTGGTCAGACCAAGGGAGAACCAGCACACAGCATCTGTTACAGCCACCTTTATCAACAAGTGGACTGAATAATAAATCAATTTCTTTGTGGGATCCATTAGGATTGGGTGGATTGGTGTTCGTCTGTAAATGATCAGCTGACCAAAACCCACTATGGAGGACAGGATACAGTTAAACACGACGTTGACTGTGAACCATCTGAACTCTTCTTTGGGGTTATTATCAGATAGAGTCAGACGACACAGACCAGACTGGCCATCAAGGCCCCAGTGTGACAGTCCCGGAATAAAAGGTATCACAGACAACAAAAGTCCAACACACCACGTCACTGCACAAGCTGCAGCTGTCAAACGCCTATTGAATGTCCACGTTGTTAAGGGGAAACAAAGGACAATGATATGATCCAGTGTCAGGAACCAGAGGATCAGAACCGACACCTCACTGGACAGAAGGGAAAGAAAACCAGCAACCTTGCACGTCACACTGTTGGTCCATGTCTTTTCAAAGTAGACGTAGTTTCCATAAAACATTTCATTGGCTACTGTAACCATGCTGACGTGGATTCCCATGCAGATGTTAGCAATCTGCAAATTGGCGATGAACATGATGAAAGTGCCTAAGAATATTTTCCATCGAGCGAATACTGCCATGATACAAACTGAATTCCCTAGAATGGACAACGTACTAAGTAACCAAAAGAAAAGCCTATACTGTTCAGTTGGTAGCAAATATTCACATGAAAAAAACATGGATTGTGGTGATATACATCGTATTGTGTGTGACTGTTTAAAAAGTAAATTCCTGCAACAAATCCTATAATTTGAGGAATAGATGCTTTTCAAATTATTCCACATTGACAATGCATCCAAGGGAAAGTTGATCACCAAATTTTCCCTGACGTCCAGTTCAGTCAGGTGTGGCATACATTGGACTGCTCTGGGCCTGATTGTTTGAATGCCAGAAAATGATAGATTCAAATGTGTGACTTGAGGAAAGCACATGGGCAGCTTACTGTTAAGTATCTGTACACGTGTTCTTGAAGCATTTAATTTTGCTAGAGCATAATGAAACAGAAAATATGGCTTACCTCTTAGTAACGTCAGAGGGTTGACTGCTAAAAACAAAGTTCTTAAATTCCATAGCTCAAGAAAAACAATCCTATCAATAGTTCTCAGGTAGTTGAAGGTCAAATCAAGGGACTGTAGGTTGCGAAGCTTCACACTTGATATATTGACAAGAGAACAATAGGAAAGACTCAGTTGTATAAGATATGTGCTGCTACTGAAATCAGCCAGCGTCATTCCTGAGCCTGTGGCGTCCATGTAGCGAAGATGAGGAAAGAGGTCAGCACAGAAAGTCTGGGGACACAAGAAAGACTGACCTTGACATTGACAGCCACCAGGACAGGTCATGTCACACAGCCATTCATCATCACGCTGTGGACACTGACCCCAGCCATCACACAAATGATCTCCATGAAAACAAACTTTAGAACCACGACAACGGTAGAAACCAGGACAGGTGAATGTCTCACAGTCTTGTTCATCCTCACCATATGTACAGTCAGAAAATCCGTTACATCGAGTGTAGACAGGGAGACAGTACAACCAGTCTTCTGTACACCAATAATGAGAGTCAGGACAAGATTGATGATATGTCATAATCTGCTGAGTAAAGAAACCTGTACCATCCAGGTTGATGAAAAGTCGTTGATTTTTTTCAGCCTCTTTGTGCCAGAAACTACTGTGAAACAAATCGGGACAGTTGACCTGATCAGAGTCATCTAGACAATCTGAGTGGTCATCACAACGTTGGTCGTCCAACACACACTGACCATTGGTGCACAGAAAACCACTGCATGAAGGATGTTGACAGAATGACTCATCACTGTGATCTGGACAGTCGTGTCTGAAATCACACACCAGGGTGTAAGGCAGTGTTGTCATGTCATCATCACAGACAAACATGGCAATGGTGTGGCCAGTGTGTTCTCCAGGAAAATTCGGTGTGCATGTGTTCTTAGTGCTCATGTTCCAGAACACGCATGATCTTGTATACGTCTTTTGTCCACAGAGAACTTGAAGATCACAGGACAGAAAAATATGTGTCACGTGATCCTCTGGACAATCTGATAACGTCTGCTGTGTCTGTATCAAAAGGGACAGGGCTGTGTCTTTAACAGGGAATTCAACGGTTTCAACAGAATACAGGATTTGTGATTGTGATTTCACTTCACAAAGTATACGGTCTGAAAAGCTACCAAACCGATGGGCTCGTGCATCCAAAAGGCCATGTTTGAAGAACCGTGTGGTACAAAACATGTCTCCTAGATGAACAAGGTTGTAGATCAGGGTGCTGTCAGACCAATGACGGAACTTGCTGTACATAAACGTCACAAACTTCCAGCCTTTTGTGTAACCGGACAAAATCTCAAATTCGTCATGGTTATTAAAGATGTGCAGGAAATCGTTTTGTTCCTGTCTGGTTTTGACTGAAGCCAGCTGTCCACCCATCTTCTGACACTCGTATGCTGCCAATGCAGCATGCAGTTGAACATCTAGCTTAATGTATACAAAACATTTGTTACGTGAAGCCACCATACCCCGACAATCAGAACTGCTGAAGGGACAGTGTTCTGTTTCATCTTGTCCATCTTTACACTCTGACTTCAGGTTACAGTCCAGATGGTGCTGGAAGCTTGAATAGTGATCGACAGAACAGTTGAACAGTCCACTGGGTAACTGATGGGGTTTAATTGTCTCTGGGTGAAAAGAAAACAGTATTTTCATACTGATACTATGAAGTACCGATATGAAACCTAGACTGCTAACATGAATTTGAATATGTGTTGTAGATAAAATGCGAGCTGATGAATTACTGTCACCATACACACGCAGAACACTTTGACGTGTATCTGGTTCTGTATAAATCAAGTCTGCGTACGTTTGATGTTTGAATGGTGTTACCCGAAAACTAACCATGATGACACAGTCAGGGGGCGCTGTCACTTCTTCCCAGATGTCATGAGAAGCTGTCCCTGAAAAACTCTGGCGTGGTAATATCATGTACCCACAATAGGGTGATGTAGATACTTTGATAAAAGAGTGATCTTTGATTGCCTGTATGTGAAGTCTAATTAAAGGCTTGTTATAGTGCAAAAAAGACATGTGGTTTCCAGATGATTCGATGTATTCGTATTTCATAGTATGTTGATGGCATGGCATTCTCCATGAGTCGAAATATTTGTAGGCAAAACCCGACGGAACTATCACAGCCTCCCATCGACTAGAACCACACCAGTATGCCAATCGTTGGATCTGAACCCGTACTAACATACCCTGTGGTAGCTCCACATGCAGAAAACAGAAAGTTGTGAACTCACTACACATCCCATACACCACTCTGTGCTGTGTCAGAAACTCATGAAACGGCCAGGTCCCACAGTCTGACACATTGGCCTGTAGGACTGTGAAATTTGTTTGGTTCTGATTCATGATGTAGTCTACACCCGGACAGAGGTCACTGATGTTCAGTGGATCAGGAGTGATGTTGGTGCTGGTGATGTTCATGTTGCTCTGGTAATGATGGTGATGCTATTGATAATAATAATAATAATAATAAATAAAAACAACAATAATAATAAATTAATGATAGTAAAAGAAGAAGAATATTTATAATTATAATGAATGTAATAATCACAACAATTATTGTATTAATTACAATAACATAACTTTCAATATGATAATAATGATGAGGATAATAATAATAATGATAATATAAGAAAAAAAAAAGGGGGGGTGACATTGATCACGTGCTTAATCCATGGACCCAAATTGCAAAATGATCACAAGCAAAGTTGCACCCATGAAAGACAAGGGCCTTCGGATGAAAAGGGATTTAATTTAATTTAATTTAATTTTAACGCCCTTGTCACCTCCGCAGTACATGGGCACAATAATGTATCGTTCATAGTTCACGACAACCTCAATGCCAAACATACAGATCACTTCAGAGATTCCATTCACCCTAACTCACGTGGATCTGCTGTATTAGTCGAAAACATCAGCAACCACGTCCACAAACTATTTTGGAGAAAGCAAAACCCACACCGACACCGACGACGTCTCTCTCATTACAACGGACACCCACCCACCACCAGCTTTGACACTACAGCACCGTCTATGACCCACCACTCATATCGCCTGTGTTGGGATCATGACTTTCGACATTAGAATTATTTTCAAGTATTAAGAGATCATGTTTGGTGACCACTTCGTGTCTAGCCCGTTTCCTGTGACAGCACCAGCTGTATAAGAGGACAGCAGATACTATTTCATGCATACCTACAGCTGTTCCTGATTAATGTCATGTTCGCCATTTCTTTTCTCACGTTATCGTCTAAAAACTTTTTTTTTATCTGTTTATGTCTCTGATACATCCTAACATACTAATGTAATGCTTTTTGCCAATGAAATCAATCAAGATGAATAAGTGTACAAACTTTAATGCAAACATCCCTCATTGGAACATTCGTTCCATTGTTAAAAATATTCCTTACCTAAGTAACTATCTCCCTTCTAAAAATTTCCAGGTTTTATTTTTGCAGTCGCTAAATGTGGACAACAAGAATTTGCCCAAATTATCAGGATTTTAGTAGACACCTATCTACGACTCTGAAAATTATGGTGACCAAATTCACACTGCAATATATGTTCATAAAGGACTGAACTATTATGAAAGAACGTCTCCAAGACCTACTGCTTCAATTTCCTCATGTGCTGTTACTATAAAGTTTTCTTCTCATTAGTTGTAAGTATGGCCTCTGTTGATTTACCAAGAGGTCCAGATTCAGAGAACACTGAATGGCTGAGACATGTTCACGACCAACAAGACAAATGGGTAAACTGGTGGTGATTTTAACGCGCATGCTCTGTTTTAGGAAAGGGACTGTACCCATGTAAACAGCAACAGGTTAATCAATGACCTTGTGGACTCCACTTTATGTCTGCATAATGATGTACGTGTTACCTGTATCCCTGACGTACCATCCCATCGGTCCACAGCTATACATCTAACGGTGGTATCACCATCACTAGCAATAAATGCTGCTTGGAAAACAGCTGAAGACTCTTTAGGATCAGATCATATTTCCATAATTCTCAGCCTAAACCATAGTACTGAAACAGAAAATATATTACATAATAGCATACCAAGATTTGATTATAAAGAAGCAGACTGGCCCAAATTTAAAGCAATTCTTCAAAGCACAAAAGCAGATCTATCACATACAGACAACATAGATGACATGTATGAAGTCTTTTGTGACTACTTTTAAGTGTTGCCAACTTTCAATCCCAAAACTAAGGGCATTAAAAACAGGAAAACATTGCGGAAATGTTTGGTGGAATGATTGTGAAAAGGCAGAAGAAAAGAAAGACACATTTAAAACATACATAAAAAAATCGGATACATGAAAATCACAGAGTGATGAAAAGTGCCAACATAAACTGTAATAGAATTATAGAACGAGCCAAAGAGTAATATTGGAATAACAACAAAGACATGCAGAAAATTTGGGAGAAAAAGTAATAAAAATTGGGATCAGTTTGCCATCAGTTCCAATAAAGCTAGCCAATAATCCTTTTCCAAGCTCGTTGGAAAAGGCAGAAGCTTTTGTAGATATGATTGTTGACGCCTGTCATAAAGACGGACTTCCTGTTTCCAGCCAAAATCATAAGGAACAAGAAGAACAGACAGAGGAATACAAGGATTCTGCCCCAGATAATGCTCACTACATGAATGCATCAATCACACTTCAAGAAGTTAAAGACGCCATTAAGTCAATCCCAAACAAAGAAAACATCAGTAGGATTAGATGCAATTTCAAATCAGATGCTGAAAAGTTTACCCGAAAATTTTGTGATCTTTCTGTATACTATCTTTAAAAAATGTTGGAATAGTGTCAAATTGCCGGACTACTGGAAACGGACAATATTGGTTCCTATACTAAAACTGGGTAAATGTAACACTGATCTGAAAAACTATAGGCCAATTGCACTAACATCACACGTCTGTAAACTGATGGCGAAAATTATTTTAAACAGACTGTTGCACTATTGTGATAAGAGTACCGTACTACCTGTCAGTCAGGCTGGATTTCGAAAAGATTGGTCAGCAATGCAACTTTTAACTAAACTAGCCACAGACACAAACCAACAATTTGCAAGACAAATGTGTATTGCCCACATTTTGTGATACAACCAAAGCATACGACCAAGTATGGCACTCCCGATTATTATTTAAATTAAAAAGCATTGGGCTAACAGGTTGTGTTTAAAACTATGTGAAGTGTTTATTGGAACGAGGTTTCAAACAAGAATTGGAAACGTGTATTCAACAAAACGAACCCTTCAAATGGGTATCCCACGGGGATCCGTTATGGCACCCCTCCTCTTTATGATATTAATGAATGACTTGCCAAGTAAAATATCTCAATACACATACATGCATACAGACAGACAGACAGACAGGCAGACATATAGACATATATACACACATATTTATATGTATATATGTATATACATGCATATATATATATACATATATATATATATATGCACACACACACACATGCACACACACACACACACACACACACACACACACACACACACACACACACACACAACACACACACACACACACAAACACTAACACTAACCTAACACTAACATATACACACACAAAGACACTCATGAATGAGAGCAATAACATCAAACGGTGTGTTTGTTTCTGTAGAAGTGGAAGACATCTTTACTTTTTTTGAAATTCTGCTAACAACGCCAGCTGCAATTTGTACAACGCCAACTGCAATTTGTATAACGCCAACTGCAATTTGTACAACGCCAACTGCAATTTGTACAACGCCAACTGCAATTTGTACAACGCCAACTGCAATTTGTTCAACGCCAGCTGCAATTTGTACAACGCCAGCTGCAATTTGTACAACGCCTGCTGCAATTTGTACAACGCCAGCTGCAATTTGTACAACGCCAGCTGCAATTTGTACAACGCCAGCTGCAATTTGTACAACGCCAGCTGCAATTTGTACAACGCCAGCTGCAATTTGTACAACGCCAGCTGCAATTTGTACAACACCAGCTGCAATTTGTACAACGCCAGCTGCAATTTGTACAACACCTGCTGCAATTTGTACAACACCTGCTGCAATTTGTACAACGCCAGCTGCAATTTGTACAACACCTGCTGCAATTTGTACAACGCCAACTGCAATTTGTACAACACCTGCTGCAATTTGTACAACGCCAACTGCAATTTGTACAACACCTGCTGCAATTTGTACAACGCCAACTGCAATTTGTACAACACCTGCTGCAATTTGTACAACGCCAGCTGCAATTTGTACAACACCTGCTGCAATTTGTACAACGCCAGCTGCAATTTGTACAACACCTGCTGCAATTTGTACAACGCCAACTGCAATTTGTACAACACCTGCTGCAATTTGTACAACGCCAGCTGCAATTTGTACAACACCTGCTGCAATTTGTACAACACCTGCTGCAATTTGTACAACACCTGCTGCAATTTGTACAACACCTGCTGCAATTTGTACAACACCTGCTGCAATTTGTACAACACCTGCTGCAATTTGTACAACACCAGCTGCAATTTGTACAACGCCAGCTGCAATTTGTACAACACCTGCTGCAATTTGTACAACACCTGCTGCAATTTGTACAACGCCCGCTGCTGAATCCACTGGGCTTCTCGTGGTCGTTCCAAAACATCTGGTCTGGACTGGGAGAATCACCGACCTACATAAACACCGCTCGAGCTGTGAGAAATGATAAAAACCTGAAACCTTTCCGTTGCTCGCTGCTAGCGCCATCTGCGCGGTTATCTCTAATGGTGTGGCCGCCAACATATTAACTGGTGTCATCTTCTTGTCGCGCAGCTACAGCGTAGCTCATAGCTCGTAGTGCGGCCGCTTTGAAAGTCAAAAAACTGACTCAAACCAGATACACATACCTTTGGGGTGTAGCCTATTAGTCAAAGAACTGACTCAGACCTGATATACAAACTTTTGGAGTGTAGTCTAATAGTCGAAGAACTGACTCAGACCAGACACACAACCTTTGGAGTGTAGCCTAATAGCCAAAGAACTGACTCAGACTTGATACACAAACCTTTGGGATGTAGCCTAATAGTCGAAGAACTGACTTAGACCAGACACTATAAACCTTTGGAGTGTAGTCTTATAGTCAAAGAACTGACTCAGACCAGACACACAGCCTTTGGAGTGTAGCCGAATAGCAAAGGCACACACTCAGACCTAATACAATCTTTTCAGGAAGAAACTGGTGAGTACAGTTTCAGGTCTATCAAATCTGTTTTTAAATTCCTTAACCCAGGAAGAACAGTACAATAGTCACGCTAAATAATCCTGCAAGGGGATCTCTGATAGTTAGTTGTTCTGTGTTTATACAGAAAAGTTTCAGACAAGGGAAGTGAGATAGCAGATAGTAGGAGTCTACGCCTGGTTCTTGAAGTTGTAAATGTGGGACATCAACAAACGCTTTATAACATTGTCAGTTAAGAATAATCAGCGAGTGGATTGCTCCAATTTCGAATACTGCATAATGCGACGTCTCTTTCTGTTAGAAAACGGATAAATTGGCCTCCTGTGTGCATTTAGTCGACGGCGACGTTCACCATCGGTGATTCTGTCGCATCAACCTTGAAGTTTCATCTTATGTATTTAACAAGATCCAAAACAAGTGCGACTGCCCGCGCCCAAGCAAACAGGAACCAGAAGAACAAGAAAACCAATGTAAGCGCGTATTTGACAAAACAAGACAAAACAAGCGCAAATCCTCGGCCAACCGGCCTTTGTCAAGCGCGAACGCACGGTCACAAACAGACCACAAACACCAAACAACGGATAATAAAAACAGGATTAAAAACTTCCCTGCTGCCTCGTCCAGTGGATAAAAAGGGACCACAAAACAACAATCATTTTTTTCTTTTTTTTTTTTTTTTGGTCCATTTTTATCCACTGGACAAGGCAGCAGGGAAGTTTTTAATCCTGTTTTTATTATCCGTTGTTTGGTGTTTGTGGTCTGTTTGTGACCGTGCGTTCGCGCTTGACAAAGGCCGGTTGGCCGAGGATTTGCGCTTGTTTTGTCTTGTTTTGTCAAATACGCGCTTACATTGGTTTTCTTGTTCTTCTGGTTCCTTATGTATTTAAACCTACACTTTGGTTTAAGTGACAATTGACTGTACCGTGATTGTAGTCCTTATCTTGCCTTCACTCGTGATGCTAACACTTCAGGCGGTTTCAGTCAAAATTTCATTCAACGGTCCAGTTGCTCTCTTTCTGGATTTGACTTACACAGTTTAGGTTCAGAAGATATTTGTCACGCGGATAGATTTCTGTTTTTTATCGTGATTATTGTTTTTTATGTTCAGCCCTGTTGTATTGGCACAAAGTAAAAGGTACCTTTAAGGCAACCTCCAGCTTGGTGTTGGGGGGGGGGGAGGGAACGATCCCCAACCGTACAATTTACATATGTCAGTTGAGCTTCAGATATGGTGCAGTTGAACATTTCTTTCCTCTTTTCCCGGCCGTTATGCCTGGCCACAGATCACCTAGAACAACCTTGTCCTGGACCATCTGAAAACATGTTTAATTGAATTTCCTGCAATTAATGGCAGACAGTACGATTTGGGTTTGTGGTCACTCACTCACCCACAGCATTTCTCAGGGTCATTGTCAAGGAGCAAAAACGCCTTCAAAACTGTAACTATCTTTTTGAAATCCACACAAAACATACAATTTAATCTTCTATCTTTATAAGAGCATTAACGTATACATAATTATGTATACATATATACATACATAGATATGTATATGTTTGTGTATATATATATATATATATATATATATATGTGTGTGTGTGTGTGTGTGTGTGTGTGTATAGATATGTGTACATAGATATAGATATGTCTATCTCTCTCTCTCTCTCTCTCTCTATATATATATATATATATATATATATATATATATATATGTGTGTGTGTGTGTGTGTGTGTCTATCTATAAACAAACACACACACACATTATATATATATATGTATACATGTATGTATATATAATTATATATATGTATGTACATAGATAGATAGATAGATAGATAGATAGATAGATAGATTGATAGGATAGACAGATAGATAGATAGATAGATAGATATAGATAGATAGATAGATAGATAGATAGATAGATAGATAGATCTAAACATTTACTAAGTGATAAACGGTGCTCTCATCCAAGGAGTCAGGCAGCGTGATACAAACAAGCAGTCTGCATAACATTGAAGATTACTACGATCACATCTGTACGTATGGCAAAACATAGCTAGTGAACTGAAACCCCATTTTAACGGGTTAAATCTATTAACCCAGAAAATGTAAAACTATACAATATATCTGGCAAAACATAGTTAGTAATCTGCCCCTGTTTTTTAACAGATTAAAACATATCACCCAAGCTATCTGAATACATCAACGATGTCAGACAACTCAATGGAGATAACAGATACAGTCCATTCATGCTGTCTGAACGCATTGATGACGTCAGACCAGTTTCAGTTTCTGTTTCTCAAATTGACGTCTGCATGCGCGGAATGAATTCCATATGCGCTGACACCACTGGAGCTGTGTAATGGAGAACATCCAAAATGATCATGACACAAGCCTTCAGTCTGTACATAAACTCTATGTGTTGGCAAGCCACTGATGCCATGTGATGGAGAAGATCCAAAATGATCATGGCACAAGCCTCAAGCCTGCGCATAAACCCTATCAAGTCTCAAGCCTGCACACAAACCCTATGTGTTGGCAACCCACTGATGCCATGTGATGGAGAAAATCCAAAATGATCATGACACAAGCCTCAAGCCTGCACATGAACTCTATGTGTTGGCAAGCCACTGATACCATGTGATGGAGAAGATCAAAAGCGATCATGACACAATCCCTAAACCCATGAGCTGGCCAGGTCCTGAGGTCCTACCTAGCCTTGAGTTTTGTATCTTAGGCTAGTGTTCAGTCTGTCACTGGAACAATCTTGGCTACATTGTAATGATGTATGTATCTGTGTATATCTCTCCCAAATTAAATGAATAAATAAATAGATAAATAATAAATAAACAAATAAATAAATAAATAAATAAACAGATAAATGCCTGTATCACAGGGGCCCCCCTCTAGGGGGAAGAAACATTCCTTCGACTGACTTGGGAGACGAGTTAATGAGGTGGGTGTGTTGCAGATCAGGCCATCCATAATTCAACTGGTCACTCAGTTATTTCCATTCGGACAGGGTCTGGCGCCCACGTGGTTCTCATCCATCTTTAGTGGGCACAAAGGGCTGATGGCCTGAATTACCAACATTCCTTTGACCGACTCGGTAGATGAGTTAATGAGGTGGGTGTACTGGAGATCACACCATCCATAATTCAATTGGTCACTCAGCAATTTCCATTCAAACGGGATCTAACTCTCACATGGTTCTTATCCACCTTTAATGGGCACAAAGGGTAGATAACCCAGAATACCAACATTTCTCAGCAAATACCAATGCCCAAGCAAATTACGGGACTGTTGAATGACGACCATGGCCGCTATGTCAAGATCGCCATCAATGTCCAAGAAAATTATAGGAATGTTGAATGATGACCATGGCCGCTATGTCAAGATCGCCATCAATGTCCAAGAAAATTATAGGAATGTTGAATGACGACCAAGGCAGCTATGCCAGGATCGCCAAGTTCCCCAAATTGGAAATGCCCAGTTTTATTGATATTGACAGCTGGAGGGCAGCTGGGAATGTTTGTAGCTGAGACAAAGATCGGTAAATGGGAATCGCACTGTATATAGGCCAGCAGTCAGTCGTTAGGGGTCACTAGTGGGAGAGTCAGCACTGAGTCGGCACCCAGTGAGCCATTGAGTCAGTGAACGAGAGAAGTCTCCAACCTATCTTAGAGGTATGTAACCCACGTTTCATTCTATACTTTGGTTAGGGTAGGGATAGAAGTAGGTAGTATGTTTTCTTTTCCATGGAGCAGAGAGAGAGAGAGAGGGAATAGAGTAGGAATTATGGAAGTGCTCAGTATTCCAGTGATAAGTAAGTTAGTGAAGATTCGTAGTGCATTTTAGGGTTTTAGGACTATTAGGATTCATGGCACACACGAATGGTGAATTATGCTTTTGCTAAGTTGAATAAAGACGTTGTAGTTATCAATCTATGTGTGGACTGCTGATGAGAATCATGTCTAGTGTGGTTAGTGCATTTCTTCTCGTCACTCTCCTTTCTGGTTGTATGTGATGTTTGAGACAGAGTGACCCTAAATTCTCCTATGATAAAAGGAGTCTAAATTCTTTCCCTGATAGATGGCAAGATCAAATCCTCCTTGCGATACATCCCCAACTGCTTTCTCCCTGCGATACCTGTATGAGTACATAACTAGCCACGTAGTATATAAAGTTGTCTTACATCGCAGAAAGTCCTCCAATCAATACTGTACATAGCGTCCACTGCCTATCAACATAATCAAATGTCTCCCAGTCATAGTCTCTCCAGTCTGCCGTTCATTTTCGATGGAAAAAAGACATAGGGAGATGTAAATAAACGTGTAAGAAATAAAGAATAACAAATAACACTAAACACACGCGCGCACACACACACACACACACTCACATAAACACCACACGCAGACGTGCGCACACACACACACACACACTCACATACACACCACACGCAGGCGCACACACACGCACACACACATACACGCGCACACACACACACACACACACACACACACATACACACACACGCATACACCCAAGCGCGTGCGCACGGGAGCATTATTTTTACGAGACTGGTGTGAAATCAATGCATGACGCCCTGAAATACAGAATTCCTGATTTTAACAACCCAAGTCTAATTCCTTGCCTGTCATTATCTCTCTCCATTTCTTGTTTTATTTTCTTTATATCTATATATATATATATGTATGTATGTATGTATGTATGTATGTATGTATGTAGGCTATGTATGTATAAAAGCGGTGGATCATGACATGCTCTATGGGAGTTCGAAGGATATTGTAAAACAGAATCTTATAAGAATATGAAAAGACAAAATAAATCATTGTTTTCTGAAAACAGCGTTACAGAGTTGACACTCAAGAAGCAGAATGTTGTCACGTTGCTTGCATAGTCAAGAGGATTTTTGTATTTAACATACGACCTTCATTTTAGAAAAGAACATCGTACAAAAATAACATTAAGTGGAAACTTGAAAGTTTTAGTAACACTAGAGTAAATCAGCCTGCAGTTTAACTCGTGTGACAGCATGGGTGTGAGTGTGTATGCGTGTGTACAGCGCTCTGCATAATAATGTGAAGGATGCAGCTTGCTTAACTGCTGGAGGTATGATAATGATGTTAGCGAGTTAAAAACAAAGGAAACTGTTATATCATGAACAGCTTTCATCAGAAGTCCCCAGTCTTTTGAAGAAGAAACACGACAATACAGTCATTCTGATTAATAGTGGGATAGAAAACCACCACACACAGAAAAGTAAATCCTTAATGAAACATTCCAAATGCATGTCACGATTAAAAACGAAATGTTAACTTGAAGTTAAAGGAAAATATAATGAACTACAGTGACTCGTGGTGTGAGGTTACTGACACTGACGCAGGATACAAGTGAGAGTGTTTGCCATCAACAGGAAGACAACACGACAACATAGCGTCATCTTATTGACTGGTTGACAATAAATCATGGGTTGTCAGTGAACACACCGTTTCTGTTGCTGCTCACGCTGTAACTGTACCTTGACATAAATCATTTGGATAATTCCCTGTTCACCGTAACATTATTTGTGTCTGTCTGTTCGTCATTGTAACCAACACACCATGACATAAATCATTTGGATAATTCCCTGTTCACCATAACATTATTTGTGTCTGTCTGTTCGTCATTGTAACCAACACAACATGACATAAATCACGTATCTTCACCGTGCTGTTTAAAACACTTTCTCTTGATTTAATGCCGTGATTCCAGTGTGAAGAAAAGGCTTCTGTTTTCAGAGACAGAGGGGATGGGAGAAAATAATATTCATTTGTGATTTGGAAAATATGTATGTGTGTGTGTGCAGATGCGTGCGTGTGTGTGTACAACCTATGCTTTCGTAGATAATGTCAGCTAGCTTATATCATTACAGAATGAAATTCACGGCCAGAAAAAAAAACGAATAGAAATCAATGGTCTGTATGTTTTACCCAAATAATCTTCGGCTGGTACGAACGTAACATATAAACAGCCTAAAACTTCCATAGAACGTGGTCACTGAGTCAGTCCTTTTCCAGCATCTGTCCTTGCCTGTCATCGTTGAGCCGGTCCTGCCCCCAGTGGAGGACAAACTCAGCACGGTTGCCGACTCAGTTGCTCACAGCAAGGCACCAGACACATATGGCGTCCCTGCTGAAGTGATACAGTGTTGGAAACCCAGTGCTGGTAGACATCTTAAAGAGCTACCCTGCCACTGTGGGGATGAAGGATTAGTTCTCAAAATATGCGAGATGCAAACATGGTGACACTGTACAAGGTTAAGGGAGACTGCGGCCACTGTAATAATCACAGATGTATATCACTGCTCACCACCATTTGTACATGCTATCTTATGGTTTTAATTGAGTACTGGCACTGCAGTCTGTAGATGTTATGGTTTTATGTACCAACACTACAGTCTGTAGATGTTATGGTTTTAAGTACCAACACTGCAATCTGTAGATGTTATGGTTTTAAGTACCAACACTGCAGTCTGTAGATGTTATGGTTTTAAGTACCAAAACTGCAATCTGTAGATGTTATCTTATGGTTTTAATTGAGTACTGGTACGGCAGTCTGTATATGTTATGGTTTTAAGTACCAACACTGCAGTCTGTAGATGTTATCTTATGGTTTTAAGTACCAACATTGCAGTCTGTAGATGTTATGGTTTTAAGTACCAACACTGCAGTCTGTAGATGTTATGGTTTTAAGTACCAACACTGCAATCTGTAGATGTTATCTTATGGTTTTAATTGAGTACTGGTACTGCAGTCTGTATATGTTATGGTTTTAAGTACCAACACTGCAGTCTGTAGATGTTATCTTATGGTTTTAAATACCAACACTGCAATCTGTACATGTTATCTTATGGTTTTAAGTACCAACACTGCAGTCTGTAGATGTTATGGTTTTAAGTACCGGCACTGCAGTCTGTAGATGTTATCTTATGGTTTTAAGTACCAATACTGCAGTCTGTAGATGTTATCTTATGGTTTTTAAGTACCAACACTGCAGTCTGTAGATGTTATCTTATGGTTTTAAGTACCAACACTGCAGTCTGTACATGTTATCTTATGGTTTTAAGTACCAACACTGCAGTCTGTACATGTTATCTTATGGTTTTAAGTACCAACACTGCAGTCTGTACATGTTATCTTATGGTTTTAAGTACCAACACTGCAGTCTGTAGATGTTATCTTAGGGTTTAAGTACCAGCACTGTAGTCTGTACATGTTATCTCACGGTTTTAAGTATTAGCACTGCAGTCTGTAGATATTAACTTATAGTTTTAAGTGCTGGCACTGCAGTCTGTAGATGTTATCCAATGGTTTTCATTACCAGCACTCTTTTTCGAAGACTCTCTCTTTCTCTCTCTGCCCATGTGTCTGTCCGTCTGCCTACCTGTGTCTGTCTGACTCTCTCTCTCTCTCTCTCTCTGTGTGTGTGTGTGTGTGTGTGTGTGTGTGTGTGTGTGTGTGTGTGTGTGTGTGTGTGTGTGTGTGTGTGTGTGTGTGTGTGTGTGTGTGTGTGTGTGTGTGTGTGTGTGTGTCTAAGATACTGACAAAATATATTTATCCATATGTGTTACGGACTCTGAACTAAACAAATAACACAGATATCCGTCTGATGCCTACTCCTCTTTCATGTGAGTTTCCACCAGACTATATTTACTGTGTACTCTCCTGATGTTATCATGCGTGCCCCCTTCCATCTCACTTCCCCTAGTCGGAAAATACTTATGTTAAGCCTTTCCATCTCCATTTTCATATTGTCTAATTTACCTTTTTGGAACAATGTTCTAACGTTCCATGTTGCGATTTTGGTATTTTTTCTGAGGTTGAAGTTAAACGCAGTAGCTTGCTGACGGTCTAGTGTCACCTGCGCAGCATGACAGTCCCTACCGGACGAAGGTGCTCCAGAGGACCCCCTATTAGATATTACCAAAAATCAGATTGATTACATCCTGATTAATAAAACATTTAGAAATTCTTTACTGTCAGCAAAAACACTACCAGGCGCAGACTGCAACAGTGACCACAACCCGGTAGTGGGAAGATTAAGGCTGAAATTAAGGAAAAGGAAACAGACCAAAAGCAACATCAAACTAAATCTTGGACTCTTAAAGACAGATGAATGATACGTAAAAAATTTAACGTACATGTTCAAAACAAATTCAGTGCTCTGGAAGACGTTGGTAACAGTGAGGAGCAATGGACGAAGTTGAGAAATTCGATAAATGAAGCTTGTGAAGAAATCCCTGTAGTAGATAGAAAAGCATAAAAGAACTGGATGACAAAAGAAATTCTAAGCTTGATGGAGGAACGGAGGAAGGCAAAGAGAAACGAGGAGATATACAGGAAGATAAACAAAGAAATCAGGAATGGATGCAATGAAGCTAAGGAAGCTTGGCTGAACACAAAATGCAAAGAAATAGAAGACCGATACAAAACGGATCCTTAGGGTGTGTACAGACGAATTGAAGAAATTGTCCACAGGAAAAATACATGCACATCAACGTGTTGCTTGAAATCGAAAGATGGTACGCTTATCATGAAAAAAGAAAAAATATTAGACAGATGGGGAAAGTACATTAAAGACCTTTTTGAAGATGACAGAAACGAAGAACACATTATAAGAAAGAACGTTGAAGGACCACCCATAATGAAAGATGAAGTTAGAGCAGCACTGAAAAGGATGAAACCAGGAAAAGCCCCAGGCCCAGACAACATTACTACAGAGATGATTGAAGCCCTGGAGGAATTTGGTATGGAAAAAATATGTCCTCCTAAATGGGATTTATGACACTGGAAAAATCCCCAAAGATATGTCAAAATCATTTTCCATTGCACTCCCAAAGAAGACAGGGGCTATAGAATGCGAACTCCATCGCACAATCAGTTTGATGAGTCATGTAACAAAAATCCTATTAAGTATGATCATGATGAGGACAAGGAATAGAATCAAAAGAGAAATAGCAGAAGAACAGTGTGAATTTGTGGAAGGGAAAGGAGCTATTAATTTCATATATATCCTAAGAACTATCATAGAGAGGTCAATCAGGATGAATAAGGATTTATATTTATGCTTTGTTGATTATACCAAGGCTTTCGATCGGGTAAGACATGAAGAATTGATTAATTACTAGAAAAACTCAATGTCGATGGAAAAGATCTATGAATAATCAGAAATATGTATTGGGAACAAACAGCTGCAATGATAATAGAAAACGATATAAGCTTTTTCCAAAACATCAAAACAGGAGTCAGACAAGGTTGTGTTTTGTCACCAGATCTGTTTTCACTTTACGGCGAAAACATTATGAGAAACCTAGAGGAAGACCCTGGAGTAAAAGTTGGAGGAAAATTATAAACAACATTCGATATGCAGATGACACCGTGCTAATTGCAGAAAATGAATGGGACTTACAAAACCTTGTGAATATACTAGAAATAGAAAGCAAAGGTAAGGGGCTGGAACTAAACAGCAGGAAGACTGAAGTTATGGTGATCAGTAAAAAACATGAAATCCCGTCATGCAAAATAACAGCAAACGGTTAAACCTTGAGACAGGTTGATAAGTTTAAATACCTGGGAACGATCATTTCACCAGACGGTAGATGCACATCAGAAATGGCCAATAGAATCGGCCAAGCCAAAACAGCATTCAAGAAGATTAAAATAATTCTTACCAACAAATGCCTATCAATTAACATCAGGAAGAGAGTTCTTGAATGTTACATAGAACCGATACTGTTATACGGTTGTGAGGCGTGGACAGTCAACAAGCAAAGCCAGAACAAGATTGAGGCAGCCGAGATGTGGTTTTTAAGAAGAATGTTGAGAGTTCCATGGACAGCAAAGAAAACAAACGAGACAGTCTTGATGGAGGCAGACACAAGAAGATTATTCATAAGGAAGATTAGGAAAAGACAGGCAACATTTATAGGCCATTTTATGAGGAAAGGGGAATTGGAGCACCTGGTCACAGCGAGAAAGCTGGAGGGAAAGAGAGCACCAGGTAAACCCAGGGAGAAGATATTGGACAGATTTGCAAAATCGCTGAAGACAGAGAGGGTGGAAGAGGTGCTTGAGGCAACAAGAGATAGAAACAGATGGAAGGCCATGGTCGCCAACGCCATGCGGCAAGGCACCTGATGATGATGATTTGTCTGATGGTTCTGAACATTCTTCAGATTTGAACACAGGTCTCATTTGAGCTTTTCTTCACTGGGATGGAAAATGGTTCCTTCACGTCACAAACTGCAAACGTAGGTAAGAGCTTTGATTTTAACTGAAGCTGTAAATTTGAAAATGTAGTCATTGGTTTCAACAACGCCTCAAGTTCCTGTTTGCTTGTAACGAAACTGATTTGTAGACTTCAGTTTCACTGGCAAAAGGGAGTTTTAGACTTCACTTTATGCTTCTGGAGTTGTTAAGGCAGTGACATTCATTCAGTTGATTAACTTCTGTGTGGTTTACAAGATTTTATTTGTCATTGTAGTAACATGTTTATTGAGATCATTTGTTGAATTGTTATAAATGGGAAGTCCTGAGGTTAAGATGGTTTACTTTAAGCTGTACATACTCTGCATTTCTACCCGTCATACGGGACTGGTAGAAGGACAAAATACACACTGATGTGTAGAACGTAGAATATGATATATAGCATTCTATGTCACACCAAACCAGCCCACAGTGCACACACGATATATACTCCACACTAGAATCCGTCACACGTCACTTACAGGATAAACATTAGTCCGACGGTTAACATGTAGAGTATAATGCATATGATTTCAGTGCATTGCATTGGTCAGATATTGAAAACGTACTCAGCGCACTTATTTTGTCTACCAAGACATCCACACACACACACACACACACACACACACACACACACACACACACACACATACGCACGCACGCACGCACGCACACACACACACGCGGCACACACATACACGCTCTGTCTCACACTTTCTCCTTCCTCCCCCCTCCTCCCATCTCTCTCTCTCTCTCTCTATCCCTCTGTATCTCTCTCTCACACCCTCTCAAAGAGTGCTCCCAAGTACTGAGATATGCTTATAAAAGTGTTAAATTATGGATTTAATGCTGCCTCACTCCCCTTCCCTTCATAATTATTGTATGATATATTGTGACCTAAGGAAAATATACATTGATAAACACGTTTTGAATATTCAGTCTTCCCTCAAATTAAAAGATGACATAGACTTCATAATCAATTGATTCAGGTTGGTTAACTGGTAATTTTGGTAATTTCTTTCGTAACTGTTTCATAGTAACCTGACTTATGAACTGATCACTGGAATGATTGATGTCATTGATTGATTAGTTGATCGTCATTGTTTGACTGGGCGACTGATGACCATCAGTCAGTCAAGAGTATCACTGCTTGGCATGTTGGCTGCCCGCACTGCTCTCAGGGTCTCTGTCCTCCACATCTGCCTTTCCTCAACCAGGCTGAATATCTCTGGACTGTTATGACCTGTCCACTCATTGATGTTTCCTAGGTAATCTGTTTGTGGTCTTTCTCCTTCCTCTTCGGCCCTCGACTTTTCCCTGAATGATATCGTTCATGAGAGTGCTTTTTTTTTTTTGGTCTCTGCACACATGTCCAAAGAAGGTCCATTTCTTTTTTAAGGATGACCTGTGTAAGTTTTCTGCGGGTTTTCAGCTCGTCGAGTATGCTCTTCCTTAAGAGACGTCTATAGAACCGCATTTCATTTGAAAATTTATTTTCTTTATGCTTTTCTATTTGTTGGTTGATTGATTTGCTTATTCAGTTAATTGGTGGCTTCGCTCGTCAATGATTGAACAAAGTCACTGTGTGACGAATGGAGCATGAAATTGTTGAACATTGGATTGGTTACTTGTTTGGATTGTGACCATTAACACGCTGATTATTGGATTTATTGGATGATCGACTTACTGAAAAATGGTTGATTGATTGATTGATTAATTAATTGATTGATTGATTGATTGACTGACTGACTGACTGATGGCTGACTGACTGATGGCTGATTGATTGATTGATTGATTGATTGATTGATTGATTGATTGATTGAACTTGTCTACATTCAACTTGGTTTAAATGTCTGAGTTTTGTCCTCTGTTTATGTAAAGCACTCGCCGATCATGTGGCCCATTTAGACTTTTGACCTGGTTAGGCACTCTTCAATTTTCTTTTCGTGCAGCTTTTGGCTTTCAGCTCTTTCAACCCCACCACTGCTGTTACCGCCTGGAGTGCACGTTCACCCAGGTCAACGTTGCATCACGCTGTCAGTGAAGTTTCTGAGAGTCCATGTGTCGGCCCCACCACGCTGCACAGCACAGGCTACGTTAAGTACTCACGTACCTGTGACAGCTGATGGCACTGGCTGCGGCGGTGTGTTTGAACTTTGACCCTGAACTTGTCATCCATTTGAAAATATTGAACATGGGTCAGTCTGCCGCGTCTGAGATCGTGTCAAGGTGTCACGTGCAAAGTCTGTGCCATGCACTTTGTTTCATCCACAGGAAAAGACTGACGACCTTATGACCTCTGACATCAAATGACCTCAGTGATATCACGTCTGCTTCTTTTTCTCATCTGGTACCTCCGCCTTCTCTGTCTGTTGGAAATGTGGACAATCCGCTTAAAATAACCGCTGGATTTTGAAAAAAAAAAAAGATCATAATTACTCGCTTCCAAACAAGAACTTTTGCGATTTCTTTCTTTTATACCAACATCTGGAGCTCCTGTTTTGGGTCTTTCCACGTGTGTCCTCATGCCTCACAGTCCATCGTTGCCATGTTGTTCTGGTTTTCTGCAGCAAAGTTTACATAGTGTTTGTTCAATGTTGTATGTCGTGATGAAGAAAAAAAAACTCACTGTATCTCTGACTATAGTTTTGAAAACAACTCTGGTTGAAATCAAGTGGCCGTTCGCAAAAAAAACAAAAAACCATCAAACCACTCACACTTCTTGGTTACAAACACTGGTCCTTCTCTCAGGCCTGCCTTGGTTACAGGATCGCTGTTGTTTACATGTATAACACTGTGCTCCTTCATCCACTCCATTCCCTTTTCTACTCTATCATTTGACGCCACTGAAGTCGTTCTTCATATGTTAGGTCGTTCTGATATTTTCTATTGTGTTTACCATTCTCCTCCTCCCAGTCGTGCAGACAACCTTATTCCTTCCATGTTTCATCAAGAAACTGAGTGTCTTCTCAATCATTACGTTTGAAAATTGGGAGAACTCATCACTCTTGGTGAAGTCAGTGTACATGTACACTCTGATGAGCGAGATGACTAGGAAACCAAGCGCTTGTGTCTGTCCCTGTTTTACCGTTTCTCTCTCTCTCTCTGTCTCTCTCTCTCTCTCTCTCTCTCTCTCTCTCTCTCTCTCTCTCTCTCTCTCCTCTCTCTCTCTGCTTGTGGCCCTGTCCACACATATTGAAGGTCATATTCTTCACTGGCAGACCATCCACAACAACGATGAACTTGTTACATCAGTCCCTGTGCTTGACCAACATCATTCAGCCTTTCCGCTGTGTTGTTCCCCCTTCATCATCATCGCACTGGGATCAGTCGTGTCAGATGAGGGATCTAAGCCCGAAATACTCTCCAGAATAGCCCAGACCACAGCCGCAATGACCAAGCTCGGAACCATATGGAACAACAGTAACATCGCCACCAGCTCAAAAGATCAGACTGATGCGTTCCCTGGTCATGTCAATATTCTTATACGCCTGCGAATCATGGACCTTAACAGCGGATACGGAAAGAAGAATCAGGGCGGTTGAAATGAGATGCTTTCGTAAACTTCTCGGCGTCACATACAGGGATCGCATCACGAATGACGAAGTCAAAAGAAGAATTCAAAATGAAATCGGGCCTTACACTGACCTCCTGGCCTAAGAAAGACGACACAAACTAACATGGTATGGACACATCACTCAATCATCTGGCCTTGCCAAGACAATCCTGCAAGGCACAGTCTCGGGATGAAGGAAAAGAGGCAGACAAAAGAAGAGATGGGAAGATAATATTCGAGAGTGGACGGGACTGGAGCTGAGGGATACCCTAAGGAAAGCGGAGAGCAGGGAGGAGTGGAGAAAGGTTGTTGTCAAGTCTTCGGAGGCGCCACGACGGACGGCCAGTCTAAGGGATCGGTGACGGTGACGGTGACGGTGACGGTGACGGTGACGTGACGGTGACATCATCATCATCATGGTGTGAGCAATCATGGTCTTCCATACGAATCTATCTTTTGTCACTGCAAGTACATCTTCAACCGTTTCTGCCCCAATCCACTTCTCAAATCTATCCAATAATTTTTCCCTGAGTCTACGTGGTGATCTTTTCCCCTCCAGCTTTCCTGTTGTGACTAGATGCTCAAATTTCTCTCGTCTCATAAAATGTCTATAAACGTTGCTTCTCTTTTCCTAATCTTCCATAATGTTTCTTTTTGTTTGCCTCTTTCAAGATTGTCTCGTTTGTTTTCCTTGCTGTCCATCAAACTCTTAACATTCTTCTTAGAAACCACATTTCAGCTGCCTCGATCTTGTTCTGATTTTGTGTGTTGACTGTCCACGCTTCGCATCCATAGAACGGTATTGGTTCTGTATAACACTGACGAACTCTCTTCCTGGTCTTAATTGATAGCATTTGTTGATAAGAACGCTTTTCATTTTCTTGAATGCTTTTTTCAGTTTGGCTAATTCCTCTGGTTATTTCTAATGTGTATTGACTGTCAGATGACATGACTGCTCCCAGATATTTAAATTTATCATTTTGTCTCAATGTTGTGTTATTTGCTGTTATTTTACGTGAGAAAATTTCTTGTTTTTTTGGTTGTTGTTGATGTTGTTGTTGTTACTGATTACCATGACATCAGTCTTCTTGCTATTAAATTTTAGCTCTTCATTATTGCTTGCTATTTCTGTCATGTTCACAGGATTTTGTAGGTCTTTTTCGTTTTCTGCAATTAGAATGGTGTGATTTGCATAACAAAGATTGTTTAACATTTTTCCTCCGATCTTTATCCCAGGGCATTCTTCTAGGTTTCTCATGATGGTTCGCTGTAAAGTGAAAATAAATCTGACGTAGAACACATCCCTGCCTGACCTCTCTTTTGATACTTTCATCAAATGTTCAGGTCTTACCTGATCAAAAGCCTTGGTATAATCAACAGAATATAAATATGAATCCTTAATCAACTCAGTTGATCTATGAGAGTTCTTAGGATGTACATCGCATTAATGGTTTCCTTTTCTTTCAACAAACCCACATAGTTCTTCTGATAGTTCTGTTTTGATTCTGTTCCTTGTCCTCATGATTATTCTTAATCGAATCTTTGTTGCATACTCATCAAGCTGATTGTACGATGGAGCTCGCATTTTATAGCCCCTGCTTTCTTTGGCAGTGCGATGGAAATTGATTTTGACATAGCTTCAGGGAGTTTCCTGTTATCATAGATTTCATTTTGGAAGACTGTTGTTTCAATACAAAATTCATCTAGAGTCTCAATCATTTCTGCAGTAATACTGTCTGGTCCTGGGGCTGTTTCCTGATTTCATCTTTTTCAACGCTGCTCTTAACTTCATCTTTCATTATTGGAAGTCCTTCAGCGTTCTTCCTTATGATGTGTTCCTCCTTTTTGTCATCGTCAAAAAAGTCTTAAATGAACTCTCCCCACTTCTTGATCTGTCTAAACCTGTGCCTCAAAAGCGAACTGTGACCAGTTGCAACCTGAATTCTATTAACGTGAAATTCTTCTCGTTTGAAGTTGTAAATTGTCTTTCCTCTGCTTCAAATTCCTCTGATCCTGCTGGTCACTACAATTCAGTCTCGCACCAGTTCCTAGACGAGCATGCACACCCACCCATGTATATGCTACCTGACCACCCATCTGCACCCTGGTAAACAAATGAAATAGGAGTAGCCAAACAAGTCCATAGACCTGCCAAACGCCGAGGGTGGTCCTCTGAACTCATAATTCATTTACAGACTTTTCAACAACAAGTGAAGAGTTATAACAATAATCTCGAAGCTAAAACTATGATTTGATCTAGATCCTTGAATCTACAACTACAAAACGCTTGTTCTCTGTCATGTCTGGTCTTTTGGGCACTACTACATCATCTCCACTTCCCTCCAATGTCAGTCCTCCAGATCTTCCAGAGGCTTTTTCAACTTTTCTGTTCTCTTCCGAAGTTAACGATCTTTGAGCCGAGCTGGACAAAACCTCTTGTCTTCTATCTCTTCCTGATCGTCCATTCACAGCCTCTCACTCACTAAATTTTAACCGGTTTCTGAAACTTTGATTGCCAGCATCCAGAAAGAAAGGCCCTTCAAATCTTGTGAACTCGATGCCATACCCGCCTCTCCTTTTTTACAAACACTTCCTGACCTTCATAATGCATGTCATCAACACCTCTCAAAAATATTGCCCTCTCATGTCAAATCTCCTTGAGAAAGCGAATGTGAAACAGCTGAATGACGATCTCTCAGCCATCAATCTTTACCATCGTTTTCAGCCAGCTTACAGCTCTGCCACAGCACAAAAACTCCTCTCGTTCAGATTATGAATGATTTGTTGCTTTCAGCTGACTGTGACTTAATTTCCGTTTATTCTTTTAGATCTTTCTGCTGCCTTTGATACTACTGACCACACCATCCCCTTCTCTTGACTGGAGCACATATTCGGAATCTGAGGTAGTGCTCTTTTTTGGTTTTTGTCAAATCTGTACGACCCTTTTTAGTCAGTTATGGTATACGAGATTAAGTCAAAGCTTGGCAAACTTGCATATGGGGTACAGCAAGGCTCTGTACTTGGGCCAGTCTTTTTCACACCTACACCTCACCACTCGCCAATGCCACTCTTCTATCTGAGGCTTCTCACTGTTATCTTGAGATCCAAAACTGGGTGATACAGAGTAAGTTACAGCTGAATGGAGATATGATAGAAGCAATATTCATTGGCACCAAGCACGAGCTTTTCGCTGTAAATGTTTGTGCTATCCAACCAGGGGGCGACACGACTGTGCTTTCTGATTCATCAAGAACCTTGGCGTTATTTTTGTTCCTCAATTCACCCAAAACTGTCAGTGTTGTTCATCGTCATCTACCAACTGCAGCAGCGTCTAACTGGCGACTTCTCTTATCCTGTCTAGTATTGATTATTGTAGTCCTCTGCTCTCTGGATTGCCACCTTTTTTCTATGGTATACCTCCAACGTATTCAGAATTATGCGTCGTCCCGTGTCGCCCTTTGTCAAAGAAGCATTATCATATCAACCCTTTGCTTCACTTTCTCCACTAGCTGCCTGTCTGTTTCTCAGAGAATTTCATACAAAATGAAAACATTGTGCTACAAATGTATCAAAGGCACTGCAACTATTTATTTGTTGTGACCACCTGTGAATGTATGTCCCTGTCCGACCTCTTGGTTCTGACTCTGATATTACTTGTTTACAAATTTCTCGATACAAATGTCCGACAGTCGGTCGCTAAATTTTTCTGTTTGGTCCATACAATTGAAACGAGCTTCCCCTGGCTACCTGACGGTCACACAATCTGTCTTTCTTCAACTCTGCTTGAAGACATAGCTCCGTTGTCCAGGACTGATGTCTCCTGCATGTGCCCACTCTGTTTCCTGTTCTCTCCCTTCTCTGTCTGTCTATGTTTTGTGCCCATGAGTTTTTGTCATTGCGAATGAATGCTTTGGTGAATAATGAGAATGCGCGCTTTGATTTGATTTGTATACCAAGATTTGGCGCCACCTAAGTGTCATCATCATCATTATTACTATTATCATTGATGTTGTTGTTATTGTTTATCATCATCATCATCATCATCATCATTGTTATGATAAATTTCAAGTCGTTAGGAAAAATATGTTTTATCAGCAAATCCAAATTACACTTGTTCATCACAGCTACGTGCGATGTGGTCATCTTGGACCAATATGGGTTTGCCTTAACAAGATCTATCCATGAGGAGCTGAGAATATTGTGTCCACAGATTTTTGTCACAGACACAGACACACACACACAGACACACAGGCACACAGACACACACACAGACACACACATACACACACACCACACACACACACACACGCACACACACACACACACACACACACACACACACACACACACACACACAC
>JAPXFY010000015.1:58395771-58403271 GCA_030674185.1 Monoplex corrugatus | reverse complement strand
AAACAAACAAACTGACAAACAAAATTAGTAAATATCCGGAAGAAATGGATAAAAAGTAAAACTAATAATTGACTAACCACAACAATGAACAAGTCAAATAACATTTTAAAGGTAATTCGCTATAGGACTTTTTGACAGGCTAACAAAAAATTCATACAGTAATGATGATGAGGCAAATATGTCAGAAACTGTACTCACAGATAGTGTTGGAATATGTCGTTTTACCCTAACGCAAGAAAGAATATGACTATGTGTTATCTTCTTTCCACACAGACACACTATGTTATTGGTATATTTTGTTTTGAATGCATCAAGTTTCCATCTGTACATAAGGGACTGTATAGTTCTGCTGGCATGAAGCTGCTTAAGTATTTTGCTAACTTCAAAGTTCATGTGACATTTATCATACTTTTTCTGTTTTAATTGGAACTGCTTCCAGACGTAGTTGTCCACTAAAGTGTAATTCTCGTGCAACGAGAGAGAAAGCTGGATATTGTTTGAATCTGGTGAGTTATTAGCTCCCCGTTTGGCAGCCCTGTCAACTTTATTATTATAACTAAAAGAACTATGAGAAGGTATCCAGCAGAAAGTAATATCAGTGCCTCTTAAAGATAAATTATGAATCAAGTGACTTATTTCCAGAATCATTTCTGATCTTGTTTGTAATTTTGATAATTCAAGAGCCTGAAGTACTGATTTTGAATCAACGCAAAGAAGTATCTGAAAAATTGTCCTAGGAAGATTTATCAGAAAGTTTAAAGCCATTAATATTGCAAAGAGTTCAGCTGTAAAGATAGATTTATCAAGTCCTATGTAGAAAGATTTTTCAATTTTGAGAGCAGGTATTAAAAACGCTGAGCCTGCTTTTCTTTCAATTACTGACCCATCAGTGTAAATTTTCAAATGATCAGAATATACGTCGTTTATATGACATTTAACCTGACTTGCCAGTAAGTTTATATTGTCTCCTTTTTTTAAATTAGTGTGGTGTACGTCAAATCGTGCTCTTTGGAGTTCCCAACTGGGTACTGGCGAAAAGGAAGGTCGTATAGATACAGGATCTACGTCTAGATCAATTCCTGAGCCTTTCATGACGTCAGATGTGTATGTTGCAAGTGTGACCTGTGAGGATATTGATTTAGCTCGTTTTGGAAAGTCGGTATCTGATCTCAGTTTAATTTCTGTTTCTGAGATGTTTTCTACGGTAGTGTTTCTTAACAAAAATTTAGTAGAAGCGACTTTCCTTTGCTCATCAAGTGGCAACAGTTTGATTTCATTATATGTCCGAAGACAGGAAGCATGCATTGGAAGACCCAGTGCAAGTTTGAAACCTTTACAATCTATGCTCTGCAGTTTTTTTTTTTTGTGTGTATGTGTGTATGTAATAATAATAATAATAATAAATAATAATAATTACAATATTTATATAGCGCAAAATCTTGATAAAATCAAATCTAAGCGCTGAAGCAGACACACACGCAGGCACGCACGCTCGCACACACACGCACGCACACATACAGACACACACACACACACACACACACACACACACACACACACACACACACACACACACCCACACACACGCATGGCTATAAATGGGGAGAAAGAATAAAAGCAATAAAAGCAAGAATAAAAGCAATGGAAAATTATAGAGAGCATAGCATACAATTATATATTATAACCATGTGATTCCCTCCGAGCGGAGACAGGCTGCAGAGGGGAGGGTTGAGTGAGGTTAGGATTTTATGCAGGAGAGAAAAGGTGAGTTTTGAGAGCGGACTTGAAGGAGACAAAAGTAGGTTGCTGACGGACTGAGAGAGGAAGTTTGTTCCAGGAGAGTGGACCAGAAACAGAGAAGGCTCGTGGACCATAGGTATTGAGCTTAGTGCGTGGAAAGCGAAGAGTCAGAGGATCAGAGGCAGAGCGGAGGGTACGTGAGGGAACATAGATCTCAAGTAGGCTTGACAGGTAATCGGGGGCTGCGTTATTGAGGCTTTTGTAGCACATGGTGTCTAGTTTGTACTGTATGCGCTTTGATACAGGGAGCCAGTGAAGTTGTGCCAGGAGAGGAGATATGTGGTCAGCTTTTTTCTTTTTGAGTACAAGGCGTGCAGCATTGTTTTGAATGCGCTGTAGGATGTGAATGGTGGAGGCAGGAAGACCAGACAGGAGTGAATTGCAATAGTCAATGCGAGACATTATGAAGGAGAGAACGAGTTTTGCAGTTGTTTCGACAGAGAGATACTTCCTGATCAGCTTTATACGATGGAGATGATAGTAGCAGGATCTGGCAGTTTGAGAAACAAAGTTGTTCATGGAGAGGGTAGAGTCAATGCAGACACCAAGGTTTTTAGCTGAATCAGATATTGGGACTGATGTGTTACATAATGGGAGAGAAAGAGGAGGCAGCTGAGAAAGTTTCTGACGGGTGCCAATGAGGATAGCTTCTGTTTTGTCGTCATTAAGCTGAAGTCTATTGTGTGTCATCCAGTTCTTAATGTCCGAGTAACACTCAGTGGTGCGAGTCAACAGGCGCTGTATATTATCAGGTGAGTCACTGTCTTGAAGTTGGGTGTCATCAGCATAGAAGTGGTGTTTTATAGAATGGGAGTTGGTGATGGTGGACAGGGGGGAGGTGTAAAGAGTGAAAAGAACAGGGCCAAGGACAGATCCTTGTGGAACACCACAGGTCAGGTATGCAGGTTGAGAGTAAGTGCCATTGATGAGAACGGTTTGTTTTCTGTTTGATAGGTATGAAGTGAACCAAGACAGAGCAATGTCAGAGATGCCAAAAGTATGATGAAGTCTAGAAAGGAGAATACCATGATCAATGGTATCAAAGGCTGCAGACAGATCAAGGAGTGTGAGGAGAGAGACTTTGCCAGTATCAGTTGCAAGGAGGAGATTGTTGAGAATGTGTAGTAGGGCAGTTTCAGTGCTATGGCACTGGCGGTAGGCTGACTGGAAAGGATTGAGGAGATTGTTGGCAGACAGGTGAGAGTTCAGCTGGTTGAGGACGACTTTTTCAAGGAGTTTTGACAAGAAAGAGAGATTAGAGATAGGCCGGTAATTTTTCAGTTCATTTGGATCTAAATTGTGTTTCTTGAGGAGAGGGTGAACAATAGCAGACTTGAAAGAATCTGGGACAGTTCCAGTTTGAAGAGAAGTGTTGATGATGTCAGTGATGAATGGGAGGAGAGTAGGGAGACAGTCGGCGTAGACAGAACCTGGAAGAGGATCCAGTTCGCAGGTTTTGAACGACATGTATGTGTGTGTGTGTGTGTGTGTGTGTGTGTGTGTGTGTGTGTGTGTGTGTGTGTGTGTGTGTGTGTGTGTGTGTGTGTGTGTGTGTGTGTGTGTGTGTGAATGAATGTGTACGTGTGTGAGTCGATGTATTACTCTTTTGAGTCGTATTGATAAGGTGTTCACGAGTATTTTGAATAAGAAACTCAAGTGTGTTTCTTGAAGATAATACATTACTGTCTGAAAATCAAGCAGGATTCAGACGTTCACATTCCACATTGAATCATGCTTTTTGCAATCTTCCATCAATGCTTTTTGTACACAAACATGTATTGTGCCTTTGTTGACCACACACACACGAAAAAGCTTTTGATTCCATCTGGAGACAAGGCTAGAACTCTTTAACGAAGGTGTCGATGGTAAGTTTTTAAAAGTCGTTGTCAGTATGTACAGTCAAATTAAATTTTGTTTTCACCCAGTCGCCATGGTATAGAGGTTAGTGCAACAGACTACTGACTGGAAGGTGGTGGGTTCAAATCCCCATTAGTCCCTTCAAAAATGATTGTGGGATTTTTCGGCTCTAACCTACTCTTACTCAGAGTTGGGTGTGCTATGGGCTCATTGGGAAGGCTGGGTCCGCACAGTCGAGTCTCATCCATTTCACGGATGCGTCATTGAGGGTGTTGCTCAAATTTTCTGACCAGCACCGCAGGTGTCTGTATCTCTCGGGCCTGGTTGACGCTAGGATATATTATGATAGTAAGCGTAGAGTACAGCCCTGACACGCAATCTCAATCCTAGATGGAATTTCATAGCATCATGATTATCATCCTCATCGACATCATCATCATCATGGCATTGTAAAAATTGTTCCAGCTTCGGTGGCCATTAAGGTGGCGTAGAAAATGGGACAAAAACAAAAGCTTATTTTCATGAATAGCAAAACAATAATTTCTTTGGCAGTTAAATAGGAGTGAGACAAGGTGACAGTCTTTGACCTGTTCCATTTTCTCTGTATTTAAATGATCTTTGAGCGATATCTATTAGACAAGCATTGTTTACCATGTGATATTGACTTTGGTGTCCCTAACGTCAGTCTGATTCATCACACTTAGTTATTATTATTGCTTTATGCTAACCACACACTGTTATTATCAGACTCTTACAGTGGTTTATAAAATAATATGTAGATACTCTGCATTATGATTGTATTCATTGGAAACTTGAAACTAATGAAAATAAAACCAGGGTGATGGTTTTTGAATGGACGAAATAGTCCACATGTCTTTTATTACGGGCCGAAAAAACATTGAAATTGTGGGTACGTTCAAACACTTATAGACAGAATATTGTCGTACTGGTATTTTTTTTAAGGATCATTGCACTCAGGGAGGTTACCTTTGTGCTCACCTTTTTTTCGTCCCATTTTCTACACCAGTTTAAATCAATGGCCACAGAAGCTGAGACAGTTTTCATTATGCTATGGGGATGATGTCGCTGTGGATGATAATCATGATGCTATGGAGTCCCATCTAGGATTGAGACTGCGTGACAGGGCTGTACTCTACGCTTACTATCATAATATATCCTGGTGTCAACCAGGCCCGAGAGATACAGACACCTGCGGTGCTGGTCAAAAAATTTGAGCAACACCCGCAATGACACATCCACGAAGTGGATGAGGCTCGACTGTGTGGTTCCAGTCTTCCCAATGAGCTCATAGCACACACAACTCTGGGTAGGAGCCGGTTAGAGCCGAAAAACCCCCACAATGATATATTTTTGAAGGTACTGATGGGGACTCGAACCCACAACCTTCCAGTCCGCAGTCCGTACCGTTGCGTTAACCACTACACCACGGCGACTGGTTTCGTACTGGTAAATTTCATAAGGATAAAAAGTTATCTTTAAAACTTTAAAAAGAAACAATCAAACAAAACAAGATGGAACAAGAGGTGGGAGAGAGGGTGTTCGAAAAATGCCGAAAGAGAAGGAATGAAAACACAACTGGGGAAAGGACAGATCAAAACCAAACAAGGGGAGTAACTAGCCGGGCCTCACTACTGACGTTAGACAGAGTACTGGGGGAAACAACGATTCACACCTGTGTCACAGCGAGTTATATATATACAGACTTTGCTACTGAACATTTTGAAAGGTTGACAAAAGTTTTCGGTCGTGTAATGGTCTTGATTATATGTATCGTTTGTGTGTGTGTGTGGTGTGTGTGTGTGTGTGTGTGTGTGTGTGTGTGTGTGTGTGTGTGTGTGTGTCTGTCTGTGTTGTGGTCTGTGTTCTGTGTGTCTGTGTGTCTGTTTATCTCTGTGTGTCTGTTATCTCTGTGTCTGTTTCTGTGTCCTTGCCTGTTTGTCTGTGTCTGTGTGTCTCTGTGTGTGCGTGTTTGTGAGTGTATGTGTGTGTGAATGTGCGTGTGTGGTGTGAATGTGTGTGTGTGCGTGTTTGTGTGTGTGTGTTTGTGGGGGGGGGGGTAACAGAGGGAGAAAGAAAGAAAGCGAGAGAGACAGAGACAGAGAAAGAGAGAGAGAGAGACTGAGAATGACAGAGAGAATGTGAGAGAGAGAATGACAGAGATGTGTGGTGTGTGTTGTGTGTGTGTGTGTGTGTGTCGTATGTGGTGCGTGTGTGCGTGTGTGTGTGTGGTGTGCGTGTGTATGTGTGTGTGTGTTCGCGTACACAGTTAAATCACGCCTGGTTTTGCAGTAGATGCACCTCATACAGGCAAACAGTCGTAATTAAACGTTTAGCTGTTTTACATTATTAACTCTATTCTTTTCTGATAAGACCAATGGAAAGAAGAAAGAAGAAAAAAAGAAACAAACAAACACGCCTTATCTCAAGGCCCTGTGTTGTGTTTGCAGGATTGGAGTAAACAAACAGCCGTTCCCAGACAGCACAGAACAAATAGCCATGGTTTTCGAACCCTGGCCAGTTGACCCTGATCAAACAGTCCCACCACCCACCTACCATTCACCTTTATCTCTCAACCATCACCAACCACCACAACCACCACCACCTGTGTCCCTCCCTCTCTCCCTCACCACCACCCCGCTTATCTCCTGCTGTCCCCCTCTCTCTCCCACACAGCTGTCCATACTTGTCTTCCCACCCACCCCCACCCCCCCAGCTCGTGTTGACTGTTTACTCATTCACCAATCAATATTCCCCTTCTTCAAGGATGGCTTCTCTCCCGTTCCTCTTCTCTAACCAATCAGATTTCGTGTTATTAGGAAAGCAAGGTTGAAGGGCTTACGTCAGAATGACGCGTGTGAGAATTCATGACGGAAAGTGACAGTGTGTTCCCTTACTTTTTTGGTTGTTGTTTTTTGTGTTTCTTTTGTTTTGTTTTGTTTTGTTTTTTTTTTGTTTTTGTTTTTGTTTTTTTTTTTCTGTTTTTGTTTCATTCTTTGTTTCTTTCTTCCCCACTCCTTCTCGCAACAGCTTTCTTCGATTCGTGTCTTTCTCAGCCAGGGGAATGTCAAAGCGACACCTTGACGCACTTGGTGGCCAAATTCATGGAGCAGCTGTGCAATCTCAGGCATTTTGAACACATGAATGTTAACCCTTTTTTTTTATTACTCTCTCACCTGTTCACCAGCTTCTTCCATCATCAGCCATGATGATATCAAAAGCAAAAGCTTTACGCTTTCACAGCTTCCTGCCATGAAAAGAATACAACATACCTTGAGATTATCAGCAAGCTTATCAGCTCTCACCCAATCTACCAACTTTCTGCGATATCAGTCACATAAACAGAGCAAGGACCTTAACCCTTTCACTGCGTCCCTTATCCACCAGCTTCTGGGTCATCGTCCATGATAGCATAGCCACAACTTAACCCATTTTCTGCCTTACCCTATCCACCAGCTTCCTGCATCCTCAGCCACGATCACCATCATCATCATCAGGTGCCCTGCTGCATGGCGTTGGCGATCATGGACTTCCATCTGTCTCTATCTCTTGTTGCCTCAAGCATCTCCTCCACCCTCCCTGTCTTCAGCCACTGTGCAAGTCCGTCTAGTATTTTCTCCTTGGGTCTACCTGGCGCTCTCTTTCCCTCCAGCTTTCCCGTTGTGACCAGGTACTCCAAATCCAAATCTCCAAATCAGCCATGATAGCCAAGCAAAATCTCAAACCTTTTATTGCATCCCCTGTCCACAAGCATCACGCACAGGTAAAATGCTATCCCATGATACTGAGATACTAGGAGAGTGAAGTGGTAAAGACCTCAACTTT
>JAPXFY010000015.1:58380771-58383271 GCA_030674185.1 Monoplex corrugatus | reverse complement strand
TGTTGTGTTTGTGTGTGTGTGTGTTGTGTTTGTGTGTGTGTGTGTGTATGTGTGTATGTGTGTGTGTTGTGTGTATGTGTGTGTATGTGTTGTGTGTGTGTGTGTTGTGTGTGTGTGTGTGTGTGTGTGTGTGTGTGTGTGTGTGTGTGTGTGTGTGTTGGTGTGTGTGTGTTTTGCGCGAGTTTGTGTGTGTGTTTTGCGCGAGTTTGTGTGTGTGTGTATGTGTGTCTGTGTCTGTGTCTGTGTTTGTGTCTGTCTGTGTGTGTTTGTGTGTATCTGTGTGTCTGTGTCAGTGTGTGCGTATTTCTGTTAAAATCTGTTTTCTTTCAGGAACCAGAAAGAAAAAAAACGAAAAAAAAATCAGAAAGCATATTCTATACAACCAGACAAGACAGGTGCAAATTTTCGGCCAACTGACCTTAGTCAAACCTAGACTTAAGATCACAAATGAACAAACACCAAATACAAAAACTTAGCAGAAAAAGACTGAAACTTCCCTGCAGCTTCGTCCTTTTCTCCCACACATTCTTTTTTTTCTTTTTTTTTTTTTTTCTGGTTCCTGTTTGCTTGAACGCTGGCAGTCACACTTGTTTTAGATTTCAGTTTTCTTTCAATTACAATTTTTTCGCAGTATCTTGATCATTTTGTTTTATTTCAGTATGATTTACAGCGGCAGATATATACGTTGGCCTATGTGTAGTATTTACACCGTCGGAATTAATCAGATCCATTTCATTTCATTTCAGTCAACAGGGATAAATCAGGGCAAGTAGACACCGAAGCATACACGTAGACAACAGTACATAAAAACTTATACTATAGTAGTCAAAAACATAGAAAGTAAATGTCAGTATATGGTTATAGCCCCCAGAGAGACAGAGGGACAGCAAGGTTGTCTTCCTTGCACAGGTACGAACAGCCAAAATCCATCATCATGTTGCACTACCGTCTCTCAATAGACAACGCAGTGAATACTGAGTTCATATTCCTTTTTGTCTACCACCGTATTTTTTCAAAGCATACCTCAAAAACGTGGCGTGGGTGGTAGAACTTTATTTCCTTTACAATTTCAATACATTAAAAACACATATGAAAGGCTAACTGCTCCCCAGTGCTATTCTCCAAAGAGCAACTCCCCAGCGCTATTCGCCCAAGAGTAAGGAATCAGAGAGAATCGCGTTGTGTTGTGGAGTCCTGTCTCTGTCTCTGTCTCTGTCTCTGTCTCTCTGCCTGGCTCCTCCCTGTCTTGCCCTCCGTCTTCAGCTGCCTTTATGCTGGCTCCGAGGCAGGCCATAAAATGAAACGTGACCACTGGGCATTTCCAGTGAAGGTTGTTAAAATGAATTCAAAGTTATCAGAAATTTCGATGACCCTTATCGGCTGATAGTAACCCCTCCCCCAGCTTTACTTATCCCCGAAACGCGACCCACTGGGCATTTCCAGTGAAGGCTGTTAAAATGAATTCATTTACTTAGACCCAGTAATCCCCCAGCTTATCATTCGCCTAATTGTCACATCACATACTAACATCAAGGAGGTACTAGGTGGCTGCCTACCATTGATGTGTAACAATCATCATCATGTGCCCTGCCGCATGGCGTTGGTGATCATGGCCCTCCATATGTCTCTATCCCTTGTTGCCGCAAGCACATCTTCCACCCTCTCTGTCTTCAGCCACCCTGCAAGTCTGTTCGATACTTTTTTCCCTTGGTCTACCTGGTGTTCTTTTTCCTTCCAGCTTTCCTGTTGTGACCAGGTGCTCTAATTCCCTTTTCCTCATAAAATGGCCTATAAATGTTGTTTCTTTTTTCTAAAATCAAGCAAACAGAATGGAACTTTAACAGCCCCCAGAGGCAGAGGGACAGCAAGGCTGTCTTCCTTGCACATCCACGAACAGACAAAATGAAGCAGACAAAACATAACTTTAACTTGACAGAATAAACGGTCTGGTCTACATATGAAAAGAAATAGAAACATTTTGAGAAAGACAACGCAAGACAAATAAACAAATAAAGATAAATAAATAGATTGATAATAAACAGACAAAAAATGAAATAAAGGTAAATAGATAAAAACCAGTCGCCGTGGTGTAGTGGATAATGCAAACAACTACCGATTGGAAGGCTGTGGCTTCGAATTCGTATCATTCCCCTTCAAATATTATTGTGGGATTTTCCGGCTCTAAACCCGGCTCCTACCCAGAGTTGGGCGTGCTATGGGCTCATTGGGAAGACTGAGACTGCATAGTCGAGTCTCATCCACTTCATGGATGCGTCACTGAAGGTGTTGCTCAAATCTTCTGACCAGCACTGCAGGTATCTGTATCTCTAGGGCCTGGTTGACCCTGGATATATTATGATAGTAAGCGTAGAGTACAGCCCTGTCACGCAGTCTCAATCCTAGATGGAACTCCACAGCATCATTATTATCATCCTCATCGATATCATCATCATCGCACATTGTAAAAAAACAGTCTGTGCCAGCTTCTGTGGCCATAAAG
>JAPXFY010000015.1:58350771-58365771 GCA_030674185.1 Monoplex corrugatus | reverse complement strand
GTTGGTGGTTGGTGTTGGGTTGGTTGGTTGTTGGTGGTGTGGTTGGTTGGTTGGGTTGGGGTTGGTTGGTTGGATTGGTTGGTTGGTTGGTTGGTTGGTTCGGTTTTGGTTGGTTGGTTGGTTGGTTGGTGGTGGTTGTGGTTGTTGGTTCAGCCGTGGACTCCACATCTGATATCTCGAGTTCAATCCCAACCCCTAACTTCAGAAATATTCTGATTGCTACCCACCTGAATATTGCCATCATTCTGGTGGTGTCAGCTTAGTCTTTCATAGGTCCTTCTCATCCACCCTACCCTTTTCCCCTCCCCATCTCAAGACAGTATCAGCGCATATGGTTTTGTGTAGGCTCAGGGAGTCTGCCAGATAATTACTAGGAAATTTGAGTGGAGCGCGTATGGGATTGGTGCATGTGCGATGAATCCCATCTTGAACAAATTCAAAACTCGCAAACTCCCTCATGTGGTTGACAGATGATGGTTTGGTGATCTGGCGTAATGGTGTCCTAAGAAAGCAGAATAATTATATTTGTATCCCCAGTTTATTGCCTGACGTATTTTCTATTGTAATAAGTATACGAACACCACGCAACGCACGCACGCGCGCACACACCACAACACACACAACACACACACAAACAACACACACATACATAACATACAAACATACACACATACACACACACACACACACAACACACACACACACCACACACACACAAATACAACACACATAACAATACACACACACACACACACACACACACACAAATACAGGGAGCGACAGACAGACAGACAGAGACAGAGAGAGACAGAGAGACAGAGACAGAGAGAGAGAGACATACACACACTCTCAAATACACACTCAAACACACGCACACACACGCACACACCCACACCACACACACACACACACACACACACACACACACATCACACACACACACATACACACACAACCACACACACACACACACACACACACACACACACACACACACACACACACACACACACACACACACACACACACACACACACGATATATTTTTACATAAACCCACATCAGTATAACATGTATACGTAAATTAATATATACGTTTCATAGCTGCAATCAATATGAAATATGTGACATATGTAACAGTTTTTGTGTAATCGTTCTTTTCACACTGGTGTGAGATTGAGTTTTTTGTTTGTTCGTTTGTTTGTTCGTTCGTTTGCTTGCTTGTTTGTTTCTTTCTTTCTTTCTTTCTTTGTTTTCTTTGATTTTGTTTTTGGGTTATCCGTTCATTTTCTCAATTAATTTTTAATACAAAGAGAGACACAAACACATACGTAAGATACAAACAAAAGAAGAAGCAGAAGCAGAAAAAGATGAGGATGAAGAAGAAGAATGAGAAGAAAAAGAAAAAGAGGAAGAAAAAAGAAAAGGCAACAACGACGACAACAAAAACAACAGCAATGAAAGGAAGAAGAACAAGAAAAATAGAAGAAGAACAACAACAACAGCAGCAGCAACAGCAACAACATATAAACAAAAAGGAAGAAGAAAAGAAGAAAGAAAGAGAGAAAGAAAGAAAGAAAGAAAGAAGAAAGAAAGAAAAGAGGAAGAAGAAGAGGAAGAAGAAGAAGAATGCGATGAAGAAGAAGAATGCGAAGAAGAATAAGAATGCGAAGAAGAAGAAGAAGTGAACGAAGAAGAAGAAGAGAAGAGAGAGGAGGAGGAGGAGGAGGAAAAGGAGAGGAGGAGGAAGAAGAGGAAGAATTTCACAGAAACAGAAACTGAAACCTCACAAAAAAGATTTATGAGGCACTTTGCCAATCCACAGGTGGTGGTATACGTTACTTGTAGGACGAGTGAGTCATTGGAATGAGAGTCCCATGCAGGAATGAGAGACCTACTGTCAGCAGGAAGTACGTCTGTGTGCGAGGTTTGGGGGGGGGGGAGGGTTGGGGGGTTGGGGGGCGCGTGGTAGAGGAAAGGAAGAGGGACGAGTGAGTCATTAGGAATGAAGGTCCTCCTCTCTGTCAGGCTTTACACATGTGTGTGTCAGTGGGCTGGTTGTAAGCCAGTAACAACGTTGACACAAGGTTTATTGCCCCTGACCCCCCCCCTCCCCTCCATATATACACGCACACACACAAAATATAATGCCTTCAAAACGGATACAATGGGGTATGGATGAAGGTGATGACGTACCTAAAGATGTTTTGAGTGAGACAAAAACTTCTGTGTCTGGTGGAATCTGCATATAGACCTACTGTGTGCGTATATGTGCTGAACGTGTGTGTGTGTGTGTGTGCGTGCGTGTGTGTGTGTGTGTGTGTGTGTGTGGTGTTGTGTGCGTGTGTGTGTGTGCGTGTTTGCATGTTTGTGTGTGTTGTGTTGTGGTGTGTGTGTGTGCGTGTGTGTGTGTGTGTGTGTGTGTGTGTGTGTGTGTGTGTGTGTGTGTGTGTGTGGTGCGTGTGTATGTGTGGGCGCGTGAGCACGTGAGTGCGTGCATGTGTGTTTGTCTGCTTGTCTTGCTGATCTTCATACGGCCTTGGAACTCAAAATCTGACAAGATGAGTTTTATATCATTTCGCAACGTGAATAAGATGATGTGAAACAAAGTAAGCGAGAAACGGGTTGAGGAGAGGAAACATAAACTTTAATTAACATGGGTACAATATCTAATATCACCCATAATGCAGCAAAGACGTGAAATCAAAGAACGAACGAATGGGTACAATAGGCAAAGACCAACCAAGAACATAGTGCCTTCTACATGGATACCTTAGGGAGACATTGACCATCCCAGGACATGGTGCTTTCAAGACGGGTACCTTCAGGAGTCGATTGCCCCCATTCTGTGGAGGGTTTTTATTCAGTACAGGCACAATAGGGAGACATGGCCATCCCACGATACAGTGCCTTCAATACTAATACAACACGGAGACAATAGCTACCCAGACTACAGTGATTTCAATACCGGTACGATAGGAAAACAATGGCCATCTCAGAACACAATACCTTCAACACGGATACGATAGGTAGACAATGGCCACCCCTGCACACTTTTGCATTTAATATAGGAACCATAGAGAGACTATGGCCATCCCAGAATACAGTATCTTCAACACGGGTACAATCGGGAGACCCTGGCCACCCCACAACGCAGTGCCTTCTGCCTTCAAGGAGACAATCATCATCATCATCAAGTGCCCTGCCTCATGCATGGCGTTGGCGATCATGGCCCTCCATATGCATCTTTCCCTTGTCGCCGGAAGCACATCTTCCACCCTCTTTGTCTTCAGCCACCCTGCATGTCCGTTCCATATTTTCTGCCTGGGTCTGCCTGATGTTCTCTTTCCTCCAGCTTTCCTGTTGTGACCAGATGCTCTAATTCTCCTTTCCTCATAAAATGGCTTATAAATTTTGCCTGTCTTTTCCTAATCTTCCTTATCAATGGTTTTCTTGTGTATGCCTCCATCAAGACTGTCTCGTTTGTTTTCTTTGCTGTCCATGGAACTCTCAGCATTCTTCTTAGAAACCACATCTCGGCTGCTTCAATCTTGTGCTGGCTTTGCGTGTTGGCTGTCCACACCTCACAACCGTATAGCATTAGCGGTTCAATATAACATTCAAGAACTATCTTCCCGATGTTAATTGATAGGCAATTTGTTGGTAAGAATGTTTTTCATCTTCTGGAATGCTTTTTTGGCTTGGCCAATTCTGCTAGCTATTTCTGATGTGCATATGCCGTCTGGTGAAATGAAAGTTCCCAGATGTTTAAACTTGTCAACCTGTCTCTAAGTTGTGCCGTTTGCTGTTATTTTGTATGAGGGGAGACAATGGCCACCCTAAAAGAGACACAACAAGGAAGGCTGACCAACTCACAACACAGTACCTTTAACACTAGTAGGTTAGGGAGAAACTGGCCACCTAACAACACAGTACCTTTAACACTAGTAGGTTAGGGAGAAACTGGCCACCTAACAATACAGTACCTTTAACACTAGTAGGTTAGGGAGAAACTGGCCACCTAACAATACAGTACCTTTAACACTAGTAGGTTAGGGAGAAAATGGCCACCTAACAATACAGTACCTTTAACACTAGTAGGTTAGGGAGAAACTGGCCACCTAACAATACAGTACCTTTAACACTAGTAGGTTAGGGAGAAACTGGCCACCTAACAATACAGTACCTTTAACACTAGTAGGTTAGGGAGAAACTGGCCACCTAACAATACAGTACCTTTAACACTAGTAGGTTAGGGAGAAACTGGCCACCTAACAATACAGTACCTTTAACACTAGTAGGTTAGGGAGAAACTGGCCACCTAACAATACAGTACCTTTAACACTAGTAGGTTAGGGAGAAACTGGCCACCTAACAATACAGTACCTTTAACACTAGTAGGTTAGGGAGAAACTGGCCACCTAACAATACAGTACCTTTAACACTAGTAGGTTAGGGAGAAACTGGCCACCTAACAATACAGTACCTTTAACACTAGTAGGTTAGGGAGAAACTGGCCACCTAACAATACAGTACCTTTAACACTAGTAGGTTAGGGAGAAACTGGCCACCTAACAACACAGTACCTTTAACACTAGTAGGTTAGGGAGAAACTGGCCACCTAACAATACAGTACCGTTAACACTAGTAGGTTAGGGAGAAACTGGCCACCTAACAATACAGTACCTTTAACACTAGTAGGTAAGGGAGAAACTGGCCACCTAACAATACAGTACCTTTAACACTAGTAGGTTAGGGAGAAACTGGCCACCTAACAATACAGTACCTTTAACACTAGTAGGTTAGGGAGAAACTGGCCACCTAACAATACAGTACCTTTAACACTAGTAGGTTAGGGAGAAACTGGCCACCTAACAAAACAGTACCTTTAACACTAGTAGGTTAGGGAGAAACTGGCCACCTAACAATACAGTACCTTTAACACTAGTAGGTTAGGGAGAAACTGGCCACCTAACAACACAGTACCTTTAACACTAGTAGGTTAGGGAGAAACTGGCCACCCAACAATACAGTACATTTAACACTAGTAGGTTAGGGAGAAACTGGCCACCCAACAATACAGTACCTTTAACACTAGTAGGTTAGGGAGAAACTGGCCACCTAACAATACAGTACCTTTAACACTAGTAGATTAGGGAGAAACTGGCCACCCAACAATACAGTACCTTCAACACTAGTAGGTTAGGGAGAAACTGGCCACCTAACAATGCAGTACCTTCAACACTAGTAGGTTAGGGAGAAACTGGCCACCCAACAATACAGTACCTTCAACACTAGTAGGTTAGGGAGAAACTGGCCACCTAACAATACAGTACCTTCAACACTAGTAGGTTAGGGAGAAACTGGCCACCCAACAATACAGTACCTTCAACACTAGTAGGTTAGGGAGAAACTGGCCACCCAACAATACAGTACCTTCAACACTAGTAGGTTAGGGAGAAACTGGCCACCTAACAATGCAGTACCTTTAACACTAGTAGGTTAGGGAGAAACTGGCCACCCAACAACAGTACCTTCAACACTAGTAGGTTAGGAGAAACTGGCACCTAACAATGCAGTACCTTAACATAGTAGTTTAGGGAGAAACTGGCCACCCAACAATACAGTACCTTCAACACTATAGGTTAGGGAGAAACTGGCCACCTAACAATACAGTACCTTCAACACTAGTAGGTTAGGGAGAAACTGGCCACCAACAATACAGTACCTTCAACACTAGTAGGTTAGGGAGAAACTGGCCACCCAACAATACAGTACCTTCAACACTAGTAGTTAGGGAGAAACTGGCCACCAACAATACAGTACCTTAACATAGTAGTTAGGGAGAATGGCCACCCAACATACAGTACCTTCAACACTAGTAGTTAGGGAAAACTGGCCACCCAACAATACATACCTTCAACACTAGTAGGTTAGGGAGAAACTGGCCACCCAACATACGTACCTTCAACACTAGTAGGTTAGAGAACTGGCCACCCAACAATCAGTACCTTAACACTAGTAGTTAGGAGAAATGGCCACCCAACAATACAGTACCTTCAACATAGTAGGTTAGGAGAAACTGGCCACCCAACAATCAGTCCTTCAACACTAGTAGGTTAGGGAGAAACTGGCCACCCAACAACAGTACCTTAACACTAGTAGGTTAGGAGAACTGGCCACCCAACAATACAGTACCTTCAACCTAGTAGGTTAGGGAGAAACTGGCCACCCAACAATACAGTACCTTTACACTAGTAGGTTAGGGAGAACTGGCCACCCAACAAACAGTACCTTCAACACTAGTAGGTTAGGGAGAAACTGGCCACCCAACAATACAGTACCTTAACACAGTAGTTAGGGAGAAACTGGCCCCAACAATACAGTACTTCAACATAGTGTTAGAGAACTGCACCCAACACAGTACCTTACACTATAGTTAGGGAGAAACTGGCACCACAACAGACCTCACACTATGTTAGGAGAAATGGCCACCCAACAATACAGTACTTAACACTAGTAGTTAGGGAGAAACGGCCACCAACATACAGTACCTTCAACACAGTAGTTAGGAGAAACGGCCACCCAACAATCATACCTTAACACTAGTAGGTTAGGAGAACTGGCCACCCAACAAACAGTACCTTAACACTAGTAGTTAGGGAGAAACTGGCCACCCAACATACAGTACTTCAACCTAGTAGTTAGGAGAAACTGGCCCACAATACAGTACTCAACACTAGTAGGTTAGGAAAACTGCCACCCAACATACATACCTCAACACTAGTAGGTTAGGAGAAACTGGCCACCAACAATACAGACCTTAACACTAGTAGTTGGGAGAAATGCCACCAACATACAGTACCTTCAACCTAGTAGTTAGGAGAAATGCCACCAACAATAAGTACCTTACACTAGTAGTAGGGAGAAACTGGCCACCCAACATACAGTACCTACACTGTAGTTAGGAGAAACTGCCACCCAACAATAAGTACCTTACACAGTAGGTAGGGAGAAACTGGCCACCCAACAATACAGTACCTAACACTAGTAGGTTAGGGAGAATGGCCACCCAACAATACAGTACCTAACCTAGAGGTTAGGAGAACGGCCACCCAACAATACAGTACCTTCAACAAGTAGTAGGGAGAAACTGCACCCACAATACAGTACCTAACATAGTAGTTAGTAGAAACGGCCACCCACAATCAGTACCTTCAACACTAGTAGGTAGGGAGAAACTGCCACCTACACAGTACCTTAACACTAGTAGTTAGAAAACTGCCACCAACAATACAGTACCTTTAACACTAGTAGGTAGGAGAAACTGGCCACCAACATCAGTACCTAACTATAGGTTAGGAGAAACTGCCACCCAACAATACAGTCCTTAACACTATAGGTTAGGGAAACTGGCACCAACAATCATACCTTAACATAGTAGGTTAGGGAGAAACTGGCCACCAACAATCTACCTAACATAGTAGTTAGGGAGAAACTGCCACCACAATACATACCTAACACTAGTAGGTTAGGAAACTGCCACCAACAATCAGACCTCATATAGGTTAGGGAGAACTGCCACAACAATACAGACCTAACACTAGTAGGTTAGGGAGAAATGGCCACCAACAATACAGACTCAACCTATAGTTAGGGAGAAACTGGCCACCAACAATACAGACCTTCAACACTAGTAGTGGGAGAACTGGCCACCCACAATAAGTACCTACACTAGTAGGTTAGGGAAAACGGCCACCAACATACAGTACCTTACACTAGAGTTAGGAGAAATGCCACCACAATACAGACCTTACACTAGTAGGTTAGGAAAACTGGCCACAACAATCAGTACCTACACTAGTAGGTTAGGGAGAAACGCCACCAACAATACAGTACTTACACTATAGGTTAGGGAAAATGCACCACAATCAGTACCTTAACACGTAGTTAGGGAGAAACGCCACCAACATACAGTACTACACTAGTAGTTAGGAAACTGGCCACCACAAACAACCTTCACACTAGTAGGTAGGGAAACTGGCACAACATACAACCTAATAGTAGGTAGGAAACTGCCACAACAATAGCCTTCACACTTAGGTTAGGAGAAATGCCACCAACAATACACTCACCTAGTTAGGAAACGCCCCACAATACAGACTTAACAGTGTAGAGAAATGCCACCACAATAAGACCTACACTATAGGAAACTGCCACAACATACTACTACACTATGTTAAATGCACAACATACAGTACTAAACTAGGTGGAGAAACGCACCACATCAACCTTAACCTAGTAGGTAGGGAAAACGCCACCAACAATACAGTACTAACTAGTAGGTGGAGAATGCCACAACAATACAGTACCTAACCTAGTAGTTAGGAGAACTGCCCACAAACAGTACTCACACATATTAAGAAATGGCACAAAATCATCTTAACATAGTAGTAGAGAACTGCCCAACAAAAGTACCTAACACTAGTAGGGAGAAACTGGCCACCAACAATACAGTACCTTAACACTAGTAGGTTAGGGAGAAACTGGCCACCCAACAATACAGTACCTTCAACACTAGTAGGTTAGGGAGAAACTGGCCACCAACAATACAGTACCTTCAACACTAGTAGGTTAGGGAGAAACTGGCCACCCAACAATACAGTACCTTCAACACTAGTAGGTTAGGGAGAAACTGGCCACCCAACAATACAGTACCTTCAACACTAGTAGGTTAGGGAGAAACTGGCCACCCAACAATACAGTACCTTCAACACTAGTAGGTTAGGGAGAAACTGGCCACCCAACAATCAGTACCTTCAACACTAGTAGGTTAGGGAGAAACTGGCCACCCAACAATCAGTACCTTCAACACTAGTAGGTTAGGGAGAAACTGGCCACCCAACAATACAGTACCTTCAACACTAGTAGGTTAGGGAGAAACTGGCCACCAACAATACAGTACCTTCAACACTAGTAGGTTAGGGAGAAACTGGCCACCCAACAATACAGTACCTTCAACACTAGTAGGTTAGGGAGAAACTGGCCACCCAACAATACATACCTTAACACTAGTAGGTTAGGGAGAAACTGGCCACCCAACAATACAGTACCTTCAACACTAGTAGGTTAGGGAGAAACTGGCCACCCAACAAACAGTACCTTCAACACTAGTAGGTTAGGGAGAAACTGGCCACCAACAATACAGTACCTTCAACACTAGTAGGTTAGGGAGAAACTGGCCACCAACAATACAGTACCTTAACACTAGTAGGTTAGGGAGAAACTGGCCACCCAACAATACAGTACCTTAACACTAGTAGGTTAGGGAGAAACTGGCCACCCAACAATACAGTACCTTCAACACTAGTAGGTTAGGGAGAAACTGGCCACCCAACAATACAGTACCTTCAACACTAGTAGGTTAGGGAGAAACTGGCCACCCAACAATACAGTACCTTCAACACTAGTAGGTTAGGGAGAAACTGGCCACCCAACAAACAGTACCTTCAACACTAGTAGGTTAGGGAGAAACTGGCCACCCAACAATACAGTACCTTCAACACTAGTAGGTTAGGAGAAACTGGCCACCAACAATACAGTACCTTCAACACTAGTAGGTTAGGGAGAAACTGGCCACCCAACAATACAGTACCTTCAACACTAGTAGGTTAGGGAGAAACTGGCCACCAACAATACAGTACCTTCAACACTAGTAGGTTAGGGAGAAACTGCCACCCAACATACAGTACCTTAACACTAGTAGGTTAGGGAGAAACGGCCACCAACAATACAGTACCTTCAACACTAGTAGGTTAGGGAGAAACTGGCCACCCAACAATACAGTACCTTCAACACTAGTAGGTTAGGGAGAAACTGGCCACCCAACAATACAGTACCTTCAACACTAGTAGGTTAGGGAGAAACTGGCCACCCAACAATACAGTACCTTAACACTAGTAGGTTAGGGAGAAACTGGCCACCCAACAATACAGTACCTTCAACACTAGTAGGTTAGGGAGAAACTGGCCACCAACAATACAGTACCTTAACACTAGTAGGTTAGGGAGAAACTGGCCACCCAACAATACAGTACCTTCAACACTAGTAGGTTAGGGGAAAAGAAAATGGCCACCCAACAATACAGTACCTTCACACTAGTAGGTTAGGGAGAAACTGGCCACCCAACAAACAGTACCTTACACTAGTAGGTTAGGGAAATGGCCACCCAACAATACAGACTTCAACACTAGTGTTAGGGAGAAACTGGCCACCCAACATACAGTACCTTCAACACTAGTAGGTTAGGGAGAAACTGGCCACCAACAATACAGTACCTTCAAACTAGTAGGTTAGGGAGAAACTGGCCACCCAACAATACAGTACCTTAACACTAGTAGGTTAGGGAGAAACTGGCCACCCTAACAATACAGTACCTTCAACACTAGTAGGTTAGGGAGAAACTGGCCACCAACAATACAGTACCTTCTACACTAGTAGGTTAGGGAGAAACTGGCCACCCAACAATACAGTACCTTCAACACTAGTAGGTTAGGGAGAAACTGGCCACCCAACAATACAGTACCTTCAACACTAGTAGGTTAGGGAGAAACTGGCCACCCAACAATACAGTACCTTCAACACTAGTAGGTTAGGGAGAAACTGGCCACCTAACAATACAGTACCTTTAACACTAGTAGGTTAGGGAGAAACTGGCCACCCAACAATACAGTACCTTCAACACTAGTAGGTTAGGGAGAAACTGGCCACCCAACAATACAGTACCTTTAACACTAGTGGGTTAGGGAGAAACTGGCCACCCAACAATACAGTACCTTTAACACTAGTAGGTTAGGGAGAAACTGGCCACCTAACAATACAGTACCTTCAACACTAGTAGGTTAGGGAGAAACTGGCCACCCAACAATACAGTACCTTTAACACTAGTAGGTTAGGGAGAAAACTGGCCACCCAACAATACAGTACCTTTAACACTAGTAGGTTAGGGAGAAACTGGCCACCCAACAATACAGTACCTTTAACACTAGTAGGTTAGGGAGAAACTGGCCACCCAACAATACAGTACCTTCAACACTAGTAGGTTAGGGAGAAACTGGCCACCCAACAATACAGTACCTTCAGCATGGGTAAGAATAGGGACATGATAGCAGCCAGCCCCAACAGGGTGCCATAGTTACGGGGTAAGCAGACAATGACCATTCTTGAACACTGATGACTTCAAGTCGGGTCAATAGAGAGATCATGACCACGCAACAAACACAGTGCCTTTCAGACAGGTACAACAAGCAAGGGAGACAGGTAGACGGCATGGCTACCCAGAAAACAGTTTCTTCAACAGGATCAATAGCGAGACAATGGCCAGCCCAGAAGACTGTGCTTTGAAATTGGGTACCACATGGAGACAATGGCCATCGTCATCATGGGTTATGACCAAAGGGAGACAATGGCCATCATCATCATGGGTCATGACCAAAGGGAGACAATGGCCATCATCATCATGGGTCATGACCAAAGGGAGACAATGGCCATCATCATCATGGGTCATGACCAAAGGGAGACAATGGCCATCATCATCATGGGTCATGACCAAAGGGAGACAATGGCCATCATCATCATGGGTCATGACCAAAGGGAGACAATGGCCATCATCATCATGGGTTATGACCAAAGGGAGACAATGGCCATCATCATCATCATGGATTATGACCAAAGGGAGACAATGGCCATCATCATCATGGGTTATGACCAAAGGGAGACAATGGCCATCATCATCATGGGTTATGACCAAAGGGAGACAATGGCCATCATCGTCATGGGTCATGACCAAAGGGAGACAATGGCCATCATCATCATGGATTATGACCAAAGGGAGACAATGGCCATCATCATCATGGATTATGACTAAAGGGAGACAATGGCCATCATCATCATGGGTTATGACCAAAGGGAGACAATGGCCATCATCATCATCATGGGTTATGACCAAAGGGAGACAATGGCCATCATCGTCATGGGTTATGACCAAAGGGAGACAATGGCCATCATCATCATGGATTATGACCAAAGGGAGACAATGGCCATCATCATCATCATGGGTTATGACCAAAGGGAGACAATGGCCATCATCATCATGGGTTATGACCAAAGGGAGACAATGGCCATCATCATCATCTTGGGTTATGACCAAAGGGAGACAATGGCCATCATCATCATGGGTTATGACCAAAGGGAGACAATGGCCATCATCGTCATGGGTTATGACCAAAGGGAGACAATGGCCATCATCATCATGGGTTATGACCAAAGGGAGACAATGGCCATCATCATCATGGGTTATGACCAAAGGGAGACAATGGCCATCATCATCATCATGGGTTATGACCAAAGGGAGACAATGGCCATCATCGTCATGGGTTATGACCAAAGGGAGACAATGGCCATCATCATCATGGGTTATGACCAAAGGGAGACAATGGCCATCATCATCATCATGGGTTATGACCAAAGGGAGACAATGGCCATCATCATCATGGGTTATGACCAAAGGGAGACAATGGCCATCATCATCATGGGTTATGACCAAAGGGAGACAATGGCCATCATCATCATGGATGATGACCAAAGGGAGAAAATGGCCATCATCATCATGGGTTATGACCAAAGGGAGACAATGGCCACGTAGAACCCACAGTACCTTCAAGATGGGTACAATAGAAAGATACTGACCATCTAACAATACAGTGCCTTTTCATACGGGTACGAGGAGGAGAGACTGGCCATCCCAAAACACTTCGTTGGCATCCATCAGTCTCCAGAGACTATGATGATGCCATCTGTACGTCCTGGTCTTATGCAGCGTCACGTGTGGCTGGACAGGCCTATCTGGCAGTGACCGTCCTTTCCACAGATGGTATAGATAAAGCCTGATGCTAGTTTGCCCGCTTGGTTCCCAGGGGTGCGCTACATTAAAACTGGCCTTCTCACTGTCCCATCATAACAACATTGTTGGTCTGGTGGTGTCAGTATACGATTAGGAAAGTCCCCTTTCCCCCATTTCTCTGGGATGGTTATCCCCGTCTGCCGTATCACCTGAGGTGGGTGTCGACGTAAAGACTGAACCAAATCAATCAATCAATCAAAGTCCACTTTGTTGACAGTTTCAGTTTCAGTTTCTCAAGATGACGTCTCCACGCTCTAAACGAATTCCATATGAACTAACGTAATAGGTGCCAAGTGAATGGTGATCATGGCACAAGCCTTGAGCCTGCAAATAAACCGATGAGCTGGCCAGGTCCTGAGGCCCTTCCTAGACTATGTTTTATCTAGTCTATATTTCATATTGGTATTTTATCAGCCTACCACTGGAATAATCTTGGTTACATGTAAATGACGTGTATGTGTGTGTCTTACCTTCAAAAAGGAACATATATATATATAAAGTAAATAAATATATGATTAAAGGTCTGAATCACAACACAACCTTTGTTGCCAGCCTTTCTTCTGTTCTGCTTTGCCTCGGACTGTTGCATAAGGGTTTCTTCACACAAGATTAGACTCTATACCTGAAGGATCACAAGGAGTCTACAATGGGGTAAAGGTTAGGGTGAAGTGAAGGAGAATGACAGTGGTGATTTCAAAGAGTGTCGTTACTGTTGAAGGCAGCGGGGCAGGGAGTCAATCCCAGAACACGGCGACCTCAACACAGTTACAAAAGGGGGTATGGCACTCAGAACCTTTTATATTTCTTTTATCGTATTGTATTGTATTGTATTGTATTGTATTGTATTGTATTGTATTGTATTGTATCTTATCTTATTTTATTTCATTTTATTTTATTTTATTTTATTCATTTTATTTCATCTTTTTTTTTTTAGTTTAATTTAGTTTGTTGTATTTCATTTTATCTTATTTCATTTCATTCTTATTTTATTTTATTTTATTTTCATTTTTTAATGGACACCACTGCAAAGCAGAACAAACAGAGGGATAGAATTTTTTTTTTAAAAACTAACCCGTTCATTAACAGACTGAAAAGATACAACATGTACATTTACGAGCCACTTAGTTTTAAACACTCATGTACACAATCTGACAAATTCAGCCTGAACATAGTCTAACAATAAAAAGAGATGGAATGGAATCTTTATTTAATGTCTCTTCACAATAGTGATTTTAGACACACACACACACACACACACACACACACACACACACACACACACACACACACACACACACACACACACACACACACACACACACACACACACACACACAGGGAGAAAAAAAAGAAGAAAAAAAGAGAACTTGGTTGACGAAGACTAGGCATGTAACTAATGATAGATAGACTATGTATGTATAACTAATGACGAAGACTAGGTATGTAACTAATGACGAAGACTAGGTATGTAACTAATGATGAAGACTAGGTATGTAACTAATGATGAAGACTAGGTATGTAACTAATGATGAAGACTAGGTATGTAACTAATGACGAAGACTAGGCATGTAACTAATGATGAAGACTAGGCATGTAACTAATGACGAAGACTAGGTATGTAACTAATGACGAAGACTAGGTATGTAACTAATGACGAAGACTAGGTATGTAACTAATGACGAAGACTAGGCATGTAACTAATGATGAAGACTAGGTATGTACTAATGACGAAGACTAGGTGTGTAACTAATGATGAAGACTAGGTATGTAACTAATGACGAAGACTAGGTATGTAACTAATGACGAAGACTAGGTATGTAACTAATGACGAAGACTAGGTATGTAACTAATGACGAAGACTAGGTATGTAACTAATGACGAAGACTAGGTATGTAACTAATGACGAAGACTAGGTATGTAACTAATGATGAAGACTAGGTATGTAACTAATGATGAAGACTAGGTATGTAACTAATGACGAAGACTAGGTATGTAACTAATGACGAAGACTAGGTATGTAACTAATGACGAAGACTAGG
>JAPXFY010000015.1:58338271-58343271 GCA_030674185.1 Monoplex corrugatus | reverse complement strand
AGAGAAATAGAACAAAATAAAGAGACAGACAGACAGACAGACAAAAGACACACAGAGAGGGAGAGAGAGAGGGGGAGAGAGAGAGAAACAGACAGAGAGGGGGAGAGAGAAAAGTGAGAGAGGGAAGGAGAGAGAGACAAACAGACACACAGAGAGACAAACAGATAGACAGAGAAGAGAAAGAGAGAGTTAGAGAGAAAGAGAGAGAAAGAGAAAGAGAGATAGACAGACAGAGACAGAGAGGCAGAGAGAGAATAGAAAATGACCCCCCTGAGTGCTGAACCCAAGACCACTGCATAACCAGCATGACCTATTGAGCTAACAGCCCACTTGAAAACCTGTGGCCCTCCTGATATGGCCGATGGGGATAACTATCTCAGGGAAGTGGGGGAAGGCCAGTTTTAGTATAGCGCACCCAGGGATTCGAACCCACAACCATTAGCATGTGAATCCGACGTTCAAACTGAGCTACTGGGGCCCGCAGTCACCGACAGAACTAACAAGCCACTTTATTTTTAATAATTGTGGCCTCCCACCACCAATTCAGTTTTAACTCGCAGTCAATCGAACAGAACTAGGACCTGAAAAGGTGACTGAGAGTCTACCTGGGGTGTTTTGACTTTTTTCAAATCTAATTTCTGTGGACTATAATCTATCCCCCGCAGAATTTTTTTCTTCAAAAAATATCATTAATTAATTTAAAATGGTATTTCAATGCACTGATCGTAGGACAAAGAACGCAATTTCTTATCAAAAGTATCTCTTTTTCTCTCATATTGTGAACCGTAACATGTACAGAACCGCCACATGTGATAACTGACAGAAAGCTCTTTGGTGTACCTTTCAGATGATGACAGCTTAAATTAGAAACTAAACGGGTCAAAGCCACCAAACAAAGAAATTTTTTAAAATGTGTAGGAGAGTACATAAAAACTCTAGAGGTCGTTTTCTCAACTTAATGACTTTAAACATACATAACGCCTACATTTTTTTAGTACAAGCTTTATTCAAATAACAAAATAATCAGCAGAATGTACATTTTCCGGTGATATGTCTATCTCAAAATACCCAAAATGCTAAGTAAGACTGATTTCGTGCTATTATTATAACTATGGACCGACCCATGGTCAAACCCACCACCCCTGTGTTGTTGACATGGCGACCTACCGAGCCAGCTAGCTCATAGGGACCATTCAAGTAAGGTAACCGACGTTCAAGTTCAGATTCATATTGCTTATAGCCCAGCCGACTGCTAGAGCCATATCAGGGCTAACACCATGTCAAAAACGACAACCAGGTGAACCCTTTGACTCCCCCACCCTATCTGCCAGCTGCAAAAATTTAACCCATTTGACTCCCTCACCTATCCACCAGCTTCCTGCAGGACGGAGACGGTGTGGGAGTCAAAAGGTTAAGTTTTTGCTTTGCTAGCATGGTTGACAATGCAGGATGGATGGGGTGCTAGCAAAGCAAAAACTTAACCCTTTGACTCTCGCACCCCGTCCATCCTGCTTTGTCAAGTTTTTGCTTTGCTAGCATGGTTGAAGATGCGGGATGCTGGTGGACAGGGTGCAGGAGTCAAAGGGTTAAGATAAAAGACAACTATTAAACAAACCATGCTCACCAAAGACAACTGTTCAACAAACTATGCTCACCGAAGACAACTATTAAACAAATCATGCTCACCGAAGACAACTATTAAACAAACCATGCTCACCGAAGACAACTATTAAACAAATCATGCTCACCGAAGACAACTATTAAACAAATCATGCTCACCGAAGACAACTATTAAACAAATCATGCTCACCGAAGACAACTATTAAACAAATCATGCTCACCGAAGACAACTATTAAACAAATCATGCTCACCGAAGACAACTATTAAACAAATAATGCTCACCGAAGACAACTATTCAACAAACCATGCTCACCGAAGACAACTATTAAACAAACCATGCTCACCGAAGACAACTATTAAACAAACCATGCTCACCGAAGACAACTATTAAACAAACCATGCTCACCAAAGACAACTATTCAACAAACCATGCTCACCGTTAACCTTACAAGTCTAAAATGCGGTTACCGATATATCCGCCGGACAACTGGCTTCTTCTGTTTGTCATAGACAATCTATATGCTGATTTACGAAACGTTCGCCAATCATGTTCCATAATCCTTTCACTCCCGCACCCTGTCCACCAGTATCCTGCATTGTCAACCATGTTAACAAAGCAAAAGGCTTAACCCTTTGACTCCCGCACCCTGTCCGTCTTGCATTGTCAACTATGTTGGCAAAGCAAAAACTTAACCCTTTCACACACACACACATACACACACACACACACACACACACACACACACACACACACACACACACACAAACACACACACACACACACACCACACACAAACACACACACACACACACACACACACACACACACACACACACACACACACAAACAAACACACAAACACACACAAACACACACAACACATACACATACACATACACATAACAAACACACACACACACACACACACACACACACACACACACACACACACACACACACACACACTGACACAAACACGCACACAAACACACAAAAAAGAACACACACACATACACATACACACACAAACACACATATACACACACACAAACACACACACACACACACACACACAACACACACACACACACACACACACACACACACACACACACACACACACACACACACACACACACATTCACACATGTATACATAAGTTCCTCGATCAACCATCTTTTCAAACTTCAAAAACACTAAATGCGATAAATAAACACACAGCTCCTGACTCATACTTGTAATCAGACTTACTCACACAATTACACACAGACATACACGTCATTACTCATGCAATATCCTAATACTTACTATCGTGACGAATATACGTATTGGGAAATACAGTGATTTCCTCCTCTGTGTGTCCATCCTTTCTGTTCACTTCCCTCCTGATCTCCCCCCCCCCCCCACCTACTGGTTGGTGTGTGCTTTGTACATGTACACTGGACTTTTGGTCATTGTGGTGAGTCAATGCTTTGGTGAATTATACGAGAGTGTAAGCTTTGAGTTGGTTGTTATACCCAAGATTTGGGGCCTTTTCAATGTCACTATTAAAATGGTTGATAATGACATTATTGTTGTTGTTTATCAGCAGCAGCAGTAGCATCGTCATCATCATCATCACCATCATCATCATCATCATCGTTGTTGTTGCTGTTGTTGTTGCTGTTGTTGTTGTTGTTGTTGTCGTCGTCATCATCGTCGCCACCGCTGTCGTTGTCGTCGTCGTCGTCATCATCATCATCAGCAGCAGCATCACTGTTGTTGTTATTATATTATTATCATTATTATTATTATTATTATTATTATTTTTTTGTTTTTGTTGTTGTATTATTATTGTTATTATTATTGTTGTTGCTGTTGTTGTGTTGTTGTTGTTGTTTGTTGTTGTTGTTGTTGTTGTTGTTCCTGTTGCTGTTGTCATTATTATCATCATCGTCGTCGTCATCATCATCATTATTATCATTATTGCTATTGTTATTGCTGTTATTGTGGTGGTGGTGTGGTGGTGGTGGTGGTGGTAGTGGTAGTGGTGGTAGTGGTGATGGTGGTAGTGGTAGTGGTGGTAGTGGTGGTGGTGGTGATGATGGTGTCGTTATTATGTAGTATAGGAAGTATCTGTGGATGAGGATGATGGTAAATGTCTGTCTTAGTGAGGGAGAAAGAGAGCCATTTGACACCGAGTCAACAGGCACGCATGTATACATGTATGTCGATGACTGTATATGTGTGTAACTTCAAGTAAAAATCTTCAATACACTGAATCACTCAAGGATATTAGCATTACGACCAACTGGACCTATCTTATAGCTTTGAACTGAATACAAAAATAAATTGTGTATGTGTTTGTGTGCATGTGCGTTTGTTGGTAGGTGTGCTTGCATGTGTGTGTGTGTGCGTGTGTGTATATATGTGTGTGTTGTGTGCGTGTGTGTGTGTGTGTGCGTGTGTGTATATGTGAGTGTATTTGCGTGTGTGTATATATGTGTGTGTTGTGTGCGTGTGTGTGTGTGTGTGCGTGTGTGTATATGTGAGTGTATTTGTGTGTGTGTGTATGTGTGTGTGTTGTGTGCGTATGTGTGTATGTGGGTAAGTGGGTGGATGGGTGTGGATGTGTACGTGTATATGTGTGTGTGTGTCTGTGTGTCTGTGTCTGTGTCTGTGTATGTGTGCGTCTGTGAGTGTTTTTGTCTCTTTGTCTATCTATGACAAAAATGTGTAAACAACATATTTCAGCTTTTCTTAGGTGGAACTTTATAACCAAATTTGGGTCAAGGCTGTGGACTGTTAACGATTAGCAAAACAAATGGAAGATAAAACCCCAAGATCAAGATCACATGGACCAAAAAAACAAAAAACAACAACAAAGAAAGAGAGTCATGTGGCACTTAATTTGAGCTTCTTCAAGGTAACAACGATCTTAAGCACAAAATCTAGATTTTTGTAAAAAAAATAAAAATAAAAAAATAAAATAAAATATAAAAAAACATATATATGTATAAAAGGAAGATTGTTAAAATGGCTTGACCGTTGTAAAAATTACATAAAGAGGAAGGTTTCTAAAACTGGCTCCATCGTCTCGGGTTTTTCTTTTCCCCCTCTCCTTCTACTCATTCAGCCAAGACTATACAGCCAACTAAGACGAAATGGTGACTAATTTGTGCAAATAATAAATTGTCTCCCTCGATCAATTTCACACGTTCTAAATTCATCAACAGTGGCCTTGGTATGATGTTAAAAAACAAAACACCTATTTCAAGGCCATTGTTTTATCTTCTTCCCCTTGTGCGTCAGGTAATAAACAACACCCGCGCGCGCGCGCACGCACCACACACAACACACACACACACACACACACACACACTCACACACACATGTAGG
>JAPXFY010000015.1:58323271-58325771 GCA_030674185.1 Monoplex corrugatus | reverse complement strand
TCTCCTCCACCCTCCTCATCCCCAGCCACTCTGCAAGTCCGTCTAGAATTCTCTCCCTGGGTCTACCTGGTGCTCTCTTTCCCTCCAGCTTTCCCGTTGTGACCAGGTGCTCCAAATCCCCCTTCCTCATAAAATGGCCTATAAATGTTGCCTGTCTTTTCCTAATCTTCCTTATGAATGATCTACTTGTGTCTGCCTCCATCAAGACTGTCTCGTTTGTTTTCTTTGTTGTCCATGGAACTCTCAACATTCTTCTTAGAAACCACATCTCGGCTGCCTCAAACTTGCTCTGGCTTTGCTTGCTGACTGTCCACGCCTCGCATCCGTACAACAATATTGGTTCTATATAACATTCAAGGATTCTCTTTCTGATGTTAATTGATAGGCATTTGTTGGTAAGAATGCTTGTCATCTTTTTGAATGCTGTTTTGGCTTGGCCGATTCTGCCAGCTATTTCCGATGTGCATCTGCCGTCTGATGAAATGACCGTTCCCAGGTATTTGAACTTATTAACCTGTGTCAAGGTTGTGCCATTTGCTGTTATTTTGCATGAGGGGATTTCATGGTTTTTACTGATCACCATGACTTCAGTCTTCCTGCTGTTTAGTTCCAACCCCTTATACATATACACATATATATAAAGAAAAAAACAACTTTGGCCTGCTTGAGGATCGAACCTACGACTTTACGTTATGGTGTTGGCTAAGATTGAAACTTGAGATGTGAAATCTGGGGTCCACAGCTCTACTATTAAATTAATAAACCTTTGACTCCCGCATCTTGTCCACCAGCTGTCATGCAAGCAAAGCAAAACCTTAAACCTTTGACTCCCCTCACCCTGTCCACCAGCATCCTGTATTACCAACCATGCAAGCAAAGCAAAACCTTAAACCTTTGACTCCCCTCACCCTGTCCACCAGCATCCTGTATTACCAACCATGCTAGCAAAGCAAAACCTTAAACCTTTGACTCCCCTCACCCTGTCCACCAGCATCCTGTATTACCAACCATGCTAGCAAAGCAAAACCTTAAACCTTTGACTCCCCTCACCCTGTCCACCAGCATCCTGTATTACCAACCATGCTAGCAAAGCAAAACCTTAAACCTTTGACTCCCCTCACCCTGTCCACCAGCATCCTGTATTACCAACCATGCTAGCAAAGCAAAACCTTAAACCTTTGACTCCCCTCACCCTGTCCACCAGCATCCTGTATTACCAACCATGCTAGCAAAGCAAAACCTTAAACCTTTGACTCCCCTCACCCTGTCCACCAGCATCCTGTATTACCAACCATGCAAGCAAAGCAAAACCTTAAACCTTTGACTCCCCTCACCCTGTCCACCAGCATCCTGTATTACCAACCATGCTAGCAAAGCAAAACCTTAAACCTTTGACTCCCCTCACCCTGTCCACCAGCATCCTGTATTACCAACCATGCTAGCAAAGCAAAACCTTAAACCTTTGACTCCCCTCACCCTGTCCACCAGCATCCTGTATTACCAACCATGCTAGCAAAGCAAAACCTTAAACCTTTGACTCCCCTCACCCTGTCCACCAGCATCCTGTATTACCAACCATGCTAGCAAAGCAAAACCTTAAACCTTTGACTCCCCTCACCCTGTCCACCAGCATCCTGTATTACCAACCATGCTAGCAAAGCAAAACCTTAAACCTTTGACTCCCCTCACCCTGTCCACCAGCATCCTGTATTACCAACCATGCTAGCAAAGCAAAACCTTAAACCTTTGACTCCCCTCACCCTGTCCACCAGCATCCTGTATTACCAACCATGCTAGCAAAGCAAAACCTTAAACCTTTGACTCCCCTCACCCTGTCCACCAGCATCCTGTATTACCAACCATGCTAGCAAAGCAAAACCTTAAACCTTTGACTCCCCTCACCCTGTCCACCAGCATCCTGTATTACCAACCATGCTAGCAAAGCAAAACCTTAAACCTTTGACTCCCCTCACCCTGTCCACCAGCATCCTGTATTACCAACCATGCTAGCAAAGCAAAACCTTAAACCTTTGACTCCCCTCACCCTGTCCACCAGCATCCTGTATTACCAACCATGCTAGCAAAGCAAAACCTTAAACCTTTGACTCCCCTCACCCTGTCCACCAGCATCCTGTATTACCAACCATGCTAGCAAAGCAAAACCTTAAACCTTTGACTCCCCTCACCCTGTCCACCAGCATCCTGTATTACCAACCATGCTAGCAAAGCAAAACCTTAAACCTTTGACTCCCTCACCCTGTCCACCAGCATCCTGTATTACCAACCATGCTAGCAAAGCAAAACCTTAAACCTTTGACTCCCCTCACCCTGTCCACCAGCATCCTGTATTACCAACCATGCTAGCAAAGCAAAACCTTAAACCTTTGACTCCCCTCACCCTGTCCACCAGCATCCTGTATTACCAACCATGCTAGCAAAGCAAAACCTTAACCTTGACTCCCTACCCTGTCCACCAGCATCCTGTATTACCAACCATGCT
>JAPXFY010000015.1:58298271-58303271 GCA_030674185.1 Monoplex corrugatus | reverse complement strand
GGGTGCTGCGCTAAATTAAAACTGAACTTCTCACTGTCGCATCATAACATCATTGTTGTTCTGGTGGTGTCAGTAAAGGATTAGATAAGTCCCACTTCCCCCACTTCCCTGGGATGGTTATCCCCGTCGGCCGTATTACATGAGGTGGGTGTCGACGTAAAAACTGAACCAAATCAATCAAAACTGGTTTTGAGTTTGATCCATTTTGTATGCCAAGTATGCTTAACACTGGCCCTCTATCCCAGCATATGTACTGATTGGGGCTGTTTTACACAGATGAATGTACATGTCAGACAGGACCTACAGTCTTCAGAACATGTTCTATAGTTTTCTTCACAACGTTGAAATATAAAAAAGAAACGAACAGTGGCTTCAAAGTTATGGAGCAGTTGTAGAAGAGTAGGTGTGGATCAACGAAGAGGCCTTATGAAAACCACATCATGCGGTACTGGGGTACTGCAGCTGCAGACATTAAGGTCCTCACCTATGTTGGAACCACAGGAGGTGCCTACTTTGTTTTTAGGTAATTATGAGTTCCTCTTTCCTGTCATGCTCTTTTTATTCCACAGGACTCTTCCTTATTTTGGCCATAATGATATAATAACGATAATTTCACGTATATAGCGCGTACAGGCCATGTCAAAAGCATGGTCGCTGCAGTGTACATGAATAGAATAAACAATGCGCATTCACACGCACACGGGGAGGGAGAGAGAGAGAAATAGATAGAGACAGACAGACAGATAAGAGGAAGAAGAAGGAGGAAGAGGAGGAGGAGGACGACGACGACGAGGAGGAGGACGAGGAGGAGAAGGAGGAGAAGTAGAAGAAAAAGGGGAAGAAGAAGGAGAGAGGAGGAGGAGGAGAAGAAGAAGAAGAAGAAGAATGCGAAGAATGCGAAGAAGAAGAATGCGAAGAATGCGAAGAAGAAGAATGCGAGAATGCGAAGAAGAATGCGAAGAAGAATGCGAAGAAGAATGCGAGAAGAAGAAGAATGCGAAGAAGAGAAGAAGAATGCGAAGAAGAAGAAGAAGAGAAGAAGAAGAAGAGAAGAAGAAGAAGAAGAAGAAGAAGAGAAGAAGAAGAAGAAGAAGAAGAAGAAGAAGAAGAGAAGAAGAAGAAGGAAGAAGAAGAAGAAGAAGAAGAAAGAAGAAGAAGAAGGAAGAAGAAGAAGAAGAAGAGAAGAAGAAGAAGAAGAAGAAGAAGAAGAAGAAAGAAGAAGAAGAAGAAGAAGAAAAGAAGAAGAAGAAGAAGAAGAAAGAAGAAGAAGAAGAAAAAGAAGAAGAAAGAAGAAGAAGAAGAAGAAAAGAAAAAAGAAGAAGAAGAAGAAGAAGAAGAAGAAGAAGAAGAAGAGAAGAAGAAGAAGAAGAAGAAGAAGAAGAAGAAGAAGAAGAAGAAAAAGAAGAGAAAAAGAAAGAAGAAGAAGAAGAAGAAGAAGAAGAAGAAGAAGAAGAAGAAGAAGGAAGAGAAGAAGAGAAGAAGAAGAGAAGAAGAAGAAGAAGAAAGAAAGAAGAAGAAGAAGAAGAGAAGAAGAAGAAGAAGAAGAAGAAGAAGAAGAAGAGAAGAAGAATGCGAAGAAGAAGAAGACGAAGAAGAAGAAGAAAGGAAGAAGAAGAAGAAGAATGCGAAAAGAAGAAGAAATGAGAAGAGAAGAAGAAGAAGAAGAAGAAGAAAGAAGAAAGAAGAAGAAGAAGAAGAAGAAGAAGAAGAAGAAGAAGGAAGAAGAAGAAGAAGAAGAAGAAGAAGAAGAAGAAGAAGAAGAAGAAGAAAAGAAGAAAGAAGAAAGAAGAAGAAGAAGAAGAAGAAAAGAAGAAGAAGAAGAAGAAGAAGAAAAGAAGAACAAGAAGAAGAAGAAGAACAAGAAGAAGAAGAAGAACAAGAAGAAGAAGAAGAAAAGAACAAGAACAAGAACAAGAAGAACAAGAAGAACAAAGAAAAGAACAAGAACAAGAAGAACAAGAAGAACAAGAACAAGAACAAAGAACAGAAGAACAAGAAGAACAAGAAAGAAGCAAGAAGAAGAAGAAGAAGAAGAAGAAGAAAGAAGAAGAAGAAGAAGAAGAAGAAGAAGAAGAAGAAGAAGAAAAGAAGAAGAAGAAGAAGAAGACAAGAAGAAGAACAAGAACAAGAAGAAGAAGAAGAAGAAGAATGCGAAGAAGAAGAAGAAGAAGAAGAAGAACAAGAACAAGAACAAGAACAAGAACAAGAAGAAGAGGAAGAGGCTTCATCCTTCGTCCAGACCGCACCATTGACCATTTGTGGCGTAGTCTTACTTCCCAATGAAAATCGATTATACACAAATATTTTGGATGGATGAATTGGATGTGTGTGGAGGAAGGGTAGTGAATGTGAATGTGGAGGCATAATGGTGGTAGTACAATTAGTGATGATCATGATGTCATGATGGTGGTGCATGGTGTGGGTGGTAGTGATCGCGGTTACACACACACACACACACACACACACACACACACACACACACACACCACACACACACACATGTGTGTGTGTGTGTGTTTGTATGTGTGTGGTGTAGTGTGTGTGTGTAGTGTGTGTGTGTGTAGTGTGTGTGTGTGTGTGTCTGTGTGTTTGTCTGTGTATCTGTGTATCTGTGTGCGTGTGTGTGTGTGTATAATAGTTACCGTTCATATTTATAGTAAATATATTCGGGTTATGTATAAATCGCATCGGTAACATATCCACAGTAGAAATTTTATGCTCAGAAAATATAACACATGTCCGCCTATGACAACAGAGAGAGACAGAGAGATGGTGGGAGAGACTCACTACATGAATACAGAGTGAAAAAGACCTATAAACAAATGAACAGACAGACAAACAGACAGAATCAAAAAGAGACTAATAAAGACGGATAAAAAAAGAATAAACACGGCATCTAGTTTATATATAGAAAGCTGTTACTCTCCGTACACCATAAAGAAAGTAATTCGTCCAGACATCGACTAAAAATATGGTGCCCTTTTGGCAAGGGAACTAATCTCAGAAAGATAAGGAACTTCGTCTCCTCCTTCTCCTCTCCCTTCCTTCTCCCATCCACTCCTATCCCAACCCCTGTCTCCATCATTTTTCGTCTCCCTCCCCACCCCACCACACACCCATCCGTTTTCAAATGATATTGAAGGAGATGAGACCAACTAAGACAGACATGGGGCAACGTTTTGAATGTCTATGGTTTCAGTTTCAGTTTCAGTTTCTCAAGAATTCTATGGTTTCAGTTTCTCATGATTGTCTATGGTTTCAGTTTCAGTTTCAGTTTCTCAAGAATGTCTATGGTTTCAATTTCAGTTTCTCAAGAATGTCTATGGTTCAGTTTCAGTTTCTCAAAAATGTCTGTGGTTTCAGTTCAGCTTCAGTTTCTAAAGAATGCCTAAGGTTTCAGTTTCAGTTTCTCAAGAATGTCTATAGTTTCAGTTTCAGTTTCTCAAGAATTTCTATGGTTCAGTTTCAGTTTCTCAAAAATATCTGTGGTTTCAGTTACAGCTTCAGTTTCTCAAGAATGTCTATGGGTTCAGATTCAATTTCAGTTTTTCAACAATGTTCATGGTTTCAGTTTACTTTCTCAAGAATGTCTATGGTTTCAGTTGCAGTTTCTCAAGAATGTCTATGGTTTCTGTTTCAGTTTCACTTTCTCAACAATGTCTATGGTTTTAGTTTCAGTTTCTTAAGAATGCCTATGATTTCAGTTTCAGTTTCTCAAAAATATCTATGGTTTCAGCTTCTCAAAACAAAACAAAACCCGGATGTTTACTTTCATAATATATGCGGCCGTCAAAGAGGCCCGAGAGATACAGACACTTGCAGTGTTGGTCAAGACATTCAGCAATACCTGCAAATGACGCATTCGTAAAATGGATGAGATCGTCTATGTAGTCCTTGTCTTCCCAATGAGCCTATTATAGTATCCTCAACCCTGAAGAGGAGCCAGTTCAAGCCAAAAAATCCAACAATGATTTATACAGGACTGAAGGGGATTGGAACCCACAACCTTCCAGTCAGTAGTCTTTTGGCTAACCACTTCGTCAAGTTATCTGGTACGCCTGTCGTATTAATCTTCGTTATTATTTTTTTTTTTTTCTCCTATTTCTTTGAACGGGAGATAAGTCAGTAAACTGGCCAGATTTAGCTTAACTAATTGCGCTGGTTATTTCCAAGGCAAAGTTGATGGATGAGGTAATTATGACTACGTAGCTGTAATTTTTGGTCGTCAGACCAAAGCCAGCCCTAAATAATTCGATCCGTGCTATTTCAGAATCTCCCAAGTTGGGAAACCGCTAGTTCTTATCCGCGCAAACTTGGGTATAATGATTCGGTTGTTAGGGGTTTTTGTGGTTTTAGGTGGGTTTGGTTTGGTTTGGTTTGGTTTGTTTTCTTCTCTTTTCTTTTCTTTTCTTTTTGCCTTTCAGTTTTATAGAGATGTGCCTATGGTGATTACAAAATGTGTGTGTATTTGTGTGTGTGTGTGTGTGTGTGTGTGTGTGTGTGTGTGTGTGTGTGTTGTGTGTGTGTGTGTGAGTGAGTGTGTGAGTGAATGTGTGTGTGCTCATGTGTGTGTGTGTGGCGCGCGCGCGTGTGTGTGTGTGTGTGTGTGTGCGCGAGCGCGTGTGTGTGTGTGTGTGTGTGTGTGTGTGCGTGCGTGTGTGTACATGTGTTCGTGTATCTATGTGTGTTCATGTGCGTTTGTGAGTGCATGTGTATGTGTGTGTGCGTATGTGTGTTCGCGCGCGCGTTGTGTGTGCTTGCGTGTGCGTGTATGTGTGTGTGTGTTCGCGTGTATGAATGTTTGTCTGTGACTATGTCTGTGTGCACGCGCGCGTGTGAGTGCGTGAGTGTGTGAGTATATGTGTGTGTGTGTGTGTGTGTGCGAGGCCTGTGCGCACGTGCGCGAGCGCACATGCTTGTCAAATTAAACGCGGTAGATAAGGATTCGTCTTTTTACCAGTTTTCATCAGACACTTTATTGAGATGACTCATAAGATCAT
>JAPXFY010000015.1:58275771-58293271 GCA_030674185.1 Monoplex corrugatus | reverse complement strand
CACTGGGGTTTTTTTTTTCTTTGTTTTTTTCTTATGATGTGGTTGCAATTACGCTTTCCAGTTTTGTTTTGCATTTACATTTGTCTCTATTACTTGTTTTAAACAATTTTTTTTAAGTTTGAAAAAAAATATTTCATCTGATGCTTCTTTACGGTCACAATCATCTTGACAAGTACAAAATCACGATTTTCTGGAGAGAATGAAAAAAATGAGAGACAGAGAGAGAGAAAGAGAGAGCCAAAGAGAAAGAGAGAGAAGAAGAAAGAAGAGAAGAAAGAAGAGAAGAAGAGAGAGAAGAGAGAAGAGAAAGAAAGAAGAAGAGAGAGAAAGAGAGAAGAGAGAAAGAGAGAAAGAGAGAAAGAAGAAAGAAGAGAGAAAGAGAGAGAGAAAGAGGCAGAGAGACAGAGAGAGAGATTGTTATACCAACTTCATAGTCTTGGTTTCCTTTTAACACTACACTTAAAACAATTCAAAACAAAGATCCTCTCATTTCCCTGATACAAAACTACTACACAGTAATAAAACATAAAAGCAAACAAAGGCAAAAGAAAAAAATGAACAAAATGAAACAAAAACCCAAGAGACCATTACTGCCACAGCCATGTCCATCACTCACGAATGGAAGAGGATATGTCACGATCCATCCCCACCCTACAAGTCCTGCATGATCACACGCAAAACTCTCTCACTATACCTCCCCCCCCCTCTCCCCACGCCCATCCTGCCTCTATATATCATCAACATGGCCCAGCCCAACAAGAGACAGACAGACAGACAAATAGACCAAAATCAAAAGAAAAACAAACGTCATTAAGCAATGACAATCGTGTTTCATTTTCCAACTGAATTATAGTCAGACCAAAATCAAAAGAAGAACAAACGTCATTAAACAATGACAATCATGTTTCATTTTCCAGCTGAATTATAGTCAGACCAAAATCACAAACAAAATAAAATCAAACATCATATAACACAATGACAATCATGTTTCATCTTCCAGCTGAATTATAGTCAGACCAAAATCACAAACAAAATAAAAACAAACATCATAACACAATGACAATCATGTTTCATCTTCCAACTGAATTATAGTCAGATCAAAATCAAAAACAAACTCAAACATCATAACACAATGACAATCATCTTTCATCTTCCAACTGAATTATAGTCAGATCAAAATCAAAAACAAACTCAAACATCATAACACAATGACAATCATGTTTCATTTTCCAGCTGAATTTTCTAGCTAAAGAAAACGTTGTTGGCTGAAAGCCTTTTGTGACGTGATCGTTCTTACATAGAGGGACGGAAGTCAAGTTTTGTGACACATTAACTTAAATCTTCTGAACAACACCGCAGGTTTCTGCATCTCTCGAGCCTGGTTGTGTATGTGTTGTGTGTTTTGTGTGTATGTGTGTGTGGTGTGTGTGTGTGTGTGTGTGTGTGTGTGTGTGTGTGTGTGTGTGTGTGTGTGTGTGTGTGTGTGTGTGTGTGTGGTGGTCTTTGATTTAATGTCTATTCACTAAAGTGATTTTAGACCAAAAAAAAAAAATGGGGGGGGGGTGATAAGAGGAGGAGTGAAGAGAATATTTGAAAATTGTCAATTTTGAACTTGAGAAAAGATGATCCAGAAAACAACTGTTTTGAAGAGGGGAAGGTAAAACTAACCAATAATGTTACCATAATTAACGATTTAAACAAACAAACTAACAAACAAAATTGATAAATATCTGGAAGAAACGAAGAAAAAAATAAAACTGATAATTGACTAACCATAACAGTGAACAAGTGAAATAACATTTTAAATGTAATTCGCTATAGCACTTTTTGACAGGCTAACAAAAAATTCATACAGTAATGATGATGAGGCAAATATATCAGAAACTGTACTCATAGATAGTGTTGGAATATGTCGTTTTACCCTAACGCAAGAAAGAATATGACTATGTGTTATCTTCTTTCCACACAGACATACTATGTTCTTGATGTATTTTGTTTTGAATGCATCAAGTTTCCATCTATACATAAGGGATTGTTTAATTCTGCTGGCATGAAGCTGCTTAAGTATTTTGCTAACTTCAAAGTTCATGTGACATTTATCATACTTTTTCTGTTTTAATTGGAACTGCTTCCAGACGTAGTTGTCTACTAAAGTGTAATTCTCGTGCAACGAGAGAGAAAGCTGGATATTGTTTGAATCTGGTGAGTTATTAGCTCCCCGTTTGGCAGCCCTGTCAACATTATAAAATAGTTTTATTTAATAATGGAGCTAACCCAGTAAATATTCCCACTTTCAAACTGGGAGATACTCTTCTTCAGTTTAATGAGTCAATTAAATTCTTAGGAGTTTTTCTTACGGCAAAATTATCTTGGAATCAGCATATTGAATACTTATTAACCAAAGCTCAAAAAAGTTTAAATTTCTTAAAAATAGTTCGCAAACAGGCATGGGTTCAAGATTCATCAACACTTGTTCATCTTTGTAAATCGCTTGTTAGATCTAAATTAACCTATGCCCAAGAAATCTTCTTCAGTGCACCGAAACACTTACTGAAAAAACTGCAGAGCATAGATTGTAAAGGTTTCAAACTTGCACTGGGTCTTCCAATGCATGCTTCCTGTCTTCGCACATATAATGAAATCAAACTGTTGCCACTTGATGAGCAAAGGAAAGTCGCTTCTACTAAATTTTTGTTAAGACACACCACCGTAGAAAACATCTCTGAAACAGAAATTAAACTGAGATCAGATACCGACTTTCCAAAAAGAGCTAAATCAATATCTTCACAGGTCACTCTTGCAACATACACATCTGACGTCATGAAAGGTTCAGGAATTGATCTACACGTAGATCCTGTATCTATAAGACCTTCCTTTTCGCCAGTACCCAGTTGGGAACTCCAAAGAGCACAATTTGACGTACATCACACTAATTTAAAAAAAGGAGACAATATAAACTTACTGGCAAGTCAGATTAAATGTCTTATAGACGACTTATATTCCGATCATTTGAAAATTTACACTGATGGATCAGTAATTGAAAGAAAAGCAGGCTCGGCGTTTTTAATACCTGCTCTCAAAATTGAAAAATCTTTCTACATAGGACTTGATAAATCTGTCTTTACAACTGAACTCATTGCAATATTAATGGCTTTAAACTTTATGATAAGTCTTCCTAGGACAATTTTTCAAACACTTTTTTGCGTTGATTCAAAATCAGTACTTCAGGCTCTTGAATTATCAAAATTACAAACAAGATCAGAAATGATTCTGGAAATTAGTCACTTGATTCATAATTTATCTTTAAGAGGCACTGATATTACTTTCAGCTGGATACCTTCTCATAGTTCTTTTCGTGTTGTGTGTGTGTGTGTGTGTGTGTGTGTGTGTGTGTGTATGTGTGTGTGTGTGTGTGTGTGTGTGTGTGTGTGTGTGTGTGTGTGTGTGTGTGTGTGTGTGTGTGTGTGTGTGTGTGTGTGTGTGTGTGTGTGTGTGTGTTCGTTCGTTCTTTGATTTAACGTCTGTTCATTATGAGTGATATTAGACGGGGAAAAAAATGGAAGATGAGAGGTGGGCGAGTTGCATTGTGGGGAGAGGGAGACAGAGTAAGAGACATAAGTAAGTGGGTAAATAGAAAAATGGAACAATATCTTAACACTAACAATTAACATTAACAATGTGAAGGGGAAATTTAAAGCTAAAGTACTAACTTCATAAACTTAAAGCAATACATTAACAGGACTGTGAACCAATGATTCTGAAATTTTAACTGATAAAGATTGATCTGAAGTTTCTTCTTTAAAATGAGTTTCAGAATAGTTTTCTTGTGTGTGTGTGTGTGTGTGTGTGTGTGTGTGTGTGTGCGTTGTGTGTGTGTGTGTGTGTGTGTGTGTGTGTCTGTGTGTGTGTGTGTGTGTGTGTGTGTGTGTGTGTGTGTGTGTGTGTGTGTGTGTGTGTCTGTGTGCTTGTTTTGTTTTGTTTTGTTTTTCAATTGCTTCACTCGTTCTTCTTTACTGACCTTTTTATTTTTTTCAACACAATGGTAGTTGGTTCACAGTGTACATAATTGATTGTCTGTGGGTCTGGCTTTGTCATGGACAACTTTAAATGTTCACAAATGCTCAATAGCTACAATTTGTGCCAGGAGTTTGGAGTTTGTTTAAGAGGCATTCATCGCACTCAGACAATTCCATATGCGCTCCACCCAAATCTGCCAGCGATTAATCACCTCGCAGACTCCCTGAAGCTGTGCAAATAACCCTATGCGACTGGCAAGATCTGGAAATGTGGACGGGGGAGGGGGGAGAGGGACCTTATGAAACGTTGAGCTGATACCATCAGAATGAAGGGAACATTAAGATGGGCAGTCATAGGTGCTTGTATCTCTCGGGCCTGGTTGACGCCGGGATGTCTTATGATAGTAAGCGTAGAGTACAGCCCTGTCAGAGAGTCTCAATCCTTGATGGAATCCCACAGCATCATGATTATCATCCTCATCGACATCATCATCGTCATCACATCGTCAAAACTGTTCCAGCTTCTGTGGTCATTAACCCTTTGACTCCCGCACCCTGTCCACCAGAACCCTGCATTGTCAGCCATGCTAGCAAAGCAAAACTTAACCCTTTGACTCCCACACCCTGTCCACCAGCATCCTGCATTGTCAGCCATGCTAGCAAAGCAAAAACTTAACCCTTTGACTCCCGCACCCTGTCCACCAGAACCCTGCATTGTCAGCCATGCTAGCAAAGCAAAAACTTAACCCTTTGACTCCCGCACCCTGTCCACCAGCATCCTGCATTGTCAGCCATGCTAGCAAAGCAAAAACTTAACCCTTTGACTCCCGCACCCTGTCCACCAGTATCCTGCATTGTCAACCATGCTAGCAAAGCAAAAACTTAACCCTTTGACTCCCGCACCCTGTCCACCAGAATCCTGCATTGTCAGCCATGCTAAGCAAAGCAAAAACTTAATCCTTTGACTCCCGCACCCTGTCCACCAGAATCCTGCATTGTCAGCCATGCTAAGCAAAGAAAAATTAACCCTTTGACTCTCTCATCCTCTCCACCAGCTTCCTGTTATGTTTATCGCAGTTGGTGGACAAGCTGTGGGAGTCAAAGAGTTATGGTGGCGTAGAAAATGGGACGAAAAAAAAAAGGTGAGCACAAAGGTAACCTCCCTGAGTGAATTTGATCCTTAAAAAAAATGGACAGCGATCATGTTGGGAGCTAGAGTTGAACATGAAGTAACTGTCACTGAGTCCACCGGCGTCTCTATCAAAAGTACCAACCAGCTTGGGGGGTAAAAAATGTGTATTTTTCTATGACCTTGTGTGCAGAAGTGTTTGTGTGTTTGTTTGTTCTATTTATTCACATTGGGGTGAAGCGCATAAGAAATTGTCCCAGGGCGATGAATCCCTCGAAAATAAAATCCAAAACGCAAACTTTGGTGACAAAGTCATGGCCCCCAAGGAGGAAGAACACTCGTCAATGGTTGGTTAAGGGGGTACAACTAGCTTTCCGTGTTCCAGTTCAGGAAGTGGTTATGTCCCTTGTTTTTGCCAGCCACACCCCTCTATTGTTCTATGTTCGAGTGGTGGCAGGACCAAGAGATGTTTCGGGTTTTTTGTTTGTTTGTTTGTTTGTTTTGTTTGTTTGTTTTGTTGTTGTTGTTGTTGTTGTTTGTGTTGCTGTTGTTGTTGTTGTTGTTTTTAGGGTAGTGGCATAAGTAAAATAGTAGTGATAATGATGGTAAGACAGTGATGATGGTGATGTGGTGATGGTGGTGATGATGATGATGATGATGATGATGATGATGGATGATGATGATGATGATGATGATGATGATGAGTGATGATGATGATATGATGATGATGATGATGATGACGACGACGATGGTGGTGGTGGTGATGATGATGATGATGATGATGATGATGAGATGATGATGATGATGATGATGATGATGATGATGATGATGATGATGATGATGATGATGATGATGATGATGATGATGATGATGATGATGAACGATCCGATGCCACCTCATTTTTCATTTTTATTATTATTGTCAATATTTGTGGTTCCATTTCTGCGCAATTTCACAAGTCAACGAGTGTGGGACAATGTTTCATAATGCTACAATAATACAAGATGATGGGGATGCCATTTCAATTTCAATTTCAATTTCTCAAGATGACGTCTCTGTACGCTCGGAATGAATTCCACATGCACTAACGTCACAGGTGCCATGTGATGGAGGAGATCCAGCATGATCACGAGACAAGCCGTAAGCCTGCAGATAAACCCTTGAGCTGGTCAGGTCTTGATTGGGGGGGGGGGGGGACGATAATCATTATGCTGTGGTGTTCGATTCTGCACTGAGACCGCATGATATGGCTGCACTCTGTGCTCCCTTTTAAGACGTATCCTGGGTGAACCCAGGCCCGAGAAACACAGGCACCTGCGGTGCCGGTCAGGAAATCTGAGCAACACCCTCTAGCCCTGATATGGCTGTAGGTGTCTGCCAGGCTATAAGCAATATGAGTTGAATTGAGCAACACCCTCTAGCCCTGATATGGCTCTAGTAGTCGGCTGGGCTATAAGCAATATGAGTTGAATTGAGCAACATCCTCTAGCCTGATATCGCTCTAGTTGTCAGCTGGGCTATAAGTGATATGAACTGAATTGAGCAACATCCTCGAGGACGTATCCGTGAAGTGAATGTAACTCGACTGTGTGATCCCAGTCTTCCTAACGAGACAGCCCGTAGCACGCTCAACTCTGTGTTGGGTCCGAAACAAATTCCACAATGATTTTGACAAGACCGATGAGGTTTGAACTCAGAACCTTTCAGTCGGTAATCCGAAGCGCTCACCACTGTGCCACGGCGATTGGTCTTTTATGTTTGTTGTTTGTTTTGTTTGTTTTGTTTTTATTGTTTTTTAACCCTTTAACTACCGCACCCTGTCCACCAGCATCCTGCACCGTGAACCCTGCTAGTAAAGCGAAAAACTTAACCCTTTGACTCTATCACCCTTTCCACCATCTTCCTGCAGTTTTTGCAGTTGGTGGATAAGGTGCTTGAAGCTGGTGGGGAAAAAGTGAGGTTGTCAAAGGGTTAACGATTTGCAGTTGATGGATAAAGGTGCAGGAGTCAAAGTGTTAATAACGTGGGTGAGTCCAGAATGACTGGCCATTTACCGGCATTCTAATTTTGCCTGTTGGTTTTTTTTAGAACCAGGAGAGTTTAGTCGCCGGAATGTGGGGATTTCCAACTTTGCATCAATAAATCTGAACTTACTCTGACGATGCAGCTAAAAAGCCTGCCTTTTTTTTTTTCCTGTTAAATGTCCATTTCAAACATAATTATTTTGCTCGCCTGTATTCAGCTGCTGTTGTAAATGTATGCAGTCAGAGTCTCACTTCGATGTTTCAGTTTGTCCCGAACCTGTTGTGCGAAAAGACAAATGATGTTTAAAGAGAAACACCCATATTCTTTGCAAAAGGACTAGTAAGGTCAGTGACTTAGGTATTTTTAACTGCGACAGCCATAAATATTAATCCAAACGACTGCCAGCTTTCAAGCAAACAGAAGCGAGAAGCACACACACACACACACACAACACACACACACACACACACACACACACGCACGCACGCACGCACACACACACACACGCACACACGCACACACGCACACACGCACACACGCACACACACACGCTCGCGCACACGCACGCACGCACGCACACACACACTCCTTTGCGCTGTATCAATTATACACGCAAATGCTACTAATTAGAACTTGATCAAATAGCGCGATACATGGTAGAAAATGGGTTACATCTATCCCTGGAAAAAACAAAATTAGTTTTATTTAATAATGGAGCTAACCCAGTAAATATTCCCACTTTCAAACTGGGAGATACTCTTCTTCAGTTTAACGAGTCGATTAAATTCTTAGTTTTCCTTACAGCAAAATTATCTTGGAATCAGCATATTGAATACTTATTAACCAAAGCTCAAAAAAGTTTAAAAAATTTTAAAATAGTTCGCAAACAGACATGGGGTCAAGATTCATCAACACTTGTTCATCTTTGTAAATCGCTTGTTAGATCTAAATTAACCTATGCCCAAGAAATCTTCTTCAGTGCACCGAAACACTTACTAAAAAATCTGCAGAGCATAGATTGTAAAGGTTTCAAACTTGCACTGGGTCTTCCAATGCATGCTTCCTGTCTTCGGACATATAATGAAATCAAACTGTTGCCACTTGATGAGCAAAGGAAAGTCGCTTCTACTAAATTTTTGTTAAGAAACACTACCGTAGAAAACATCTCAGAAACAGAAATTAAACTGAGATCAGATACCGACTTTCCTAAACGAGCTAAATCAATATCTTCACAGGTCACACTTGCAACATACACATCTGACGTCATGAAAGGCTCAGGAATTGATCTAGAAGTAGATCCTGTATCTATACGACCTTCCTTTTCGCCAGTACCCAGTTGGGAACTCCAAAGAGCACGATTTGACGTACACCACACTAATTTAAGAAAAGGAGACAATATAAACTTACTGGCAAGTCAGGTTAAATGTCATATAGACGACGTATATTCTGATCATTTGAAAATTTACACTGATGGATCAGTAATTGAAAGAAAAGCAGGCTTAGCGTTTTTAATACCTGCTCTCAAAATTGAAAAATCTTTCTACATAGGACTTGATAAATCTATCTTTACAGCTGAACTCTTTGCAATATTAATGGCTTTAAACTTTCTGATAAGTCTTCCTAGGACAATTTTTCAGATACTTCTTTGCGTTGATTCAAAATCAGTACTTCAGGCTCTTGAATTATCAAAATTACAAACAAGATCAGAAATGATTCTGGAAATAAGTCACTTGATTCATAATTTATCTTTAAGAGGCACTGATATTACTTTCTGCTGGATACCTTCTCATAGTTCTTTTAGTCATAATGATAAAGTTGACAGGGCTGCCAAACGGGGAGCTAATAACTCACCAGATTCAAACAATATCCAGCTTTCTCTCTCGTTGCACGAGAATTACACTTTAGTGGACAACTACGTCTGGAAGCAGTTCCAATTAAAACAGAAAAAGTATGATAAATGTCACATGAACTTTGAAGTTAGTAAAATACTTAAGCAGCTTCATGCCAGCAGAACTATACAGTCCCTTATGTACAGATGGAAACTTGATGCATTCAAAACAAAATATACCAATAACATAGTGTGTCTGTTTGGAAAGAAGATAACACATAGTCATATTCTTTCTTGCGTTAGGGTAAAACGACATATTCCAACACTATCTGTGAGTACAGTTTCTGACATATTTGCCTCATCATCATTACTGTATGAATTTTTTGTTAGCCTGTCAAAAAGTCCTATAGCGAATTACCTTTAAAATGTTATTTGACTTGTTCACTGTTGTGGTTAGTCAATTATTAGTTTTACTTTTTATTCATTTCTTCCGGATATTTACTAATTTTGTTTGTTAGTTTGTTTGTTTAAATCGATAATTATGGTAACACTATTTGTTAGTTTTACCTTCCCCTCTTCAAAACAGTTGTTTTCTGGATCATCTTTTCTCAAATTCAAAATTGACAATTTTCAAATATCCTCTTCACTCCTCATCTATCACTCTCCTCCCCATTTTTTTTTTTTTTTTTTTTTTTTGGTCTAAAATCACTTTAGTGAATAGACATTAAATCAAAGACCACCACACACACACTCACACAACACACACACACACACACACACACGCACGCCGCACGCACGCACGCACGCCACACACACGCATATACATATATATATATATATATATATATATATATACACACCACGAAGAGAGAGAGAGAGAAAGAAAGAGAGACAGACAGAGAAAGAGAGAGAGGAGACAGAGAAAGAGAGAGGAGACAGAGACAGACAGCGACAGAGACAGAGACACAGAGAGAGAGAGACAGAGACAGAGGCAGAGAGAGACAGAGACAGAAAGAGACAGACAAAGAGACAGAGAAGGAGAGACAGAGAGAAAGAAAGACAGACAGACAGACAGAGAGACAGAGAAGGAGAGACAGAGAGAAAGAGACACAGACAGACAGAGAGCGAGAGAAAGAGAGAAATGAGAGAGAGAGAGACAGAGACAAAGACAAAGAGAGAGAACGCGTGACTTCATTCACGAAACAAGACAGACGCAAATTTTCGATCAACTGACGATGGCCTTTATCAAACAGGAACAAGGGACAAACACAGACACAAACACACGCAGTTAGCAACACAAACGACAACATCGGAATTTCTCTGCTGTTTCAACGAGCTTGACAAAATGACTGATATACATATAGGCCTACTGAGTTTTAAATGTGACGGACTGAATAACTGCGTAGCGGTCTGACAACATTTGTTTTGTCCTGTTTTTTAGATAATACTTTGTGACTTTTGGAAAACTCTCTCTGTCTCTCTGTCTCTGTCTGTCTGTCTGTCTGTCTGTCTCTCTCTCTCTCTCTCTCTCTCTCTCTCTCTCTCTCTTTGTCTATGTCTTTGTCTCTGTCTCTCTGTCGATCTCACTCTCTCTCTCTTCTGTTTCTGTGTCTCTTTCTTTGTCTGTCTCTGTCTCTCTCTCTCTCTCTGTCTCTCTCTCTCTCTCTGTTTCACTCTCTGTCTCGCTCATTCACATTCTCTCCCTCCTCTCTTCTCTCTCTCTTCTTCTCTCTCTCTCTCTCTCTTCTCTCTCTCTCTTCTCTCTCGCTTTCACTCTGTATGTGTGTGTGTGTGTGTGTGAGGGGGAGGGAGACAAACAAACAGACAGAGATACAGAGAGGCACAGAGAGAGAGAGGCAGATATATATAGAGAGAGAGACAGAGAGAGACGGGGACACAGAGAGACAGACAGAGAGAGACAGAGACAGAGAGGCACACACAGAGAGACAGAGAGACAGACAGACACAGAGAGAGAAAGAGATTATTTCACGTCACCTTAATCTACCAAATCATGACTTTTATTTCACTGTGAATACTGATGGCTCAAATGAGTAATTGATATATTTTGCACATCTTTTGATCCTTTGAGACGATTTTATTTTCTCGTCTATTTTATATGACAGACTTGTCCTTACGCTTTCAGCAGACTTGAGAACGACGTACGTGCGGTTTGAAACCTAGCGTACGCATATTTCAAATTCGAATATTGACCATTGAAGGAGTTTCGATTGAACTGAGCCATACGCATCTGATTAGTTCTCTTAATTAATAAATCCGCAAGACTCAAGATCTGAAATCTCGAGTTCAGTCCCAGCCCGCAACATTAACCCTTTGACTCCCGCACCTTATCCACCAACAGCAAAAACTTAACCCTTTGATTCTCTCAGCCTATCTGCACAAGCTTCCTGCAGGAAGCTGGTGGATAGGGTGAGGGAATCAAAGGGTTAAGATTTTTGCTTTGCTAGCATGGTTGACAATGAACAGGTGCGGGAGTCAAAGGGTTAAGCACTGGTCTGTTCGCTGCCCGTCTTAATGCTTCAGTCATTCTGGAAGTATAGCGTCAGCTTAGTGTTTGATAGTTCCCCGTCCCACTCCCAACTCCACTTCCCCATTTCAAGACCTTTACCAGTGTATGGGGATTTTTGCCCAGGCTCAGTTAGGGAGTCTGCCAGATAATTGCTGGCAGATTTGGATGGAGCGCAGATGGAAATGTACGAATGCGGTGAATACTTCTTGAACAAACTCCAAACTGCCCACTCCAAACTCTGTATGAAGTGAATTGACATTATTTGTTCGCTAAAATTGAACGAAAGACGATTCTAAACTCGGTAGGCGAAAAAAGGACTTCCATTTAGTTAATGGCCATTACTAGAAGAAGGAAAAAAAACAGACTTAAGAAAATAAAATGAAACAAGGAGTAAAACAGAACTATGTATAAGTACCTGGAGCAGGTTTTTGATCGTATATACACGAACACATGCATACACACACACACACACACACACACACACACACACACACACACAACACACACACACACCACACCAACACAAACACACCACAATATGCACACACTCACACGCGCGCGTGCACACAGACACACACACACGCAAACACACACACACACATCACGCACACGCAGACACACACATGCGCGCGCGCGAAAACACATACGCCACACACACATGCACTCACAAACGCACATGAACACACATACATACACGAGCACATGCATACACACACACACACACACACACATGCACTCACAAACACACATGAACACACACACATTCACGAACACATAGACACAGAGAGAGAGAGAGAGAGGGAGGGAGAGAGACAGACAGAGACACACAAAGAGAGGAGGGAGAGAGAGAGTGTGTGTGTGTGTGTGTATGTGTGTGTGTGTGTGTGTGTGCGCGCGCGCGTGCGTGTGTATGTGTGTGTGTGCGAGTGTGTGTGTGTCTAGACTGTTAACAGATCAATTCACCCTTTCTCTCCTTCGTCCAATCCGCCAGCTTCTTGCAGGATGGAGTGGCGGTCTGAAAGGGTTAAATGAAATGGACAAAGACGACAAAGGAAACATGTCTGGGAGATCGAGACTAACAGTACAAGATGTGGGTGTCAGTGTCCTGGTAGGCACCACCTGGTCATTGCGCCTGGAACCAACCGTTCTGATATTATTGAATCTTTCTGGTGAGTCTGGAATTGAGACAAAGTCGGTCAGCCCCTTGATGAGATTAACCCCTTGTACTCCTTAGAGCACTCTATCCGTCAGTTTTTACCCGCTTACTAGAGGAAGAAAGGGTTAAGGGAATAAAAAGGTAATGGTAGTAGTCGTAGTACTAGTCATAGCAATCAGAGTAGTAGTTGTAGTGGTGGAGGTGGTGGTGGTGGTGGTGGTGGTGGTGCGGTGGTGGTGGTGTGGTGATAGTAGTAGTAGTGGTTGAGGTGGTGATGGTGGTCGTTGTCGTCGTCGTCATCGTCGTCATAGTAGTAGTAGGAGGGGGGAAGAGGAGGAGGAGGAGTACTACTATTACCACTATTATTATTGGTACTACTACTACTAGTACTAGTACTAGTAGTAGTCATAAAAATCAAAATAGTGGTGGTGGTGGTGGTGGTGGTGGTGGTGGTGATGGTGGTGGAAGTGGTGGTGGTAGTAGAATAGTAGTAGTCGTAGCAGCAACGGTAGTTGTATCAGAAGTAGTGATAGTTAGAAGTAGTAATAATAATAATAGTAATATGTACTACTATTACTACTGCTGCTACTGCTACTTCTACTACTACTACTACTAATAATAATAATAATAATAATGTAATAATATAATATTGCTGATGATTATGGATGTGGTGTTGTTGGTGGTGGTGGTGTCGTCGTCATCGTCGTACTAACCACTAACCTCTACTACTACTACTACTACTACTACTACTCACCATCATCATCATCATCACCATCATCATACGATCTGAAAAATAGGGTGGTAAAGATCTGATAGATATAATGATGACAGTTGAACTAAGAAGTGGCAGCAAAGACGGTAATACGAATCCACTCATAGTATGGGCTCACTGGGAACACTGAGAGCACATAGCTGAGTTTCATTCACTTTCAGGATGCTTTATTAAGTATTTTGCTTAAATTCATAACCAACACCACATGTGTCCGTGTTTCCCAGGCCTGCTTGATCTTTAGGATGTATTGTGAAGGAAACGAAGACTGTATAGTTCTGCAACGCAGTCTCAGTTTAAAATGGAATTCCAAAGCATCATCACCGCTACCATCCCAATTCTCATATTTCATCGTAGCACTGGGGAAAAAAACAGGCAATACTGGAGGCAGAACCATCACTAATGATGCCAGTCGTGACATGGCTGAAGATGAATAAGAATCTTTTTTAAACTTTTTTTTATTCGTCTTGTGTTTCACAACAAACAGATATCTAACATACAATGTGACAACGGAGAATGACAACAACAACACAAAATTTTACACATGAAAAGACAATGCTGACACATGAACTCCACATATTATACAGAACATACATACATGTAATGTTATTTTATACATTGAAAGTTTAAAAATTGCATATTAAGATTTAAACCGATAATGTTACACGGTTGTGAGGCGTGGACAGTCAACAAGCAAAGCCAGAACAAGATTGAGGCAACCGAGATGTGGTTTCTAAGAAGAATGTTGAGAGTTCCATGGACAGCAAACAAAACAAACGAGACAGCCTTAATGGAGGCAGACACAAAAAGATCATTCATAAGGAAGATTAGGAAAAGACGGGCAACATTTATTGGCCATTCTTTGAGGAAAGGGGAATTAGAGCACTTGGTCACAACAGGAAAGCTGGAGGGAAAGAGAGCACCAGGTAGACCCAGGGAGAAAACATTGGACAGACTTGCAGGGTGGCTGAGGACAGAGAGGGTGGAAGATGTACTTGAGGCAACAAGGGATAGATACATATGGAGGGCCATGATCGCCAACGGCACGCGGCAGGGCACTTGATGATGATGATCAAGATTTAGCATATGTCAACTTTTCCCCTATGAACCTGGAGATGAATAAGAATTAACCAAGCTGGTGTGATGTCTCGACGACACTGCAACAGCCTTTGGGAGGGGGATCAGTACTGAGAATACCAAGGTCAGGGTTACAGGACGATTTCAGGAGACAGTGCACTGCTTCAGATGCCTAAGAGGCCTAAGAGGCAACTGTCACAGATGAAGGCTTCAAACCTGAAATTCTTTCCAGGATTGCACGGACAAGAACAGCGTTCACAAGACTACAACTCTTTTATTTTACGTATTTATTTGTTTATTATTTGTTTGCTTGAACGCGGGCAGTCACACTTGTTTTGGATTGTGAAAAACTTGTCTCAGATTCTGTGAGAACAAAGAAAATGGAATCAGAACGCGTATTTAATATAACCAAACAAGACAGGCGCAATTTTTCGGCCAACTGGTCTTTGTCAAAATTAATGTAGATATAAGATCACAAACGAACAAAACCCACATACAAAAATTACGAGAAAATGGCTGAAACTTCCCTGCTGCTTTGTCCAGTTTGAGAAAAGCGTTCTGGTTTTTTTTTTTCGGGTTTTTTTTTTTTGTTTTGTTTTGTTTTGTTTTGTTTTGTTTTTCTTTTTTTTCTGGTTCCTGTTTGCTTGAACGCAGGCAGTCACACTTGTTTTTTTGTGGTTCAGATTCTGTGACTGTTGAATTAAGCGTTGCTCTCAATGTCGGTTTATTTTTGAGTGTGCTTGGAGGTACGTTGCAGAGTCGAAATGAACGGCCGTGGATGTGGGTGATACAGGAGCGCTGTAGAAGATGAGATAGACCAGAAGCCGGTTGATACTGTACAACAGTGTTTGATCAGCTTCTCATGACTGCCATTGCTAAAATCTACTAAACATACACACATAAACACAGGAAAGGAGAGAGAGAATAGAGAGAGAAAGAGAGAGAGTGAAAGAGACAGAGTGGAAGGAAGGGAAAGAGAGACAGAGAGTGAAAGAGAGAGAGAGGAGAGAGGGAAAGGGAGGGAGAGAGTGAAAGAGAGAGAGAGGAGAGAGAGGGAAAGGGAGAGAGAGAGAGTGAAAGAGAGAAAGAGAGAGAGAGAAAAAGAGAGAGGACAGCGAGAGGGAGACTGAAAGAGAGAGAGAGAGAGCGAGGAAGAGAGAAAGAGATAGACAGAGACATAGAGAGAGAAAGAGATAGACAGAGACATAGAGAGAGAAAGAGATAGACAGAGACATAGAGAGAGAAAGAGTGAGTGAGTGAAAGGGAGGGGAAAAGAGACTGTAAAGAGAGAGAGAGAGAGAAAGAGAGAGGGGAGTGAGAGAGGGGGAGTTTGAAAGAGAGAGAGAGGGATGGAGGGAGAGTGAGAGAGAGACAGAGATATAGAGAGTGAAAGAGAGAGAGAGGGGGGAGAGGAGAGAGAGTTTAAGACAGAGAAAGAGAGAGAGCGAGAGAAGAGACAGAGAGTAGAAAGAGAGTGTGAAAGAGAGAGAGAGGAGGGAGGGAGAGAGAAGAAAAGAGACAGAGATATAGAGAGAGAAAGAGAGAGGGGGGAAAGAGAAAGAGAGAGAGAGACATGGACAGAGAAAGAAAGAGAGAAAGAGAGAGAGGAGAGAGAGAGGGGAGTTTGAAAAAGAGAGAGAGGGATGGAGGGAGAGTGAAAGAGAGAGACAGAGATATAGAGTGAAAGAGAGAGAGAAGGGGGAAAGGAGGAGAGTGAAAGACAGAGAAAGAGAGAGAGCGAGAGAGGAGAGAGAGAGAGAGAAAGAGAGAGAGGGGAAGAGAGAAAGAGAGAGAGAGACATAGACAGGGAAAGAGAGAGACAGTGAAAGAGAGAGAGAGAAGTAAAGAGAAAAAGAGAGAATCAAAGAGAGAGAGGTGAGAGAGAGAGAGAGAAAGAGAGCGAGACAGAGAGAAACAGAGACAGACAGAGAGACAGAAACAGAGACAGACAGAGAGAAAGAGCGACAGACAGACAGAAACAGAGACAGACAGACAGACAGAGAGAGAGAGAGAAATTCCTATCTGTTTTATCTGGGGTTTTGTATCGTTTTGTTTTGTATCGTTTTTTGCCCCGGCTTCAAAAAAATAATAAAGGTGGGGGGGGGGGGGGTAGAGAAGGCATGAACAACATCACGTTTCCCTGTGTGTACTTTTACCCGAACCCAAAGGCCACGCATGTGAATTTTCATCAGCGGAGTACAAGCATGGTTTGGTCCAAAGATAAAACTGGTGGGTTTGTCCCTTTTGTTGAGAGATTGAGGGAGCGGCTAAGGTTTTTGTGTCAACTTTGGAAAACATGTGTAATCTCAAAACTAGCCAACGTGGCAGAGTTGTTATTGCAACACCGAGAGGGAGATAGTGGGTTCAAATCCTTATCAGTTTTAAAAACAAACAAACAAACAAACAAACAAACAAATAAACATTGAGGATTTTTTCGGCCCCAGTTGTCTCTAATCCACGGTTGAGCGTGCTATGAATCCGTTGAAAAGATCGTTTTCACACATTCGGGTCTCACCCACTTAACAGATGCGACATTGAGGGTGTAAATCAAATTCCCTGACCAACACTGCAGGTGTCTGTATCTCCCGAGCCTGTAGACGACGGGATATTTTACGAAAGTAAAGCGCATAGCCCTGTGACGAAGTCTCAATCCGAAATCATCATCATCATCATCAGGTGCCCTGCCGCATGGTGTTGGCGACCATGGACTTCCAACCATCTCTATCTCTCGTTGCTCCCAGCATCTCACCCACCCTGCTCATCCCCAGCCACTCTGCAAGTCCGTTCAGCATTCTCTCCCTGGGTCTACCTGGTGCTCTCTTTTCCTCCAGCTTTCCCGTTGTGACCAGGTGCTCCAAATCCCCTTCCTCATAAAATGGCCTATAAATGTTGCTTGTCTTTTCCTAATCTTGCCCCTTTGTTGTGAGACTGAGGGAGCGGCTAAGGTTTTCAAGTTTGTTTCGGATACAATCC
>JAPXFY010000015.1:58268271-58270771 GCA_030674185.1 Monoplex corrugatus | reverse complement strand
TCCTCACAGGTCACACTAGCAACATATACAACTGATGTTATGAAAGGCTCTGGAATAGATCTAGAAGCAGATCCTGTCACTTCAAGACCTTCCTTTTTACCTGTACCCAGTTGGGAACTTCAAAGAGCACGTTTTGACATATGTCACACTGACTTAAAAAAAGAAGATAATATCAACTTACTGGCAAGTCAAGTTAAATGTCATATAGAAGATTTTTATTCCGATCACTTAAAAGTTTACACAGATGGATCAATAATTGAAAGACAAGCAGGGTCAGCGTTTTTAATACCTGCTCTCAAAATTGAGAAATCCTTCTATATAGGACTTAATAAATCTGTCTTTACCGCTGAACTCTTTGCAATCTTAATGGCTTTGAATTATATGATAAATTTTCCTAGGACACTTCCCAAGATACTTTTTTGCGTTGATTCAAAATCTGTACTTCAAGCTCTTGAATTATCAAAATTACAAACAAGATCTGAAATGATATTGGAAATTACTCACTTGATTAATAGTTTATCCTTAAGAGGCATTGATATTACTTTCTGCTGGATACCATCTCATAGTTCTTTTCATTATAACGATATTGTTGATAGGGCTGCCAAACGGGGGGCAAAGAGCTCCCCAGATTCAAATAGTGTACAACTTTCCCTCTCATTGCATGAGTGTTATACCTTAGTGGACTCCTATGTATGGAAGCAGTTTCAAGATAAACAGAAAAAGTATGAAAACTGTTATATGAACTTTGAAATTAGCAAAACTCTTAAGCAGTTTCCTGCCAGCAGAAGTATACAATCCCTTATGTATAGGTGGAAACTTGATGCATTTAAAATAAAATACACCAGGAATATAGTATGTCTGTGTGGAAAAAAGATAACACATAGTCATATTCTTTCATGCGTTTGGGTGAAAAGACATATTCCTGCACTATCTAAGAGTAAGACAGTTTCTGATGTATTTGCCTCACCATCCTTAACATATGAATTTTTTGTTAGCCTGTCAAAAAGTCCTATAGCAAATTATCTTTAACACGCCGTTATTTCACATGTTCAATGTTATGGTTAACCAATTTTATTGTTTCAATCGTTAATTATGATAACATCTTGTGATTTTGTTCCTTCTCGTCTTCGGCACAGTTGTTTTCTGGTTCATTTCTTTTTCCTGAAGATTAACCATTTTCAAGTATACTCTTCACTCCTCATGATTTTTTTTTTTTTTTTTTTTTTTTTTTTGGTGTCTAAAATCACTTAAGTGAACAGACATTAAATGAAAGACCACCACTCACACACACACAAACGCACACGCACGCGCGCACACACACACACACACACACACACACACACACACACACACACACACCACACAAGAAACATACACACATTTCAACCCCATCCTCTCCCTCAAAATATCATCACCACCTTCACATTAGGTTTTAAAATCAATATTTCGGGGACGGGGGGGGGGGAGGTTGGGTTTTTTTTTCTTTTTTTTTTTTTTGACTGATGTCAGCAAATAGTATGTCACCTTCATGATGTACGAAATAGCACGTGAAACCTTGCCACACTGATCCCAGTGTCATCGACCTCCCATGCACGCTCTGGCCTCGACCACACGTGATCTTCTGCTGACTCCTTAACTTTGAACTTTTCCCCTATTGTTTATTCTTACTGTAACATGAATCAAAAGTGACAGCCAACTTCAAGCAAACACGAACCAGAAAAACATACAAGCTTATAATTAGGACATGCATTTTGAGATAACAAAACGAGAGAGGCGATCTTTTTTTCTTTTTTCTTTTGTGTGTGTGTGTGTGTGTGTGTGTGTGTGTGTGTGTGTGTGTGTGTGTATGTGTGTGTGTGTGTCTGTGTGTGTGTATGTGCGTGTGTGTGTGTGTGTGTGTGCGAGTAGGCGTTGGGGGTGCGTGTCTTTTGTGTGTGTGTGTGTGTGTGTGTGTGTGTGTGTGTGTGTGTGTGTGTGTGTGTGTGTGTGTGAGTGTGTGTAAGTGTGTGGTGTGTGTGTGTGTGTGAGTGTGTGTGTGTGTAAGTGTATGTGTATGTGTGTGAGTGTTGGGGAGTGTCTTGTGTGTGGTGTGTGTGTGTGTGTGTGTGTGTGTGTGTGTGTGTGTGTGTGTGTGTGTGTGTGTGGTGTGTGTGTGTGTGTGTTCGTTCGTTATTTCTTTTAACGTCTATTCACATACGTACTTTTAGACTGTGTGTGTGTGTGTGTGGTGCACTGATTTTTTATCTCTTGTATACGCTTGATAAAGGCCAGTTGGCCGAAAATTTGCGCTTGTCTTGTTTTGTTATATTAAATACATATTTTAAGTTTGCGTGTGTGTATGTGTATGTGTGTGTGTATGTGTGTGTGTGTGTGTGTGTGTGTGGTGTGTGTGTGTGTGTGTGTGTGTGTGTGTGTGTGTGTGTGTGTATGTGTGTGTGCGTGCGTGGTTGTGTGTGTTTGTGTTTGAGTGTGTGTGGTTTGTATGATTCTTACTGTGTTC
>JAPXFY010000015.1:58248271-58258271 GCA_030674185.1 Monoplex corrugatus | reverse complement strand
TCATCCTATCCACCAGCTTCGTCGAGGAAGCTGGTGGATAGTGTGAGGGAGTCAAAGGGTTAAGTTTTGGCAGATGGTGAATAAGGTGCGGGACTCAAAGGGTTAAGGAGTGACTGATTGATGCTCCTCTTCTCGCTGTAGATGACGCTGTCGTCTGGTTGGTCTTGGTCTTTGTGCCTGCTAATCTACTGTCTTGTTTCCTCGTATCTGACAATGAGCAGGGACACACTGATGGAGTAATGTTCTGGTTCTTCTGACTTGCTGAAAAGTCTTCATCAGGTGGGGCAGCTTATAGAAAGAAAGGAATCCTTCGTTTAATGTCTGTTAATTCAGATTTCTAGACACGTTGAAAAGGGAGGTAAATGGGAAAGGACGAGGGAAATGTGGGAGGGGAATGACAGGAGAAATGAGAGAAAGAAAACAAATCACACCACATAAAAATTCATAACAGTATGTCAACAGAAGAACTGAAAACTAACGGACAATCTGAACCAGATAAACCCTTTGACTCTCGCAGCCTATCTCCAAACGGCAAAACCTTAACCCTTTGATCCCCTCACCGTATCCACTAGCTTCCTGCAGGAAGCTGACAGGTGAGGTGAGGGAATCAAAGGGTTAAGTTCTGGCTTTGGTAGCAGGGTTGACAGTGCAGGATGCTGGTGGACAGGGTGCGAGAGTCAAAGGGTTGATATCTTTGTTGAAGAGATATCTAACATTATTACAGGATGATGCAAAATCCATATTCTTCTTTCTACAAGTCGTAAGGAAGATAGAGTATTCCAAGAACAAGTATGGATAGATATTGCTTTTTTTAGACAAATGCATAATACCTTGGAGAACCTTGTCAGACCTAGGATAGGCTGTCAAGCCCAGGAGAAGTCAAACGCTCCAACCCAGCAGGTCCCCAGGATAGGGGAATGCCCTGTTATAGGGTAACTGTGAATATTCAATAAGCAGTCCCGGACCAAATCATGGGAGGCCCTTTGGCAAGGCAGAGCATGCACCCATCAGCCACCCTTGCTGGGGTTACAGGGAAACCATGGAGAGCAGCATGGCGTATGTGCACATCAGCGGAGGAACTTTGTTTAGTCAACGGTGAAGTACACAAGACGCTGGACAGAGACGCCCAGGGTCATCTAGTTCAGTCAGAGAACTACTGCTCAGACTTGTATGGAGTGGCGACCGCAAGTGCTTATCTAGCTAAAGAAAGCAATAGCCGAGCAAGCTCGACATGATGAGGAGGAGGAGGAGGAGGATAATAATACCTTGTGTCCCGTTGAAGCTGGCATTTTATGAGCAGACACTCTATACTTGGCAAGCCACACTTCTTCAGAACAGGACATGCTGTCTATAGGCCTATAGAAAACAATAGCATCTCAAAGACGCTTATTAACACCCTATCGGTATGGAAGCATGTGTTTCCACCCCACACATCCCGACTAACAACTCCTCTCCAGGAGCACTTAGCACTGACAACCAGGTCTGTCACGTGTATCTCATCACTGGCACCGGTGGTCAGCCAATGCGCATAGCCACGCAAAAATTAATACATTCCTCTTTATCTTTTATGTACATTCCTTCACGTTTAGAAACATCACAAACTTGTTCATATACATGTAGAATGGACTTAAACAGATGTTTTCTTTAGTGCTCATTAGATCGAAATAGGACTGTCTTCCGAAATGATGAAATGGCTTTGAATAATTTGTTGAGGGTGCAAAATAATGTATCACCGTTCGCTGTAAAAACAGACAAAACTAAAAAGGAGGTCGGGACAGGGAGGCCAAATTGTACCAAGGAATTTTTAAATAAGGACATTTCTAACTTAAACGTGACCTTTTAATTTTCGTTGTGTACACATTTATACTCTTCCGAAGCAGTCTGTTGAAATGTTAAGCTTTCAATTTCGTAAATAGTGTTGTGTATACTGTTTTCAATGAAATATACCGATAGGGTTGAATGTACTGATAGGAGTGTTAACAGGCGCTCCTGGGTGGAGAGCTGAAGTAGGGACACTACTGCCAGGGTAGCAATACAAGGATATTCAAAAGGCCAATCTCATCAGCTGTGGCATCAACACCACCAACTGGAAACATATTGCCCACTGCAGAGTAAGCTTGGTGAAGCAGTGTACGCAGGGCACAATCACATTTGAACAACCCAGAATGGCGGGACCGGCTGAGGCAGAACCTAAGGCTGCTAGACTCCTCATTCAGTGCCTGCTGAAGATCAGTCGTGTATCTCACACGAAGACCCACACCAGGCCATGAGGACCAGTATGCCTGCTCATGCATTGGATCGACAGGAAAGTCCATCATCATCATCACTGTCGTCGTCGTCGTCGTCATGCTCATCATCATCTTCATCTTCACCTTCATCTTCATCATCACCATTGTCGTCGTCGTCGTCGTCGTCATCATCACCTTCATCACCACCACCATCATCGTCATCATCATCACCATCTTCTTCTTCTTCTTCTTCTTCTTCTTCTTCTTCTTCTTCTTCTTCTTCTCCTCCTCCTCCTCCTCTTCCTCCTCCTCCTCCTCTTCCTTCTTCTTCTTCTTCTTCGTTTTCATTATCATCACCTTCATCATCATCACTGTCATCATCATCGTCGTCATCGTCATCATCATCATCATCGTAAAAACGGGTACCCAAATGTCACTGGCTGCCAGGATCAGGTAGAAGCCTAGCTGGTATACACGTACAGTTCCCGCCTTTCTATTCTGACTGCATAGGGTTCAAATCTAGATGTAGATGATTTCGTGTGTGCAGCCTCCGGACCACCCAGATGTACATGTGATGTTGGTGCACATGGAATTGCCCACTTGAGATAACTAACACTGGATTTCCTTAGATTTTCCTGTTCCTTGCCCGCTTTAAGCTATAAAACACTAAGGGAGAGAACACCATAATTCAATCTTCACTTTGGCTTTTCACACAAAAAGAGGACTTGTTTCATGTCTACTGGAGAGAATCTCTGCGTCTGTCAGTGTGCCTGTCTGTGTATCTCATCATCATCAAGTGCCCTGCCCCATGGCGTTGGCTATCATGGCCCTCCATTTGTATCTATCCCATGTTGCCACATGCACATCTTTCACCCTCTGTGTCCTCAGCCACCCTGCAAGTCCGTCCAATATTTTCTCCCTGGGTCTGCCTGGTGCTCTCTTTCCCTCCAGCTTTCCTGTTGTTACCAGGTGCTCTAATTCCCCTTTCCTCATAAAATGTCCTGTAGATGTTGTCTGTCTTTTCCTAATCTTCCTTATGAATGATCTTCTTGTGTCCTTCATCAAGACTTGTCTCGTTTGTTTTCTTTGCCGTCCATGAAACTGTGTATCTGTGACGGAAAAACGTGTTACAAGATTTTCTCAGCAGATTCTGATTGGCTATTTCCAAATATGGATCAAAGGTGAGTACCGTTGAAGAGTCGCTAGTGCGTAAGTTTAAAAGTTGTGGCTCCAAGGTCAAGGTCACACTTACCACAAAAAAGTACCTAAAATCCTGAAGTAAAAAATATCCCGAAGGTGCACGAGCAGCTCTTTCTACGGAACAGTCGACAATATTTACATTCTCTTTTCGCTGTTACGCAGCCTGCCATTGTTCTTGTTCACCCGAACTTTCGTTTCTTCGACATTTTTTTCAGGGTCACACTGACCTCAGAGAAGTACAGAATCTGGATTTTCTGTAACATTTTTCTTTTCTTTTCTTTTCTTTTTTTTTTTTGTAAAAAAAGAATGATTGTTATAATGGCTTGAACATCCGGTTGTATTCTGTTACCCGGGAAACTTGATGACAAAGCAGCAGCTGTAAGGTGTGTACTATACACCTGACCATCATTTCACGTGGCCTGGTCATTCAAGGTCTTGTACAGAAACAGGTGCGTATGTGCCAAGAGAGAAAGTGGGAAAGAGAGAGAGAGAAAGAGACGGAAAGAAAGAAAGAAAAAGACAGAAAGAGAGAGAGACAGAGAGAGAGATTGTGAGAGAGAGAGAGAGAGTGAGAAAGAGAGAGACACTGAATAAAAGAGAAAGAGAGAGATATATATATATAAAAAGAGACACAAACAGAGACAGTGAGAGAGAGAGAGAGAGAGAGAGAGAGAGAGAGAGAGAAAAGAGATAGACAAAAAACAGAAAAAGAGGGAGAGAGAGAGAGTGAGAGAGAGAGAGAAAGAGAGAGAGAAACAGACAGACTAGACAGACAGAAGAGAGAGAGAGAGATAGTGAGAGAGAGACAGACAGACAGAGTGAGAGAGAGAGAGAGAAAGAGAGACAGACTGACACAGAGAGAGAGAGGGAGGGAGGGGGGAATCCATTTTGTACCTCTCTCAGTTTTGTACAGAAACTAACGTCTAGTATCAGTTTCATGTTTTGTTGTTTGATGAATAGCTAACCAGAGAACTGATACAATATATTTTTTGTTTCTATATTTTTCGAGAGGAATTCATCGCACTCACAGAGTTTCATATGCGCTCCACCCAAATCTGCCAGCAATGATCTAGGAGACTCTGAGCTTGTAAAAACATTTTAAAAAAAAACAACTCTGCGTTAGCAAGGTTTCACGATGGGGAAGAGGGGGAGTGATGTTTGGGGGGGGGGGGAGCTAGGGGCTAGAACGGACCTATGAAACGTGAAGCTGACGCCACCAGAATGATGAAAACTTTACAATTGGCAGCGAACAGGCCAGGTTTGTCTATGTGTGTGTGTATGTGTGTGTGTATGTGTGTGTGTGTGTGTGTGTGTGTGTGTGTGTGTGTGTGTGTGTGTGTGTGTGTGTGTGTGTGTGTGTGTGTGTGTAGTGTGTGTGTGTGTATTGTGTGTGCGCGTGTGTGTATGTGCGCGCGCGCGCGCGTGTGTGTATGTGTGTGTGTATGTGTGGGTGTGTGTGGGTGTGTGTGTGTGTGTGGGTGTGTGTGTGTGTGGGTGTGTGTGTGTATGTGTGTATGTATGTGTGTGTATGTGTGTATGTGTGTGCGTATGTATGCATGAATGTGTGTATACGTGTGTATGTGTGTGTGTTGTGTGTGTGTGTGTGTGTGTGTGTGTGTGTGTGTGTGTGTGTGTGTGTGTGTGGTGTGTGTGTGTGTGATAGATAGAGGCTCGCGCGCATGTGCTCAAGTGTGTGGATGTATTCGTGTGTCGAAAAGTGCACAGTGTTTAGACAGGAACCAGTGTTTTGTCAGCTTCATCCAGTCTCACCCAGCACACATGATTATCACCTAACTCAATATGTTGGTCGCGCTGATTGCCATGCGCAGCAGGTGCCGTTTATCCCTGGTCTGATGCTGGAACTGAGAAGGTGACAGTATGCGTGAAATGCGGGTTCTGCCAATTAGTTTGACACGTCACCAAGAATCACCTAGATATCATCATCGCCATCATAACAGCGACAATGATAACGACGACGACGACGACGACGATGACGATGAAGATGACGATGAAGATGACGATGACGACGACGACGAGACGATGACGACGGACGACGGCGGCGGCGGCGGCGACGACGATGATGATGATGATGATGATGAGACGACGACGACGACGACGATGATATTGACGATGATGATGGTACTGGTGGTGGTGGTGGTGGTGGTGGTTGATGGTGTGGTGGTGGTGGTGGTGGTGTGTGATATGGTGGTGGTTGGTGATGATGATGATTGATGATGATTATGATGATGACGACGACGACGGACGTTGACGACAACTATGATGACGATGACGATGACGACGACGACAACGACGACGACGACGACGATGATGATGATCCAAAAGACCAGCTTAGACGACCTCTTTCTATCTAGAGAATTTGGGGGCGGGGAGGGGAATAAGGGAGAGAGAACTCCTTTATCCGATCCACGATTTGAACCCGGGATTCTGGAGTTCTATGGAGATGCTTTACCCGCTAGGCCCTTACCTCCACCCCCACCTCCACCCCCACCCCATCCCCACCTCACCTCCACCCACCCCCACCCCCCATTCATATCCAGCCTCACCTAACAGCTGATCAACCATCAAAATATGAACAGGATGAATTTCCACACGTGTTTTAGCACATGTTGAGGCGTCAAGGTTCTGGCAAAAGTCTGAATAAAGTTGCGTTAATGCACATGTAGAGAAACGTGGTATGTTAATATGACACCAGTTTTATAGATCTGTACAATCAGAATTCGGAAGTCTGGAGGTGGTGTGTGGTGTGGTGTGGTGGTGGTGGTGGTGTTGTTGGTGTTTGTTGTTGTATTTGTTGTGTTGTTGTTGTGTATGTGTGTTGTGTTGTGTGTGTGTGAGTGTGTGTGTGTTGTGTTGTATGTGTGTGTGTTGTGTTGTGTTGTGTTGTGTGTGTGTTGTGTTGTGTGTGTTGTGTTGTTGTTGTGTTGTGTTGTGTTGTGTTGTGTTGTGTTGTGTTGTGTTGTGTTGTGTTGTGTTGTGTTGTGTTGTGTTGTGTGTGTTGTGTGTGGTGTGTGGTTTGTGTTGTGGTGTGGTGTGGTGTGGTTGTGTTGTGTTGGTGTGTGTGTTGTGTTGTGTGTGTGTGTGTGTGTTGTGTGTGTGTGTGTCTTGTGTGTGTGTCTTGTGTGTGTGTGTGCATTGTGTTGTGTGTGTGTGTGTGTGTGTGGTGTGTGTGTGTGTGTGTGTATGTGTGTGTATGTGTGTGTGTGTATGTGCGTGTGTGCGAGTGTGTATGTGTGTGTGTATATGAGAGAGTGCGTCAGTGAGTCTCTATAATGCGCGCAAGCCCACGTGCTGTGTGACAGCATGTAGGTGAGTGACAGTAAATTCGTAAAAACAACGGAAGAAAACAAATGTTATTAGGTATATCATATTGATGATTGAAGGAGATAAAAGAAATAGCCAGACTTTCAGTGACCTTAGGAAGAAAGACGAAGAGACGAAACTTGATTCTCCCGGGGACTACATGTACTGTCTCTTGCTTACTGTCTGTCTACTAACCTTGGCCTGTGGCAAAACACGGCACATGATTGTACACTCACGCGAGAGAGAGAAAGAAAGAGAGAGAGAGAGAGTCGGTGAGAGAGAGACAGAGAGAGAGATAAGTGAAGACAGGCAGACAGACAGACAGACAGACAGACAGGCAGGCAGGCAGAGAGAAACTGAGAGAGACAGACAGAAGCAGAGAAAAAGAGAGAGAGAGAATGAGAGAGAGAGAGTGGGTGAGAGAGAGAGAGAGAGTGAGAGAGAAAGAGAGAAAGTGACAGACAGACAGACAGACAGAAGACAGGCAGGCAGGCAGGCAGGCAGAGAGAAACTGAGAGAGACAGACAGAAGCAGAGAAAGAGAGAGAGAGAGAATGAGAGAGAGAGAGTGGGAGAAAAAAGTGAGAGAGAGAGAGTGAGAGAGAGAGAGAGAGGAAGGAGAGAGAAGAAAGGGCAGACAGACAGACAGGCAGGCAGGCAGGCAGAGAGAAACTGAGAAGACAGACAGAAGCAGAGAAAGAGAGAGAGAAGAGATGAGAGAGAGTGGAGAAGAGAGAGAGAGAGAGAGTGACAGACAGACAGACAGACGAGGCAGGCAGGCATGCAGAGAGAAACAAGAGAGACAGACAGAAGTAGAGAAAGAGAGAGACAGAGAGAGACAGAAAGAGAAGGACAGAGAGACATGAGAGACAGAGAGAATGAGAGAACAGAGAGAAAAGATAGAGAAAAATGAGACGAGACAGACAGACAGGCAGGCAGGCAGGCAGAGAGAAAGAGAGAGAGAAACAGAGAAGAAGACAGACAAACAGACAGAAGAAAGAGAGAAGAGATAAAGGAGAGAGAGAACGAGAAGAGTGAGAGAGAGAGTGTGTGTGTGTGTATGAAGACAGAGAAAGAGAGAGAAAAAGAATGAGAGAGAGAGAGAGAGACAAAGAGAGTGAGAGAGAGAGAGAGAAAAGTGACAGACAGACAGACAGACAGCAGGCAGGCAGCAGGCAGACAGGCAGGCAGGCATGCAGAGAGAAACAAAGAGAGACAGACAGAAGTAGAGAAAGAGAGACAGAGAGAGACAGAGAGAATGAAGAGAGACAGAGAGAATGGGAGACAGAGAGAAAGATAGAGAAAATGAGACAGACAGGCAGGCAGGCAGGCAGGCAGAGAGAAAGAGAGAGAGAAACAGAGAGACAGACAAACAGACAGAAGAGAGAGAGAAAAGCTGAGAGAGAGAGAGACAAGGTGAGAGAGAGAGAGAGTGAGTGGAGATGAAGACAGAGTGAAAAAGAGAGAAAAGATGAGAGAGAGAGAGAGACAAAGAGAGAAAGAGAGAGGAGAGAGAAAGAGAGAGAAGATAGAAAGAAGAAAGAATGAGAGAGAGAGACAAAGAGAGAAAAGAGAGAGAGCGAGAGAAAGAGAGAGAAAAAGAAGAGAGAGAGAGAAAAGAAAAGAGAGAAAGAGGACAGAGAAGAGAGACAGGAAAAAGAGAGAGAGAAAAGATGAGAGAGAGAGAGGCAAAGAGAGAAAGAGAGACGACAGACAGACAGAGAAAGAGAGAGAAAAAGAATGAGAGAGAGAGACAAGAGAGAAAGAGAGAGAGAGAGACAATAGTGAGAGAGAGAGAGAAACAGAGAGAGAAACAGAGAGACAAAACAAACAGAAGAGAGACAAGGAGAGAGAGAGACAAAGTGAGAGAGAGAGAAACAGAGAGAGAAACAGAGAGACAGACAAACAGACAGAAAGAGAGAGAGACAAAGTGAGAGAGAGAGAAATTAGAGACAGACATCAGTGTTTCTGTGTCTAGTAGATGTGTAACGAACAGTGCATTCCAAATCAGTTTCGAGAATAACTATACAAAAATGATTCGTAGATTGTTGTGTTGTGTTTGCTGTTGTTGTTATTGTCGTCGTCGTCGTGCCCTCATCATCATTATTATTATCAGCAGCAGCAGCAGCAGCATGATTGCTATCATTATTATTATTGTTATTATTATTATTTTTATTATTATATTATTATTATTATTATTATTATTATTTATTATTATTATTATATATTATTATTATTATTATTTTTTTGTTATTATTTTACTATTATTATAGTATATATTGTATGATTGTTGGTGTTAGTAGTAGTAGTAGTATCATCATCATCATCATCATCATTATTAATATTATCATCATCATCATTATTGTTATTTGTTGTTGTCGTTGTTGTTGTTGTCGCTGCTGCTGTTATTTAAATTATTCTATTCTCATCATCATCATCATCACATATCATCATCATCATCACTATTATCATTATCAATCTTCATAACCTTGAGCCACGAGCATCTGTCGACTACATGAAAAACCTTCCCTTCCTATCTACCAGATTTACTCCCCTCCCTGTCTCTCCTCACCCTTCCCCTCTCCTCTCAACCCCACTCTCCCCCCCCCCCCCCCCCCCCCCCCCCCCATCACACTCTTCCATCAATAAGCTGACGACATTTCTCGCAGAAGCAGTAAGCGACAAACTAACTGACATCATTTGACTGCAGTGAAGGTCACAGACAGACAAATGAGGAGGGAAAGACAAAATTGGAGGGAGAAGGTAGGGGAGGAGGGGGAACAGACAGACTACAGACTATAGACAACAGACAGTAAGACAGACAGACAAACGGGGGTAAGCTGAATGACAGACAGACTGACAGACAAGCCGGGGTGGTCAGAATGATATAAAGCAAACAGACGAAAGACAGACAGGCAGGCAGAAAAACAAAACAAATAGACGGACAGACATACTGGGAAGGAAGAATGGCATGCATGCATACAAACAAACAGACAGACGAACACTGACAATGCACTTACACAGACACATAAAACAACAAACACGCAACACACATTCACACACACACGCGCGCGCGAGCAGACACACACCACACACATCACACACACACACACACACACACACACACACACACACACACACACATTAAAAAACAAGAACACCACAACACACACACACGCACGCGCGAGCAGACACACAAACACACCACACACACACACACACACACACACCACACACACACACACACACACA
>JAPXFY010000015.1:58233271-58235771 GCA_030674185.1 Monoplex corrugatus | reverse complement strand
TGTTTCTGTGTGTGTCTGTGTGTCTGTGTGTGTGTCTGTAATGTGTCTGTATGTGTGTGTATGTGTGTGTCTGTGTGTCTTTGTGTCTGTATCAGTGTGTGTCTGTGTGTCTGTGTGTGTTTGTGTGTGTGTCTGTGTGTGTGAGTGTGTCTGTGTGTGTCTGTGTGTGTGTGTCTTGTGTGTGTCTGTGTGTGTGTCTCTCTGTGTGTCTGTTGTGTTTGTGTGTCTGTGTCTGTGTCTGTGTCTGTGTGTCTGTGTGTTGTGTTTTGTTTTGTTTTGTTGTGTTTTTGTTTTTCTCCTTGGTTCGAACCCATGCCTCCAAGGTGATAGGCGTCCGATCGTTCCGCCCTCCTCCCCGCTAATATTTTTCAACATTGGTTCTAACCAGAGCCTCCGGCGTGTAGCCCAGTCACCCTAGTGATCATCATCATCATCATCATGTGCCCTGCCGCATGGCGTTGGCAACCATGGACTTCCATCTGTCTCTATCTCTCGTTGCCCCTAGCATCTCCCCCACCCTGCTCGTCCCCAGCCACTCTACAGTCCGTCCAGCATTTTCTCCCTGGGTCTTCCCGGTGCTCTCTTTCCCTCCAGCTTTCCCGTTGTGACCAGGTGCTCCAAATCTCCCTTCCTCATAAAATGGCTTATAAATGTTGCCTGTCTTTTCCTAATCTTCCTTATGAGTGATCTACTTGTGTCTGCCTCCATCAAGATGTCTCGTTTGTTTTCTTTGCTGTCCATGGAACTCTCAACATTCTTCTTAGAAACCACATCTCGGCTGCCTCAATCTTGTTCTGGTTTTGCTTGTTGACTGTCCACGCCTCACATCCGTACAACAGTATCCGTTTTACATAACATTCAAGAACTCTCTTCCTGATGTTAATTGATAGGCATTTGTTGGTAAGAATGTCTCAATTACTTGGCTATCGGACACCGATATCACATGGGTATTTTTAAGTTTATGAAGTTCACTTTTTGTTCCTTTTCGACCAGATGCAGATGAAACTCTTTACAGCTGTCTCTACCATTGCCTTTAAGGCCCTGGCCCTCTCCTTCCCACAGACCGAAAGCTGCTTCACGAAGTCATAGCAAAGACATAGAATGTCTTTGGGTGTTATAGGCAGATGTGCCTACCAGCTGCCCCCTGAGGGGCGGATTATAGGGAATAGGGGTTCCAAGACTTCTAGAACCCTCTCTCGCACTGAGCTTTCCCAGAAAAAAAAATGTAATTAGAAAAAAAATCTTTTCAGTGTACAATGCTTTAATGTGAGGAATACTGTATTGCACCCACCTTTAATCCTCTGGACAGTGTTTTCCCGGAGAACCACGCCATAAAATGGACCTACTAGATTTCTTAGAACCTTGCCCCCCCCCCCCCCCCTCCATCTACAAAGAACATAATCAACTTAGATTTTTTAGAACCTTGTCCCCCCCCCCCCCTCCATCTACCAAGAACATATTCGACCCTCCAAGATTTTTTAGAACCTTGCTCCCCCCCCCCCCCCCTCTCCATCCTACCAAGAACATAATCGGACACTCCTAGATTTTTAGAACCTCCATCCTCCCCTTGTCTTCAAGAACATAATCGGACCCTCCAAGATTTTAGAATCTTGACCCCCCCCCCCCCACCTCTCATCTCCAAGAATCGACCCAAATTTTTAAACCTGCCCGCCCCACTCCTCCCATCTTAAGATATCACATCCTAGATTGTCTTAACCCTTGCCTCCCCACCCCCATACTACCAAGTATGGCAAAACTTAAACCTTGACCCCCCCATCCTATCCACTACTCAAGAAGCTGGATAGGTGCGGACCCACCCAAGATTTTTTAGAACCTGACCCCCCCCCCCCCTCCATCTACCAAGAACATAATCGGACCCTCCAAGATTTTTTAGAACCTGACCCCCCCCCACCCCCACCCTCTCCATCTACCAAGAACATAATCGGACCCTCCAAGATTTTTTAGAACCTGACCCCCCCCCCCTCTCCATCTACCAAGAACATAATCGGACCCTCCAAGATTTTTTAGAACCTGACCCCCCCCCCCACCCTCTCCATCTACCAAGAACATAATCGGACACTCCTAGATTTCTTAGAACCTGCCCCCCCCCCCCCTCTCCATCTACCAAGAACATAATCGGACACTCCAAGATTTTTTAGAACCTTGCCCCCCCCCCCACCCCCATCTCCATCTACCAAGAACACAATCGGACCCTCCTAGATTTTTAAGAACCTAAATACGTGGGCTGGTTGGTTCTTATGATAGAACCGTGGACTCAAGATCTGATATCTTGAGTTCAATCCCAGCCCGCAACATTTAAAAACTGGCCTGTTCGCTTCCCTCTTAATGTTTCCATCATTCTGGTGGTGTCAGCTTAACCCTTTGACTCCCGCACCCATACACAAGTTGCAAAAACTTAACCCTTTGACTCCCTCATTCTATCCACTAGCTTTTTGCAGGAAGCTGGTGGATAGGGTGAGGGAATCAAAGGGTGAAATTT
>JAPXFY010000015.1:58215771-58228271 GCA_030674185.1 Monoplex corrugatus | reverse complement strand
AATAACAGACGATAACAAAACAAAAGTCAAGTAGGTGTTAGGAACCATAACTCAAAAAGAATAAAAGAGAACAAAATAATGTAGATAATAATACAAACGAGTACAAAATTCGGAACGGACAGAGAGAGAGAGAGAGAGAGAGAGAGAAGAGAGAGAGAGAGAGAGAAGGGGAAAGAGAAAGAGAGAGAGAAAGAGACAGACAGACAGACAGAGACAGAGAGAGAAAGAGCGAGACAGAGAGAGACAGACAGACACACACACACACACACACACACACACACACACAACACACACACACACACACACACACACACACACACACACACAACAGAGGCAGAGAGAGACACACAGATAGAGACAGACAGACAGACAGAGATAAACAGACAGACAGACAGAGATAAACCGACAGACAGACAGAGATAAACAGACAGACAGACAGAGATAAACAGACAGACAGACAGAGATAAACAGACAGACAGAGACAGACAAAGACAGAGGATAAGAGTAGAGTACACTCAGTTTTAGTACTGATTTTTTTCTTGGAAAATCAAACACTGAACACCATTCTGTCGATGTCCCTCTGCCAGGAAGTCCCTAGAAACCAGTAACGTCATAGCGTCCAAGGGCCCCCAACCAGAGAAGACTGTGCTGCTGACTTGCCTTTTTTTGCAGAGTTCAACAGCGCCTGTTCTCATCCAACATACATAAGACATTGCCTGCAACCCGTATCCACCCTCCACCCCTTCTACGAACGACATTAATCTTGTCAGTTGCACAGCCAGGCTGAATGAGAATGGCTGTGATAAGGAAACAGCCACCACGTCCTTCTAACAACAGCCCCCATGAATCGCCAGCACCAAACACCCTTGCTGTTATTGTATTTGTTATTGTTATTGTTATTGTTATTGTTGTTGTTATTGTTATTGTTATTGTTATTGTTAGTTTTGTTTAACGCCTTGACTCCTGCACCCTAAGCACCAACATCCTGCGTTGCCAACCATGCTAGCAAAGCAAAAACTTAACTCTTTCATTCCCTCACCCTATCCACCAGCTTTCATCAGGAAGCTGGTGGATAGAGTGAGGGAATCAAACGGTTAAGATTTTGCGGTTGGTGGATAGGGTGTTGGAGTCAAACGGTTAAAGCCCAGCTGACTGCGTACAGCAATATTAGGACTATAACCGTTTCAAAACATGCACAATACTTCAACAGGAAAAAAACAAAACAAAAGAAAATTAAGTACATGTACACATATCAATGCATTCGGGCACATATTCTAAGGAGATGCCCGTGGCATTGATCACTCTAATTTATTACACAGGAGATTTAAAATAACAAACCTGAATATAAATTTAAACTTAACTAAGGACACTAAAACATAAAAACGAGCCTAAATTACCTAAAATTACTTCCGCATAATTCATTTCCCTAGAGCCAAAAAATGCACTTAATACTTGTACCCAATTGTCAATCCTCGGGGAAAGTATGAAAGACTTTATTGAATACATACAGGTGAATGAGTAGGAAGAAATGACAGAAAGCAAAGGAACAAGCCAGAAACAAAGAGAGTGACAAAAAAGAGGAAATTTCTAGCACAGAATTTCCAGACAGTGGGGATACTATTTATACTGAGAGTCCAACGGCATCCCCACAGGCCTGTGGGGGAGGGAGAGGGGGAGGACCAAAGACCCCGACTTCAATTTACCTCAGGTATGGAAGTTTGAAGTTTGCTGCAGTTTGTTCAAGAGAGGTTCACCGCACTCGAGCAATTCCACATTCGCTCCACCCAAATCTTTCAGCAGTTATCTGGCAGACTTTCTGAGCCCGCGCAAAACCCCTATGCGCTGGTTGAATGTTGAGGTGGTAAAGAGAGACCTATAAAACACCAGGCTGACACCAACAGAATGACGGAAACATTCAGATCGGCGGTGAACTGGCCAGTTTTTGATAGTGCAGGCTGATGCTGAACACGAAATAACTGATCTTGAGTCCATGGATAAATTGAAAGAACGATCCAGGCTGTGCTGGGAAAAAAATTCAGCCATGGAAACGGTAGGAAATTGAAACCCAGGTTGCCATGTATATCGTGACTGACGAGATGGATCATACAATATGGGACAAATTTCACGATGTGTGATGATATCATGATAATGGTGATGATAAGCATGATGCTATTAAGATCTGTTTATATCTGAGAAGGCTGTACTCTATGCTTCCTTTCATAATACACCATCATAGTGTCAACCAGGCTTGGGAGATACGAACACCTGTGATGCTGATCAAGACATCTGAACTACTCCATCAAATGACGCATCTGTCAAGTGGATGAGACTCAACTGTTTAGTCCCAGACTTCCTACTAAGCCCCTGACAAATTCAACCATTTGTGCACCCCACGGTACTGTGTGGTTTTACCAATTTTATTTCACTTTGTACACTACTGAATATTGAAGGTGATCAGAATCTTGCACATAAAGTAAGTCTGCCGATGAGTTTTGTCTGGCAGGCGATAACTTTTCTGATTGTGAACAAGAAATTGAGAGGTCCCTGAGCTCGTGTTATAAACATTTCTAGAACTTACTGCTGGAAAGACGTAAGAACGTATTAATTTCAGAGGAATGAAATTTTTTTACACCTGAAAATATTATTCATAATGAAGTGTAGACAGATATTGATATCTTTAGAGTGACTCTTGACAACAGACTGACTCGGACTGAAAATTCGACTGTACTGTTAAAAAGAAGTACACGAACGCATTTATTGCTTCAGAAAATTGAAGTCTTTGAAGGTTTGCAGTCATCATCATAATCATCATGTGCCCTGCCGCATGGCGTTGGCGATCATTGCCCTCCATTCAAATCTATCCCTTGTCGCTGCAAGCACATCTTCCACCCACTCTGTCCTCAGCCACCCTGCAAGTCCGTCCAATATTTTCTCCCTGGTCTACCTTGTTTTTCTTTCCCTCCAGCTTTCCTGTTGTGACCCGGTGCTGTAATTCCCCTTTTCTCGTAAAATGGCCAATAAATATTGCTTGTCTTTTGTTGATCTTCTTTATCAATGATCTTCTTGTGTCTGCCTCTGTCAAGACTGTCTGGTTTGTTTTCTTTGCTGTCCATGGAACTCTCAACATACTTCTTAGAAACTATATTTCGGATGCCTCAATCTTGTCCTGGTTTTGCGTCTTGACTGTCCACGCCTCACAAACGTAAACAATTTCGGTTCTATATAACATTCACGAACTCTCTTCCTGATGTTATCTGATAGGCATTAAAGTTCGCAGTAAAATACTCCAAGTAACATGTTTTTATACATCCACAAATATGCAGTGCCTTGACATTTGGTGCAGTGTGTTAGGTATCTAAATATAATACAGACAAGTTGGAAATAGACGTCCAGAGTTTGGCATACGCCACGATTATTGGTTGCTGTATTCTGTAGATCAGTTGGTCTGTTTGAGCGCTTCTATTTGTATGTTTCTGTCATAAGAGGCAGACACAAGAAGAACATTAATAAGAAGATCAGTAAAAGAGAAAAAACATTAATGGAACATTTTATGAGGCAAAAAAATTAGAGCACCTGGTCACAACAGGAAAGCTGGAGGGAAAAGGAGCACCAGGTAGACCCAAGGAGAAAATATAGGACTGACTTGCAGAGTGGCTGAGGACAGAGAGGGTGGAAGATGTACTTGCAGTGACAAGGGATAGATTCCTATGGAGGGCCATGATCGCCGACGCCGATGCGGCAGGGCACATGATGAATGATGAACCATAAATTCGTATATATGTATTTGAAGTAGATATGAGAATGATGTGTATGTGGTACCAGTCCAGTATAAGGGTATTTTAATTTCCCTATGTGCATTAACAAAGGACGATTCAATAAAATTGAATTGAATTGAACCCGGAGTAGGAGACGTTTGAGAGCCGAAAAAATCATACAGTGATGCTCAACTGGACAAACGGGTTCGAATCCGCAACGCACCAGTCGTTAGTTCAGTGTGCGTGGTGATGAGTGTGTGTGTGTGTGTGTGTGTGTGTGTGTGTTTGGCGCGCGCGCGCGTGTGTGTGTGTGTGTGTGTGGCGTGGTGGTGCGGCTTTGTGTGTGTGTGTTGCTGTGGTGTGGTGTGTGCCTTTGTGTGTTGTGTGTGTGTGTGTGTGTGTGTGCGTGTGTGTGTGTGTGTGTGTGTTTGTGTGTGTGTCGTGTATGTGTGTGGTGTGTGTGTGTGTGTTGTGTGTGTGTGTGTGTGTGTGTGTGTTGTGTGTGTGTGTGTGTGTGTGTGTGTGTGTGTGTGGTGTGTGGTTGTGTGCGTGTGTGTGTGCTCTGTGTGTGTGTGTGTGTGTGTGTGTGTTGTGTGTGTGTGTGTGTGTGTGTGGGCTGTGTGTGTGTGCGCCTCGTGTGTGTGGTGTTGTGTGTGTGTTGTGGTGTGTGTGTGTGTGCGTGTGTTTTGTGCGTATGTGTGTGTGTATGTGTGTGTGTGATGTGTGTTGCACGCACGCGTGCGTCGCGTGTGTGTTGTCTATGTGTGATGTATGTAAATGCGGCGCGTGGTACTGTGTGTTTATATGTACGAAAGAGACAGAGAAAAAGAGAGAGACAGACAGACAGACAGACACAGATAGAGAGAGAGACAGATATAGACAGAGAAAGAGAGACAGACAGACAGAGAAAGAGAGAGAGAGAGAGAGTAAACCCACATCAGATACATGGGTTGTTCTTTTCGTAAAAGCGGTCGTGTTATTGACTGGCAAACAAAAAAATCTATGAAGCCTGTTCTTTCTGATGATTAGCATACGCTGCTTTCTACCCTGAAACAACGCCCGTTGTGCCAATTATAAATATCTGAGTTACTAAGCAGAAAATCTGTCTTTGTACCGTACCAAAGTGCATGTACATTCATTAGCTCTTGATGTGCCCCAAACTACCGGAATGTTTAGGCCATGTCTTGCATTTTCTGGCGATTATCTGTTTTATATCAATATCTATATCTGTATCTATATCTGTATCTATGTCTATATCTATATCTATATCTATGTCTATATCTATATCTGTATCTATATCTGTATCTATATCTGTATCTATATCTTATCTATATCTATATCTATATCTATATCTATATCTGTATTACTATCTGTATCTTATCTTATCTGATATCTATATCTGTATATCTTATCTATATCTGTACTATTCTATATCTATATCTATATCTTGTATCTATATCTGTATCTTAATCTATATCTGTATCTATATCTTATATATCTGTATCTATTTTTTTTATCTGTATCTATATCTATATCTGTATCTATATCTGTATCTTATCTATATCTGATTAATCTATATCTATATCTTATATCTATATCTGTATCTATATCTTATCTATATCTATACTATATCTGTATCTATATCTGTATCTATATCTATATCTATATCTGTATCTATATCTGTATCTATATCTTATCTATATCTATATCTATATCTGTATCTTATATCTGTAATCTATATCTATTTATCTGTATCATATATCTATTATCTTATCTATATCTATATCTATATCTGTATCTATATCTTATTATATCTGTATCTATATCTATATCTATATCTTATCTATATCTTATCTATATCTTATTATCTATATCTGTATCTTATCTATATTATCTGTTATCTAATATCTGTATTCTATATCTATATCTGTATCTATATCTTATCTTATCTATATCTATATCTATATCTATATCTATATCTGTATCTATATCTGTATCTATATCTTATCTGTATCTATATCTATATCTATATCTGTATCTATATCTATATCTTATCTTATCTATATCTATATCTGTATCTATAATCTATATCTATATCTGTATCTATTATCTTATCTATATCTGTATCTATATCTTATCTATATCTGTATCTATATCTATATCTATTCTGTATCTATATCTGTATCTTATCTTATCTATATCTGTATCTATATCTGTATCTATATCTGTATCTATATCTGTATCTATATCTGTATCTATATCTGTATCTATATCTGTATCTATATCTTTATCTGCTTTCTTTATCTGCATCTATATCTGTATCTATATCTATATCTATATCTGTATCTATATCTGTATCTATATCTGTATCTGTATCTATGTCTATATCTATATCTATATCTGTATTATATCTGTATCTATATATCTGTATCTATACTTATCTATGTCTGTATCTGTATCTTATAGCTATGTCTGTATCTGCATCTATGTCTAATATCTATATCTACATCTATATCTAAATCTATGTTTATATCTTTAGATAGAAAAATAAACAGACAAGTACACAGAGAGACAGGCAGACAGACATATAGACAGACAACAGACAGCAGATAGACAGACAGACAGACAGACACATGCATACATACATACATACATACATACATACATACGTACGTACATACATACTATACGTACATACATACGTACGTACGTACATACATACATACATACATACGTACATACATACATACATACTTACGTACATACATACATACTATACATACTATACATACATACATACATACTACATACATACATACATACATACATACGTACGTACGTACGATACATACATACATACATACATACGTATACATACATACATACATACATACGTATACATACATACATACATACATACTACGTACATACATACATATGTATACATACATACATAATACATACATACATACATACATACATACATACATGCATGCATACATACATACGTACGTACGTACGTACGTACATACATATCATACATACATACATACATACATACATATACATACATAACATACAAACATACACAGGCAGTCAGATAGACGGACGGATAGATGGAATGATGGAATGGATGGATGGATGATGGATGGATGGATGGATGGATGGATGGATGGACGGACGGATGTATGGATGGATAGGTAGACAGATAGATTGATAGATAGATGAATAGATAAATGATATGTCCCAAATTATTTCTTAGCTATAAGGTAGGTATATGAGAACAAAATAAATCAACAAAATCTGTCTGTCTTCTATGCTGATGACACCCAACTTCAAGACAGTGACTCACCTGATAATATACAGCGCCTGTTGACTCGCACCACTGAGTGTTACTCAGACATTAAGAACTGGATGACGTTCAACAAACTTCAGCTTAATGACGACAAGACAGAAGCTATCCTCATTGGCACCCGTCAGAAACTTTCTCAGCTGCCTCCTCTTTCTCTCCCATTATGTAACACATCAGTCCCAATTTCTGATTCAGCTAAAAACCTTGGTGTCTGCATTGACTCTACCCTCTCCATGAACAACTTTGTTTCTCAAACTGCCAGATCTTGCTACTATCATCTCCATCGTATAAGGCTGATCAGGAAGTATCTCTCTGTCGAAACAACTGCAAAACTCGTTCTCTCCTTCATAATGTCTCGCATTGACTATTGCAATTCACTCCTGTCTGGTCTTCCTGCCTCCACCATTCACATCCTACAGCGCATTCAAAACAATGCTGTACGCCTTGTACTCAAAAAGAAAAAAGCTGACCACATATCTCCTCTCCTGGCACAACTTCACTGGCTCCCTGTATCAAAGCGCATACAGTACAAACTAGACACCATGTGCTACAAAAGCCTCAATAACGCAGCCCCCGATTACCTACTTGAGATCTATCTTCCCTCACGTACCCTCCGCTCTGCCTCCGATCTTCTGACTTTTCGCTTTCCACGCACTAAGCTCAATACCTATGGTCCACGAGCCTTCTCTGTTTCTGGTCCACTCTCCTGGAACAAACTTCCTCTCTCAGTCCGTCAGCAACCTACTTTTGCCTCCTTCAAGTCCGCTCTCAAAACTCACCTTTTCTCCTCTGCATAAAATCCTAACCTCACTCAACCCCCCTCTGCAGCCTGTCTCCGCTCGGAGGGGAATCACTTTGTTTTAATATATAATTGTATATGATATGCTCTCTATAATTTTCCATTGCTTTTATTCTTGCTTTTATTGCTTTTATTCTTTCTCCCCATTTATAGCCATGCGTGTGTGTGTGTGTGTGTGTGTGTGTGTGTGTGTGTGTGTGTGTGTGCGTGTGTGTGCGTGCGTGCGTGTGTGCCTGTTTCAGCGCTTAGATTTGATTTTGTCGAGATTTTGCGCTATATAAATATTGTAATTATTATTATTATTATTATTATTACAATTGCTGAATAGTGCTAGCTTAGTGTTTCTTGGGTCTGATTTCCCCCATCTCAACCATCACCGCCACCCCATTTCAAGATTAGGTCATGGCATAACGTTCTTCGCAGGTTCAATACGTCTACCAGATAATTGCTGTCAGATGTGGATGGAACGCATATGGAATCGCCCGAGTGCGATGAATCCCTCATGAACAAACTCTGAACTCCAAACTCCAAACTCCTAGCGCTTTCATGGTGACCTTAGTGTTGATGTGTTTGGTGGCGTGTTGGACGGACGAAAATAATGAGCGACGTGAGGCTAGTGACAAAGCAGCGGCTCAGAATATGGTGCAGCATAAATACACAAATAGATAAAGTAAATAGGTAAATAAATGAATAAGTAAATAAACAAATACATGGATTAAAGGAAACAAACAAATAAATAAACAAACAAATAAATGAATAAATGAAATAAGACAAAAGAAGGAAAGAAAGAAAGAATTGAATGAAAAATGAATGAATGAATGAATGAATGAATGAATGGAAAAAAAAAAACATGGATTTAAATGAAACTAATAAATAAATAATAAATAGATGAGACAAAAGAAGGAAAGAAAGAAAGAAAGAATGAATGAATAAATGAATGAATGAACGAACGAACGAAAGAAAGAAAGAAAGAAAGAAAAAACACACAGAAACAAAAACAGAAAAAATAAATAAATAAAAAGAAATAAACATGCAATGAAACAAAGTGAATAAAACAGCCAAGAAATGCATCTGTCCCTGCACTAAATAGAATGTTTCGACGCCACTCCTCGAGCGAGACCTCCAGTAAATCGTATCGATAGCTGTATGATTGTACTAGATATATATGTAACATATTATACTTACAGTACTTAACTAATGACGTTGACCCCAATAGATAACGCAGCCATGTCAGTGATCAAGACATGTGACGTTGTTACCTCCTAGCCTATATTGATAAATAGTAGTAGCCTATATAAGCCTATATCTATTACTACGTGCAGACCTATTTGTCTTTGATAATATTAATTACGTTGTATGTGTTGATAGAGAGGGCCCAGCAGTCTTAGCCACATATATACACGTGTACAAGGTTTAGTTCACATGAGCAAATCTTTCAATGACACTATAACTTACTGATTTTGTGATACGTCTTATCATTATTCATTATTGTAATCACAGTGTTTGCTTGCTGAAGATTTGCGACCGACAGTGGATTTAGTTTAAATAAATTGACTCTGTGTGTGTGTGTGTGTGTGTGTGTGTGTGCGTGTGTGTGTATGTGTGTGTGTGTGTGTGTGTGTGTGTGTGTGTGTGTGTCTGTGTCTGTGTCTGTGTGCGTGCGTGCGTGTGTACGTGTGTGTGTGTGTGTGTGTGTGTGTGTGTGTGGGGTGGGTGTATGTGTGGCTGGCTGGTGGTACGTGCGTGTGTATGTATGTGCGTGTCTGGTTGTCTGTCTGGGCATGTGTGTGTGTGTGTGTGTGTGTGTGTGTGTGTGTGTGTGTGTGTGTGTGTGTGTGTGTGTGTGTTGTGTCTGTGTGTGTCTGTGTCTGTGTCTGTGTCTGTGTCTGTGTCTGTGTCTGTGTCTGTGCGTGCGCGTGCGCGCGTGTAAGAATGTGGAGTGCATGGAGTTTAGAGTTATACGTATATTTTTTTTCATTTATGGATTTATTTATTCTCTCAATGCAATATTTATTCGTCGCATTCGGACATTTCCATAGGCGCTTCACCCGCTCTGCCATCTTTTGTATGCTGGGCAGTTCAGTTCAGTTCTGTAGATTTTAAAATCCTACCACTCTCAGAGTATACGAGGACTAGCCGTAAAAAAAATTTTTTTCAAAGAAGTAAAAAAAATTCTTGTTGCATTGTGAGATACCGATGCTTTATTCGGTTCTTCTGGATCGCTGGCGTATGGCTGGGCTTCTTCTTCTTCTTCTTCAGTGGTATCAACGTCCCAGCGTGATAACGATTAGGGACTGTCGTAAGATGAATCTTGTCATATTGTAGTTAAAAAGATAAGCGTTGTTGTCTTATAATTTCCATGGCTGGGCAGCGAACAGGCCAACAAGTTTTAATGTTGCCGGCTGGGATTGAACTCGAGACGTCAGTAGATCTTGATTCTATGTTTCTGTTAACAGTCAGTCAGCCATCAACGTGTGGATGTCGATCGTCAGACAAGGTTCCAGTTTTGTTTTGGTTTTGGTTTTGGTTAGGGTGTGTGTGGTGTGTGTGTGTGTGTGTGTGTGTGTGTGTGTGTGTGTGTGTGTGTGTGTGTGTGTGTTTGTGTGTGTGTGTGTGTGTGTGTGTGGTGTGTGTGTGTGTGTGTGTGTGTGTGTGTGTGTGTGTGTGTGTGTGTGTGTGTGTGTGTGTGTGTGTGTGTGTGTGTGGGGTGGTCTTTGATTTAATGTCTATTCACTAAAGAGATTTTAGACACCAAAAAAATGAATAAGGGGGGGGGGGGGTGATAGAAAAGGAATGAAGAGGATATTTGAAAATTGTCAATGTTGTTCTTGAGAAAAGATGATCCAGAAAACAACTGTTTCGAGGAGGGGAAGGTTAAATTATAAATATCGTTACTATAATTAACGATTTAAACTAACAAACAAAATTAATAGATATCTAGAAGAAATGAATAAAAACAAAACTAAGAACTGACTAACTATAACAGTGAACAAGTGAAATAACATTTTAAAGGTACTTCGCTATAGGACTTTTTGACAGTGTGTGTGTGTGTGTGTGTGTGTGTGTGTGTGTGTGTGTGGTGTGTGTGTGTGTGTGTGTGTGTGTGTGTGTGTGTGTGTGTGTGTGTGTGTGTGTGTGTGTGTGTGTTTGTGTTCAATTTCATTTTAATGTCTATCCACACAATGTGATATTAGAACCACAGATATAGCATACGAGATCTTTAACGTGCGTGTGTGGACATGTGTGTGTGTGTGTGTGTGTGTGTGTGTGTGTGTGTGTGTGTGTGTGTGTGTGTGTGTGTGTTGTATGTTGTGTGTGTGTGTGTGTGTGTGTGTGTGTGTGTGTGTGTGTGGTGTGTGTGTGTGTGTGTGTGTGTGTGTGTGTGTTGTGTCTGTGTGTGTATGTGTGAGTGTTGTTTTTTTGTTTTGTTTTGTTTTGTAATTTGTTTTGTTTTGTTTCGTTTAGGGGAGTTATTTTTTTTCTTTCTTTCTTTCTTTATTTCATTCTTTCTTTCTTTCTTTTTAAGTGTTGCCATTTTTATCGGACACGTGTATGCACGTCGTTGTTGCCCACGGTATGCAGGCAGTATCTTGCTGCACAGTCTGCATAATACGTCTTCGGTGTGTGTGCATGCTGGGCGTTTTCTTGCTTTCATGAACCACTGAGCCACTGACATGAAACACACGGGGTCTTTAAAGTGCATATTTGATGTCCTGCATGCCTATATCAGACGGCAGATGCACATCGGAAATAGCCGGCAGAATCGGCCAAGCCAAACAGCATTCAAGAAGATGAGAAGCATTCTTACCAACAAATGCCTATCAATTAACATCAGGAAGAGAGTTCTTGAATGTTTATATAGAACCAATTCTGTTGTACGGATGTGAGACGTGGACAGTCAACAAACAAAACCAGAACAAGATTGAGGCAGCCGAGATGTGGTTTTCTAAGAAGAATGTTGAGAGTTCTATGGACAGCAAAGAAAACAAACGAGACAGTCTTGATGGAGGCAGACACAGGAAGATCACTCATAAGGAAGATTAGGAAAAGACAGGCAACATTAATAGGCCATTTTATGAGGAAGGGGGATTTGGAGCACCTGGTCACAACGGGAAAGCTGGAAGGAAAGAGAGCACCAGGTAGACCCAGGGAGAAAATTTTGGACGGACTTGCAGAGTGGCTGGGGACGAGGAGGTGGGGGAGATGCTAGGGGCAACGAGAGACAGGGACAAATGGAAGTCCATGATCGCCAACGCCATGCGGCAGGGCACCTGATGATGATACATGCGTATGCACATAAAGAGGTTTAGACAGTGGCGGGTCTGCACACATACATATTGACCTGCCAGATCGGAAAAATCTCCATCCATTAGGAAATCCGAAACAAGTGTGGCTGCCCGCGTTCAAGCAAACAGGAACCAGAAAACAAACAAAAAAAAAAAAAAACACGAAGAAAGAATAAGAACACACATCTAATACAACAAGACAAGACAGGCGCAAATTTTCGGCCAACTGGCCTTTGTCAAGCGTAAGATCACACTGGGACAGAGCAGCAGGGAAGTTTCAGTCTTTTTCTCCTAATTTTCGTATCTGG
>JAPXFY010000015.1:58165771-58210771 GCA_030674185.1 Monoplex corrugatus | reverse complement strand
GTTGTTGTTGTTGTCGTTCTTGTTGTTATTGTTAATGCTGCTGCAGCTGCTGTTGTTGTCACAATGAACGGGCTGCTGTCTAGGGTTGCAGCGTCGCTGCAGTGTAGCTTCACCCACCCACCCCTCCCCACTCCTCACCCCTGTGTGCATGTTTTCATATTCACACTATGAAAGTGGATGTTTCTACACAATATTGACAGGGACAACTCCTTTATTGCCGTGGAATCTTTAACGTGTGGTAAGCGCGTGTTGCACACTGATCTTTCATTTTACAATCATATCCCGAAAGACGGAGCACTCAGATCACTGGCGGAGGGCAGGAAAATCATTGTTCTATCCGTGATTCAAAACAAGGTTTCTTGAGTCTTTGGAGAGTGCATTTAACCACAAGACCACACTTAGTTATCAAGAACAATACATTCTTTGACTTGCGGGCTCATGACTCGTGAACGCAGTCTACTCAAATCCCATTAGTTCAACTGGTGACAGGGCTATGCTGATAACGAGAGGGTTGCGAGGGTTCGGCCCGCCTGAGTGGGTTACTATAAGTTTAGTGGCCCCTGTAAGCCTATTCTTATTCTTATTGTTCAAAACCCAGCTGACTGCACAAAGCTATATCAGGGCTGTAACCATTTCAAAACATACACAATATCTGGTTTAAAAAAAAAACGCAGGAAAAGAAAATTTAAACACATTTATCAATGCATGTGCGCACATGATCTAGGGATGTGCCCTTGGAGTTGACCACTCCGTCCAATTTATCAGAAGAGGATTTAAAAACAAACAAACAAACAAGCAAACAAACAACCAACCAAACTTGAATGTAAATGGGAACATAACTAAGGACACTAAAGCATACATAAATAATAGCCTCATCATCATCATCAGGTGCCCTGCCGCATGGCGTTGGCGATCATGGACTTCCACCTGCCTCTATCTCTCGTTGCCCCTAGCATCTCCCCCACCCTCCTCGTCCCCAGCCACTCTGCAAGTCCGTCCAGCATTTTCTCCCTGGGTCTACCTGGTGCTCTCTTTCCCTCCAGCTTTCTCGTTGTGACCAGGTGCTCCAAATCCCCCTTCCTCATAAAATGGCCTATAAATGTTGCCTGTCTTTTCCTAATCTTCCTTATGAGTGATCTACTTGTGTCTGTCTCCATCAAGACTGTCTCGTTTGTTTTCTTTGCTGTCCATGGAACCCTCAACATTCTTCTCAGAAACCACATCTCGGCTGCCTCAATCTTGTTCTGGTTTTGTTTGTTGACTATCCACGCCTCGCATCCGTAGAACAGTATTGGTTCTATATAACATTCAAGAACTCTCTTCCTGATGTTAATTGATAGGCATTTGTTGGTAAGAATGCCTAAACTACCTAAAATTGCTCCCGCACGGCACATTTCCTCTGAACCAAACATGCAGTCAACACATGTACCCAATTATCAATCCTAAGAAAACGTATGTAAGACTTTATAGAACACATACAGGTGAATGGACCAGCAAGGCAGAAAATGATAGGAAGAGATGACAGAAAGCAAAGGAACAAGGAAAAAAAAACAAAAAAACAAAGAGAGTGACAGACAAGAGGAAATTTCTAGCACAGAATTTCCAGAAGGTGGGGGGATACTGTTTATACTGAAAGAGCCCCCGGCATCCCCACACGGGAAACCCCATAAGCTCACCTGATTCATGCTTCAGGTTGGTAACGTAGGAATCGTGGGTTCAATCGTGGCCTTCGCGACATACACGCACACACACACACACACACACACACACACACACACACACACATACACACACACACACACACGACACACACACACACACACACACACACACACACACACGTACACACACATACGCTTGCATGCACACACATACACCATACTTCGCTGGTAATATGACATAATCTACTTTTTTAAAGGGAGATACTGGAAAAAAAAAAGTGGGGTGGCGAGAGACGAGGGGCTGTTTAGCGATTGCTGTATGAACCAGCTGAATGGCTTGTAGAAGATTTTATATTGTGACCTTGTCCTGTGTCATTTGCTGAATGCCACAAGGTGTGATCGTGTGTGAGCAACACTGGGAAGTGTTCTGATTTTTTTTTCAAGTGTGTGGTGTGTGTGTGTGTGTGTGTGTGTGTGTGTGTGGTGTGTGTGTGTGTGTGTGTGTGTGTTGTGTGTGCTGTGTGTGTGTGTGTGTGAGATAGAGAGAGGACAGACAGGACAAGACAGGACAGACAGAGAGACAGGGACAGAGAGACAGAGATAGAACAGAAGGACAGGAAACAGAGAGATGAGACAACAGACAGACAGGACAGAGAACAGAGAAAAGAGATGAGACACAGAGACAGACAGAGACAGAGAGGAGGGGAGGACAGGACAGACAGACAGACAAACAGACAGTGTATGTGTGATTGTGTGTGTGATTGTGTGATGTGTGATGGTGTGTGAGTGTGTGAGTGTGTCTCTGTATGTATGTGTGTGCGTGTGTATGTGTACGTGTGTGTTTGTGTGTGTATGTGTATATGACTATATATGTATGTGTGTGGGTGTGGGTGTGCGCGAACGCGCGCTTGCTTTTGTATGCATTGTAAGCCTTCTTCAAAACAATTGTCACTCATTCATTTAGCTCTTTTCTCCGTCCAATCTTGGTTCTGCGCTGTCGTCAGAGAGCCATGCTCATAACGCAGGGATCGTGGGTTCAACCCTCGGGTCTGCCCACTTTTTTTCAAGTAGCCCACTGGCTCGGTTGATAGGCGCCATGCTTATATGACTCAAGGTTGACGGGTTCAACCGTGGCCTTTCTTCGCGAAGGCATACAAACGTTCAACTCTTGGTAAGGCTTTTTTTTGTTTGTTTTGTTGTTTTTTTTTGAGCTGACAGTTTGTTCTTTTGTCAAAGCCGAGAATTCCAGATCTGATAAAAAAAAAATGTTGTGTTCAATCCCAGTTTGCAAAATTAACCCTTTGACTACCGCACCCTATCCACCAACTGCAAAAACGTAACCCTTTGGCTCCCCACCCTGTCCACACGTTTTTGCTTTGCTAGCATGGTTGATAATGCAGGATGCTGGTGGACAGGGTGCTGGAGTCAAACGGTTAAGAATTGGCCTGTTCGCTGCCCATCTTAATGTTTCCATCATTCTGGTGTGTCACAGTGTTTCATTGGTATAGCTCTCTCTCTCTCTCTCTCTCTCTCTCTCTCTCTCTCTCTCTCTCTCTCTCTCTCTTTCTCTCTTCTCTCACCCGCCCTCCATTTCAAGACCCTGCCAGCGCAAAGATTTTTGCGTAGTCCGTGCAGGGAGTTTCTCAGACAGTTGTTGACAAATTTTGGGTGGAGCGTATATGGAATTGTCCGAGTGTGATGAATCCTTCTTGATCAAAATCCATTATTATACGATTTTAGTTACTGATATTCTGAAAACCCGGGGTCGGTGGGTTTGATCCTGAGGCGGGCTGCAGTTTTTTGGCGGGTCGGCAGACTCGGTTGATACAGCTTTGTATTTTGAGTCAACACACAAATTCAGAACAAGATTGAGGCAATTGAAATGTGGTTTCTGAGAAAATGTTAAAGAGTCCCATGGACAGCAAGGAAAACAAACAAGAAGGGGGCAGGCACAAGAAGAACACTAACAAAGAAGATTAGGAAAAGACAAGCAAAAATTTCAGGACATTTCATGAGGCAAGAGAAATTAGAGCACCTGGTCACAACAGGAAAACTGAAGGGGAAAAGAGCGCCAGGAAGACCCAGGCATAAAATATTGACCGGGCTTGCAGAGTGGCTGAGGACAGAGATGGTGGGAGATGTACTTGCAGCGACAAAGGACAGATTCGTGTCGAGGGCCATGATCGCCAACGCCATGTGGCAGGGCATATGATGATGATGACTCAAAATTTCATATTTCGGGTGCAGTCTCAACCTACCATATGCAAAATGGCCTCTTCGTTGACCATATAAATGCTTAAAAATTATTCTGGTTGTTGTATGCCAACTGTGTCTCATAGATTTCCCACCCATCCCCCAACCCCCATCTCCTTCTCCTTTCTCCACATTTCAGAATCTTGACCCCGCAAAAGACTTAGCCAAGGGTCAAGAAGTATGCTAAATCGTCACTGGCAGATTTGGGCAGAGCACAGATGGACCCGCCCGAATTCCATGAATCCTTGTACAAATGCTCACTCTAATTTCTAATATTTCATCAATTCAAGAATTAATTTCTTCATTCATCATTCATTCATTCGTTTATGACTCCCAAAGAGAGAATGTATTCCTTGACCAAGTTGTGAAAATATTCATGAGAATAATTATCAAGTTGTTTTACGACCGGCGCGGTAGTTAAGTGGGTAAGATGTCAGGTTTCCAATCGGAAGGTCTGGAGTTCAGTCCCGCCTGGGTACCTCCTGCATGGTGGGTAAAGGGTGAAGGATTTTTCCGATCTCACAGGTCTGCACAATATGTCAGCTGACCAGTTTCAGTTTCACTTTCTCACGTCTCACGCGCTCAGAATGAATTCCATATGCACTGACGTACTGGTGCCACGTGGTGGAGAAGATCCAAAATGATCATGGCACAAGCCTTAAGCGTGAACATAAACCCAGGAAGCTGGTGGATGGGGTGAGGGGATCAAAGGATTAAGTTTTTGCTGTTGGTGGATCTGATTTTTGAACGTTATATAGAACCAATACTGTTATACGGTTGTGAGGCGTGGACAGTCAACAACAAAGCCAGAACAAGATTGAGGCAGCCGAGATGTGGTTTCTAAGAAGAATGTTGAGAGTTCCATGGAGAGCAAAGAAAACAAACGAGGCAATCTTGATGGAGGCAGACACAAGAAGATCATTCCTAAGGAAGATCAGGAAAAAGACAGGCAATATTTATAGGCCATTTTATGAGGAAAGAGGGAATTTGGAGCACTTGGTCACAACGGAAAGCTGGAAGGAAAGAAGCACCAGGTAGACCCGGGAGAAGATATTGGACGGACTTGCAGAGCGGCTGAAGACAAAGAGGGTGGAAAGAGATGCTAGAGGCAACGAGAGATAGAGACAGATGGGGAAAGGCCATGATCGCCAACGCCATGTGGCAAGGCACCTGATTATGATGATGTGATGATGATGATGATGATAATGATGAATGTGTGTGGATGGTGTAAGGCAGCCAAAGGGGTAAAGATGTACAGACACCGTTCAGCAAACAAACCACAAACGCACACACACACACACAGAGTGTGACAACCTTCCCCTTCCTCTGTCTCTTTCCTTTCTTCACATTTCCGTTATGTCCGTTTCAGGAAATCCTTAGACACTTTCCATTTCATACTACAGTAGCCCGTGCAGTGTTACTTTTGAGATGGTACCAGTGTTTGTCTGACTGGTGATAATAATTGTTTTTCCTTTCATAGCAGATTTTCGGCCACTTTTTCTTTCTATTCCTTTTAGAGTAAGATGATTAACGGTATGATGACTCACATTTTATATGTGAAGTTACTATTTTAAGCGTCTAAAAGACTTCGGATTTTCCAAGATGGAGAATTTTGGTTTTAGTGGCATTGCCTGCAAGTTTGTCGGCACATTCTTTTCCCTTAAACCTTTGATTCCCGTACCCTATCCACCAACTGCAAAAACTTAACCTTGTGACTCCTTCATTCTATCAGGAAGCTTGTAGATAGGATGCGGGCGCAAAAGGGTTAAGTTTCTGCTTTGCTAGCATGGTTAACAATGCAGGATACTGGCGGACAAGGTGTGGGAGTCAAAGGGTTAACACCGGCGTGTCCGGAGGAATAGATCCACGTGAGATTTTGTAAGTCGATACTGCTCGTTGCTTTTTGCTAGTCTGGGGTTCCTACTCTATTTTGCACTTTTTGAAGTATTAATCAAAGAAATAACTCTTGAGAGTCACGTAGGAATCATCTCCCATGTTGTAGAACTTCTCAAATCCAACACAGTTTGTGCCACCCACTCAGCCAGCACAGAAGCAGATACAAAGCACAAAAACCGTAAGCTCAGAACACTCCTCAAAAAGGAGCGCCCACGCCTACCTTTATACTCTGCAACTACCCTACACACAACTATGAAAGAGGAGAGAAATACATACAAATATTGGTCTTATGTTCAAGATTGACATAGTCTTTTATTCTTGAACTAAAAGTTGAACTGACCAAACACACACATAGACAAGACAGAACATATACAGGGTTGCTTCCAAGGCATATAGGTAATACCAAAGAAATAAGAAGGAAGCAGGGAGAATTTTTATAATATTAATCAAAGAACATAACTCTTGACAGTCACGTAGGAATCATCTCCCATGTTTAGAACTTCTCAAATCCAACTTCTCTTACGAACATGAACATCATATGCACACCCACCGGATGATATGCAGTAACGCACGCAGATACAGCAAGTAGACTAAAATATGACAGTGTTGGAGCTTACGAACATGAAACCACACGGCTCTGAAAACGAGATGGACCAGTCTCTCTCTGTGTCTCTTGTCTTCTCTGTCTCTTCAGTCTCTCTCTCTCTCTCATCTCGTCTCTCTCTCATATCTCTCTCTCTCATCTCTCTCTCTCTCTCTCTCTCTATCAGCTCTGAAACGGAGTGAAGTAAACAATCGGAGTGCATGAGTGACTGCCTCAATTTCCATTCCTAGACTGGAGGTTGTGATATCGTATGTAGCCTTTTCTTCAAGTACAGTTTTTCATGAAGAAAACGCCCCATATGAATTCAGTTTAATATGCGCAGATCTGTTAGTGCCTGAACATCCTTTTCGTGTATACGCACGCAGAACAGCAAGTATGTACGTTAAAATCATGACAGTGTCTGGTGGCTTACGAAAACATGAAAACACCAGTATGCACACCCACCGAAGATGGAGTATGCAGACATTGCAGCAACCTACAGTCTGCACAGTGTGGGCAAAACACTATACATACATGTGTCTGACAAAACTGGAACGCTGAAAGTTTTTTTTTTTAAGTTGCAAGAAGAGGCTACAACTGATTTCATGAGCCTTTATAAATATGACGTTCTTCTTTCATTCCTTTTGATAGGCAACCACCATAACCTATTATTCATCATTATTGTTGCTGGCATACATGTGTGTTTGTGTGTGTGTGTGTGTGTGTGTGTGTGTGTGTGTGTGTGTGTGTGTGTGTGTGTGTGTGTGTGTGTGTGTGTGTGTGTGTGTGATGATTCTATCAAAAGAACCAACCAAGCCAGCTGTACTTCACAATTGACGAGTTCACCAACCTAAACAGCATTGTCAAACACGGCAGAGAATAAGCAGTCACGCAAGCATCGTCTCAGCAAAGCCAGAAACGTCTTCAGAGTTTAGAGTCTCTTCAAGAGGGCTTCATTACACTCGAATGATTCCATATGCACTCCACCCACGTCTGCCAGCAAAAATCCCCTTCAGAATGCTTCACAACATGTGGAGATCACCTCACTGAGAGCATTACCAACACATGTGAAACTGATACATATCAGAGCTGTGTTCTTTCCATTCTACTTTACGGCTAAGAACAATGGAGAATTACAAAAGCGACCTTACCAAACTATCAACCTTCTGATCCACACAAAAGCTGAACCTCCGAAAAATCATAGAAGAATATCAGTTCTGCCAGCCTAACACCATTTTTAACTAACAACTACTAAATTCAATGCAGTAAAGCCTGAGGAAATATGGGCAGTATCGTCGTGAAAAGGTGATGGAAATGCACTCGATACATCATCAACAGAGCTCAATAACATCGCCTTGACTGCTCTTCACTGGAAAACGTGATAGAGTAAGATAAATCCCAACGAACAATAGAAGTAGACCTCGAGGGTCTGCCCAGTTCGTAAGGCGTCACCAACTGTGGTCCGTCGCGAGATACCACACACAAAGGCCCCACTTGGAATAGCCTACCTGACAAAGGCTGGGCCGGAACAGATACAAATCTTTTTCAGCTGTACATGCCTGTGGCGTAACAGGCAATTGATCACTGATGTACGCGGAAGTCACGGTTCGGTGGTCTGGATAAAGGGTGTTACCTCTATTCAGATAACTATGCGGAACACCCACGTGTGTGTGTGTAGTGTGTGTGTGTGTGTGTGTGTGTGTGTGTGTGTGTGTGTGTGTGTGTGTGTGTGTGTGTGTGTGTGTGTTTTTTACATTGTGTAACCTGATGAATTTTGTAGGTAGGTAAATATGTATGTCCTTCAGTCCTGTTGATGAATGAAAGACTTATACCACGGTAGGCTCAGTGATTATATGAAGCCCATACATAATCGAGATATAATAACCGTTTCAATCACACACACACACCCCACACACACACACACACACACACACACACACACACACACACACACACACACACACACACACACAAAGAGAGAGAGAGAGAGAAGTACAGACGCACATAGATACACACAGAACATACCCTACGCATTTACACCCCTCCATATACACACGTGCACTCTGTGACTGAGGATCTCAGAAGTGGGCGGAACCCCTCGGCCGTTAGTGCTGTGACCTTGGGTAAACAAAGAATCTGCGGAGGTAGTGTGAGTGATCAAAAGCATGTTTATACGCTCGATAATGTAACGTAACATATTAATTATTTCACTTGAACAGCGTTTTAACTGAATGCTTATATTTTGAAAAGCATGGAACAAGTTTCATTTCTTTAGTTATTTACGTACAGCCGTAAGGCTTGCCGAACGGGCGTAATCAACTCAACTGCCACGTGGATATTCTTCGCTCTGTCACAGTTTACGATCACAGTAAAATAACTAAATGAATAAATAAATAAACACAAGGGGTGCATTTTGAATTTGCACTGCACACTGATTACGATCCGTTTCTTTGATATCTGATAGCCTACAGACTTTGCAAACGAGAAACCCTAGTTTTTCCAGTCTATTTTGCAGCTCAGTGACGTCGAGTGACCTTTGAACTCACCTTGTTTACATCTACACAGTGGATCACTATTTCTTCTTGTTAGTAGTGTATTGATTGTCTTATTACTTTCTACAAAATGTAATGTGTTCGAGTATTGTGCATATAGTTTAATAAAGCGTATGAGATATATTTTTTGAAAATTTATATGGACCTATTTTTTGTGCTTCTACTGAGAGACGTTGACGTTGATTGGCGCAGATGATTAAAATGTGGCCAACTCCTCAACTTTTAACCAATCAAAAGCTGCAATCTTTTACGCGTGCGCAGTAATACTGACCCAGCCTTCCAAGCCACGAAGATAGCCCTTCTTTCTCGGGATGGTTGGTAAGTGAACATGTGCAATCTGTTTTCTGTTGAACTTGCTATATTTTAGCTGGTGTCCACGTTTAAAGTTCCTTCTTTTTTTCCAGACGCTTGAATCAACCACACTGGACTTGAGGAAACAACTTTCTTATTCCTAGGACGGACTTCTTCGGACGCAGTACGAGTAAGTATGGTGACTTAGAATCAAGTCGAACCTCAGACCTTCATAAGATCTGACAACGTGGACAGAAAATTTTCAATCCACACTTAGCACAGCCATAAGGTACTCGCTACAGATAGAGAATTTTGAGACGAACGCAGATAACTTGAACGTGAGGATGAGCAGATTTCAGATATTTTCATCTTAAGTCGGCTGAGATAACAAAAATATGTGTTGATTCATGAATCTCTGCGTCACGCCTTCTCAAGAATGTTTGACCTGAATGACGGGCCCTGTTTTTGTGTCGGTTGAAACGTGTCTGATCTCCAGTGACAAACTGGCACTTTTGTACAAATTCCGTGGCCCTTATTACGATCGAGAGACATTGTTTCGCTCACAGTTAAGTAAATAATCTGATAGTTATGTTTGGACTGATTTCATGGTAGCATAGTGAATAACTAAATTGGGGGTAGTAGAAACTAACTTGTAGAAAATAAGCTCACACTGTTTGGGGCAGGGCCCAAACAGTCGAGAACAGCCTTGTCGAAATCATTCTAGGAGGTCTCCAAGTAGTAATTTGATACTTGCACAAAATGTTTTAAGTGTAAGAAAAGACAGCAAAGAAGCAAATTGACCAGCAATTTGAAGACATTGACTAAATGCCATTATTCAGCTTTTGAAATAACCAGAATAGACAAATTACATTGACCAAATGCCACATGTAACTTTTGAAATGGCCAGAATAGCCAAAAATTAGCTTTTTAAAAAATTATTTAATCTGGTCACATGGGATGTGCCGAAGGCATTACCAATGTCATTATACCCATTACATAACACTGAAAATTGCTTGGTAATCCTCAAATCAGAATGAAAATCTTGAGTTTTCAAAGTATAGCTAAATGTTTATCTTTGATAACAGTAGATACACCTGCCTCTTCTGCTTTAGTAACAGTGTGTATATATTAATGTCTCCTGTAGTATTGTTAATATTATCAAAATTTCCTCTATAGAGAGCATTTGGACAGTTCTGAGAGTAAAAATGCTGAATGTTGAAATTCATTGTTTACTCAGCTGGCTGATTCTTAGTCTGTCAGGTCTTTTAGTTATTTTCTTCATCATGCATTTGGTAACCTAGTCTTGTTTTGTGCGTGGGGGTGGGATGGGGTAGAGCCTGTGCTTGGCAAAGGTCATTTGGCTGAAGATTTGCAAGTTCCATGTTGTTTTCACTCCTTATTTCGAACAAATTCTTGATTCTCAATCTGATATATTGAGCGGTGGTTGTCACTGTGATTCAGATTGTACAGTTATTACAATGCCAGGGTTTCCAATTTCACATGATGCTTAAAGCTGTTTCTTTGTTTTGAAATTGTTTGGGGTCAGCCCTGAAAATGAATGGTATGTTGCTGGCCATGATAAGTTTAAATGATCATATCATTAGTTTTACAGTACAGTCTTTGTTAATTTTGCATCATAAACAGATGACCATTTCTGGTTTCCAAACTAGAACATGATCATGCCATTTTATTGTTTGAAAATGACAGTGACATGTTAGGCTTTGCTTATGCTTGGGTCATGTTGTCAGGAGGTCTGTTTGCCTGACTTTCCAGCAGATCTGTTTGCATGACATTCATAGGTAGGAAAAAACTATAATTTAGCCGTTGACCTGATTTTTATAGGTTGGAAAAACAGTGAATAGTGTAATATGAGTTTTCTGAGGTGTAAACCATTACTGGTTGTTAAAAGATGTCATAAACTTTAACACATTTCGCCTGAATGACTTCAAGCACATTGGTCTGTGTACACTTTTCATATTGTGTGCATGATTATACATGTAGACAGGTCAGTCTGTCATAATACATATATTGGGATCTGTGTGTGTGTGAACTACACTACGCACAAAAAGTTAAGGATCACTATGAGAAAACAGGTGCGTAATAAACTCAGTTCGCTACTGTTATTTATTTCTCAGTCCAGCCAAATTGTTATGAATTCTTGTTCAGCTGTAAGTGGGCGATGTTGTGTTAGTGCGAAAATTGCACGGGATTCTCTACTACTGAGCTTGGCCGCAAACGGAAAAGCGGAAACTTGCGAAAAAGGACCTTGTTTTGGACCGTTCTGCCTGAACACATTGCACAAGCCAGATGGAAAAACCATTATGCACGTGCAAGCACTGCTGTTTATGTGTGAGATGCTGTCTCTTGCTTGGCTTTATAAGAAGACATTCCACCAGTAGTAGGCCTGATCTGACAATGCCTCCACGACGAAAATTGAGCGAGTTTGAGAGGGGACGAGCTGTTGCATGGTTCCGAGATAGTGTTCCCAAGCGAGAAGTGGCCAGACGACTTCAGGTGTCCATCTCGGTCATTGTCAGACTGATTCAACGCTTCACAGCCACTGGGAGGGTCCATGAAAGACGCAGATCTGGTTGACCGAAGAAGACAAACCCACGTGAAGATCGTCTCATTGAACGACAAGCCCTGCAGACAAGAACAGCCTCTTCCAGCATCATTCGAAGGCAGCTGAGGGTGGCTACTAACATCAACATCAGCCAGCAGACCATACGGAACCGCCTTCATGGGTTTAACCTCCGTTCTCGTCGCCCAGCTGTACGGCCACGCTTAACTCCAGCCCATAGGGCAGCACGCCGCGCCTTCTGCAGACGTCACGTGAGGTGGACACGTCAGCAATGGTCCCAGGTCCTGTTCAGTGATGAATCACGCTTCACCATGAACCACAACGACGGCCGACTGAGGGTCTGGAGGCGCCCAGGGCAACGCTTTATTGACACCACTGTCCAAGAAAAGGTGGCCTTTGGTGGAGGTTCTGTAATGGTCTGGGGGGCCTTCAGCCTTCACCACAGAACACCCTTGTATCATGTACAGGGTAACCTGACTGGCCTCCGATACCGGGATGAGATCCTTCGACCGCTGGCTGTGCCTACACTGCAGCAGATGGGACCGACGGCTGTCTACCAGGATAACGCTCGCCCCCACAGGGCAAGGGTGGTCAACGACTTCCTGCAGCAGTCTGGAGTCAACAGAATGGAGTGGTCAGCATGCAGTCCCGATCTCAACCCGATTGAGAACCTCTGGGATGAGCTGGATCGCAAAGTGAGGAGCAACCACCCCCCTCCCAGGGATGCCCAACACCTCTACCAGATGCTGCAGGCTGAGTGGCAGGCGCTTCCACAGAGGATCTTCACCAACCTGGTCAACTCGATGAGGACTCGCTGCGTCGAGTGCCAGAACAGCCATGGCGGTTACACGCATTAATGAACTTTTGGGAGCATCAGAATGCCCTGTCTTGTGATTTCAATGACTTTGGAAAATCAAATTTCGATACGTACCCACTTTGATCAAATGTACACACCAAACGATTGCTCAAAATTGAAGGCAATTGTGTATCGTTATCACTAAAGCATGGAATTAAATGTTTGCCAAACTTCAACGCATTGGCTTTCTTATTTTGAAAGTTATGAATTTTTGTGCAAGTGATCCTTAACTTTTTGTGCGTAGCTTATTTGCACAATATTGTTTTGTTTTTGAATAGCCCTACACGTTTCTGCCTTTAGGTGGGGAAGTAGATGATTTAGATATTTCATTTCTGTGTCTAGTTTCATTTTTATTGTATTTTACTAATTGTAGTGTTTCACTTTTTGTTTTGTCACTGGTAGTGGTACACTAAAGAAGTTTGGAGTTTGCTCAAGAGCAATTCACTGCACTTGGGCATTTCCATACATGCTCCACCTATATCCCCCAGCAGTTATTTGTTGGACTTTCTGAGCTGGGGCAAAATGCTAAACTGACACCACCAGAATGATGGAAACATTCAGATGGGCAGCGAACAGGCCAGTTTTCAATGTTGCTGGCTAGATACCAGAATAGGGGGGAACATGCTTACTAATGGTTACTCTTGCAATTGTGCGAGTGCTTTTTGGACTCATGTCGTCGTTACTGGAACTGTGACCACCTTCGCTGAGATTACCATGACCATGAATACTTCAAAAATTACTTTTCACTGAAGAATTTCTCATTTAAAATGTACAAGCTCTGCTGTGCCTCACAACCACTGGTAGAAAATGATAGCTTGGCCTGTCCTTGTACAAAATAGTTCACCTCTAAAGGAAGTGGAAATATGATACCATGCAGCACCGTCTTTAGTCATGCGATATCCCGTCTGCATCCCTTTTTGGCACCATTGCCAGATGCTCCCTGAGATGTTCTGTTTTTCATTTATGATTTCTTTCTACTGTCCATTGGTATGTTGGTAAGATCTGCTCTTTATATCACTGTAGATGGTCTCAGATCAGGTTTTGATACTTGCTAAACTAAAAGGGTCGGGGCGGATCTGACAATCATGTAATCAGTGCAACTTCAAAGATCCACTTTGCTATTAATATCGGTCTTTGTTTTCTGTTGTAACTCTTAGATCAGACCCATTTTCTGTGAGTTACCCCCTTTCTTCTCCTTGACATCCAGTTTTCCAGACTAATGCAAACTAATTTTGCCAGCACATTCTGCTTCTACGTCATTTATTCAATTTGTGACCAGGCCACCTTACTCTCAGCCCATATATCTTGTAAACCCCTGTGTCTGCTTTGTCGGCTCCGATGATGTCCAGTCATGGTCACTGTGCTTCACACTATTTTGCAAGATCATTTGACTGCATTCGTCTGTTCAGTCGGTATTATACCAAACCCATTAAATTTCAGCTGGTGACGCTGAGATTCCACCAATTGTTGATCCCCAAAGTGGAATCAGTTTTAGAATGATAGAAGGAGGAAGCAAGACTCAGACTTTGAATCTCTCAGTGTGATGACTGCACGATTACCCGTAACTCAAGTACCTCCACCTTGCTCTCTACCCAGATTGCAGATAAGGTATATCAGTGCCACTCACTCCTGCAAACCCCCATCTCTCACTATTCTCAGGTACTCCCGGGCACTTGCGGATGAGGTAACTCATGGCCTTGTTTCTCCAGGGCACCTTTCTTTTGCTGGTTATTTCTGCTCCCATGTGAGATAACCCATTCTTCAATTCTGCTGGATACCTCTCCCTGGTTACCAGACTTGCCAGTGCCATAATCCATGGAAACCATGCCAGGCAACACAACCCTGTCTCCCATGACTTCGGCCTGTACATTGGGTTTCCCTTTCCAAAACTTACCACAGATGTTCTGTAAGCTCCCATGTTGTCTGCACAGTCCTGAAATCCCCATCACACTCTCAGGTTGGTGGGCTGTACAAGCCTGCTGAGTACAACAATTTGTCCATAGTTTTACGATTTGAGCCCCCAGATTACAGTACTATGGGCTTGTAAAAATAACCTACAATCTTGCTGATCACGCAGCCTGTAATTTTGTCTCATGCTGTTTCAAATTATGTTTTTTGCCCACCTATTGGACTATCAAGCATAACAGTCCCGTGATGCTGTTGGTGTAAATTTCTTCACTTGTGCAAAAAATAGTATTAAAAAAGGTAGCATAAAACTGATTCTGAAATAAAAGTTCGCAATAAAGAAACTCAGACTTGCTGGCAGTGGTTATGAAACTAAGAAAATGAAAAATTGTGATTGCCAGTTAACAATACAGATCACGGAAAATAACATTTGTGTTTGTTCATGGGAATACGGCCATACTGATACCACTTAAGACACCAATTATACTTCAGAAAATCGAGGTTCTACTACTGGGAGGCATTTTAGAGCTGGGGTACATCTAGCCGTATTGCAGATCCAGCACTCCATCAGTTCCAGAATGTTGTCTTTATATTCCTCTATCTGCACTGGACAGTTCACTCCGCCAGTAAATGGACACCAATCTCACGTCTTGATCTTCTCCATCATGACTCTGAGGCATCCAATCCATGGAAATTTGGCTGTCTCACAATATACCACAATGCCTAAACAAATTCCCACCATACCTCAACTTGTTTATGACTGAGGATGCACCTGCCTTGGAGTATTTGGACTTTCCAGACCATATGTCTTGTTCAGAGAAAGGTGTCACACCCATCCACCACCCATCATCCACCCCTGATTAATCACCTCAGGGACATGCTTCCTTTACACTCTTTCAGAAGCTTAGGACTTCTGGCAAAATACCTGCCAGACTCGTCTGCACACTAAGGACTCTCTCCAACCTCACACTGGACTGGACTGGACCGCATTGTTGCATTGCAGTCCATCCTCAAGCTGAAATATGGCGAAGGTGTGTTTATCCCTAATGTTTTGAGACTTGCAGAGTCTCAGATCTAAGCTGAAGGAGTTCACTCTTTTGAAACTCTGCTTCCAAGCGGAAATTACTTCAAAATGCCAAGATCAGCACATCCTTTTGCTGTATACTTCTTCCCCTTGGCACCTCTCGCATCTTCACAAGACCACCTCCCGTTTCCCCCTTAATGCTCAAGGGACCAGCATAGATCCATTTTCCGATAGGAATGAACATTGTTAGAGTAGGAGCTAACAGCTTAACTGGGAATAGAAGCCTCAACAGTCTGTAGGAACTAACAGCTTAAATGGGAATAGAAGCCTCAACAGTCCGTAGGAATGAACAGCTTAACTGGGAATAGAAGCCACAGCAGTCCACAGTGTTAATCTGGTCTTCTAGAAGCCGTTTATTGAAAACGGCACCCAGAGAAGACGAGAAAACTTTCTTAGACAAGACTGAACCCTACAACTATTTGTTTCTTTTTAACACAAAAGTCATCATTCAATTAAATTGTCTGCTTTTCCTGATTGTTTTACAACTCAAAAGAAGGGATTCCATAGTAACCAGGAAGTCCTTCCATCTTTGAGCATAATAATGCTCATGCTCTCTCTCTCTCTCTCTCTCTCTCTCTCTCTCTCTCTGTACTTTCATTTAGCTCTGTTCTTTGTAACCAAGATGAAAGACAGACTAGCCCTGTGGCCTTGATAATTCCATCCTCCGGTTAAATTGATGCCCAACAATTTCAGTTCTACAAAACTGCCAGATTTCTCAAACCCTAAGGCGTCGGATCTAAACCCAAACATGCAAGTCAAGGCAAGGGTCCTCTGCTTCATTTGCACCTTCCCCCAAATGACTTGCCCCCATCTACACCCTTTCATATGCATCATGTTTAGTAGCAGGCTGACTCTCCCATCACATACAACAGTTGTAGAGTCTACCTGCATGTGAGAGGGTTTTTGGGGTGTTCAGGTCTCACTCACTCTACCCTGGATGCCTTGCCTTGCAAGATGTGCACCTCCTGACAACGAGGATCAGTACTTGTGCCCATTTAGTGCATTACGAATCCTAGACACTCCAACTCATTCAGATAGTGAAATCCACAGGATTCTTCGCCTCTTGAAATGAGGCATATGAGGGACTTCAGGCTATTGATGTGTATCATTTCCATTGGATTACAGATCAAAAAAGCTTATGCTTGCGTGGGTCGGACCTTGGACAGTCGTCCTTGCTGAGCACATAAAGTTTATGCATGGAGTCCCTGTCTAGCCTTTGCCCTGTCCCTCCCTCTACAAGAAGGCATGAAAGTAGCATCTGGTGTTCTTTTGCCACATTCATAGAACTTCACCTCAGGCAGGGCTCATAGTCATGCTTGACAAGATAATACCTTGGCTTTTGGTCAGGAATTGCAGCTTAGCATAGTCTCTTCTAATTAGAAACCTCACCTTCCTACAGTTTGATTCTGCGCTTGAGAGATGCTGTAAATATGTGATTTTTTTTCTACAATTGTATCTAAATAAATGCACTTGTCTCATTTAAGTTGCCAACTAACCTCCGTGCCTTTCTAAGAACTCTTAGCTGTTTTGTAAAATTCTAACTTCAAATAAAGGTAGAACATCAGCTGTCACGAGACAGGATACCACGTGATAATAGAGGGCACTGCGTGGTATTTTGCTTTCTCTTTATCTAGAAGGATATTCTTTTGTATAGGGATAGGTATAGCTAATTTTTGCTGATCAGCATTTGTGAGAGACCGTAGGTGTATTTACATACCGTAACGTAAAGGTTTTGCCTTGCTCACTTTGTTCTGCTGCTTCACTTGCTATTGTGCAGCGGGTGGCTTGCTTTTTATCAGTGACATAAAGTCTTACTCCTGTTACAGTTAGCTTTGCTTAACTGTCGTCTCACTCCTGTGACCTATGTATGCTTTTATGAATATAACTCGCCCACCCCACCCCCACCTGTCTTTTTTTCCTTCTTCTTTCTTTACTTAATTCTGATTAGAAGGTCTGAGTTTATACCTGCCATGGGTAGTACTGACGGGTACAAGGTGGAGACTTTTCCAATTTCCCAGATAGCATATGTGCAAACCTTGTGCCTGAACCTCCAAAGTGCAGACAGAACATACAAGCTGTGATAATATTTGATGGCTTATAGATCCTGTAAGCCATGTCAGTATTTTGGCAACTTGGTGAAGTGGAGAAAATAAACAGCATGAACATCCACTGAAGGAGGATGCAGATTGTACAGAAAAATTTCAGTTTTTGGTTACACTTTCATTGATCTAAAGTGCAACAGTCATTCTCTGACATGGTTTCTTTTGGGCTCTATAAATAGTATTGTTATTATTACACCCCATTACACACTAGAAACCAGTTGCTAGTGCTTGGAACAAAACAAGACGAAAAGACTGTAAAATCAGAGACCGCAATACGATGCTGATTGAGTTTACTCTGATAGGCCAATTTTTTCCGTGTGATCACAATATAAAGAGACTCCACAGCCATATCTTGTGGTGTACTGCATAGCCAGTCAGTTCTTTGCTTGCCTTTATTTAAGTGCTGATCACTTACATTCATTTTGATGTTTCACGCTATAACCAAACCTTGGAGCTTATGCGAGTTTATGCTGTTTTTTGCTTTTGTTTGGGTTTTTTTTGTTTGTTTGTTCCACAGCTGTTGATCACTCTGCCTTTGCATTGTAACTTTTGTTTACCCATTTCTCATTTGCTGTACACCCCTTGAAATGTCAGGGGCTCTTTCTGTTTAAATAATATCCTCATCTGGACACTCTTTGCTTGAATTTTCCTCTTTTCTGTCACTTCTTTGTTTCTATCATGCTTCTTTGCTTTCTGTCATTTCTTTGTTATTTTCTGCCTTGCTTGTCCATTCATCTGTATGTGATTTTTTAAATATTACATACTTTCTCTTTGGATTAAGTGTATTTTGGGCTCAAAGAGTGTGTGATGTGTAGAAGTAGTTTTTAGGTAATTTAGGCTCGTTTATACCTTAAATTTGCGTGAATGTATTGGCACATGTATTTTCTTTTCCATTTCTTTTTCCAGTGAGATGTGGTATGGTTGAGATGGTTATAGCCCTGATATGGCTTTGTGCATTTAGCTGATCCTTAAACATCAGGAATAATCACAATCATTTTTTCCCTTGCAGCCTGTACTGTACGACTAAGGCTAAGTCTACCGACATCTGATTTGTGACCATGGCATCCAACATGGAAGAAGAAGAACTGGTGCCCAGCGTAGACGACCAAGCTTTTGATCCTGAACCAACCCCGACCTATGATGCTGCGTTCCCTGCCCTGACAAAATCAGAAAACCGTGAACTTAACCCTGCCTTGGCGAACACTGGAGCTTGGCAACCCAAGTTCCAGCCTCGAACTTCCAAATGTACTCAGGTACGTGTAGCATCAGGAGAGATAGTCGAGTCGCTTATTTACAATCTCTATGTGCTAAAATTACGCACTGGTTTCCTATTTGTCTGTTATTGAAGGATTGTTTGCCAGAATGGAGTATCACAAAAGAAAAAGTTAATACACTGTTCTGACAGATAATTCAAATTTTATGTGATCCAAAGTGGGTCATACCCATATGTGTGTAAACTTGCATATGAATCCCTGTAAACCAGGCTTAGGAGTCTGATAGGAAAATAAATGGGGTGAGCAAAGATCTGCCTGCACACATTTTTCATTGATAGTGATTAAGGTCTGCTGATGAAGAACTGAAATCGTTGCCAGCAAATTTTATGTTGAGTCCTTAAATGACCTAAAAATTGAGTAGGGCCTTGTCAAGTTTGCTTATGTGCAGCTAGTTTGAAGGGTCTTATGGACCAAATTTAATTAAAAATTATAAACTTAAGGACCAAATTTGATTAAAAATTATATCTGTAGAGAGCTTAGATGTATTACCCGACACTTTTTATTTCAGCAGTCATCCAGTAAATAGACTGTCTTTAAAAATGTTGAAAAAATAAGTTAATGATCAGTACCTTTCTAGGTTCCTTTGATGTTACATCCCTTTTCACTCATTCATCCTGTCCACCAGCTCCCTGCATGAAATTTGTGGAAGCTGTTGGAAAAAATGGAGTGAGAGGCTAAGGAAGCTGGTGGAGCATGGTAGACAAGAAGTGGGTGTGAAAGGATTCAGGAAGCTAGTGGAATTGTAGGAGTAAAATGGTTAAGGTTCCATGTGCTTGTATTAATATTTCACTTGAGTACATGGGTAGTGTGTTTGTTTTCTCAGGGTCATGTTTCCACACTCAAGTAAGTTCCATATGCAACTAATGTGACTTGATGGAGAAAGATCCAAAATCCTCCTGACATAAGCAATAAGATTGCACAGAAATCCTACATACTGGCAAGATCTTGAAATACTATTGTATGTATACATGGACACCATCTTAGTCTAAATGATACCAGCTTGAATTGAGCCCATCCATACACAGTGCACAGGCTCTATGCCTCTTTCCTCCACCACAGAACATCACTTTCCACCCCCTCCGTCTATCGTCAAAAATGCAAACTATAGAAACAAGTTACCAAACCAGGAGATTGTTTTCATTTTAAAGCTTTTAGTTATTCCACAGAAGAATTGTAGGGATCAGTTTAACTACTGCGTTTTCATTATTGTCTGTTGTTTGATTAATTTAACCCTCTGACTCCTGCACCTGTCATGCAAGCAAAGCAAAACCTTCACCCTTTGATTCCCTCACCCTGTCCACCAGCTTCCTGCAGGAAACTGGTGGATAGGGTGAGTGAGTCAAAGGGTGATTTTTTGCAGTTGGTGGATAGGGTGCAGGAGTCAGAGGGTTAATAGCATGAAGATAACTGGCATGTTTGGTGCCAGCTCTGAATGAATTACCTTCCTCTGGAGCATAAAAAACACTTGTATTGCCCAGCCTGAAAATAGGACAAAACTATTCATGGAATATTCTGTCATTTGGCAGCAAGTTTTTCGCAGTGTTGTGACTGGCACACCTGTGCGAGCCTGCCTCCAAGAAATTTAATTGTGAACAAACTCATCTAGCAGGCCTGAATGAAGTCCAGTCACCCACCACCATGTACTTTGGATGGATTATCATTGTCATTGATGTCCCCAACAGAGATTAAAAGCTCCAACCAACCATTGTTGTCATCAGTGTCATGTTCAGTCTGTCAGCTTGCAATCAGAACATTGTCGGGCACATGATATAGTTTCTACGCCATCTTCGTTTTTTTTACTGTCACTGCTGATGTCATTTTAGGGGATAAAAAAGATTTGTCAGAATCCCTGTTAGCAGGATTATTAAGAGCAAGATGACAGAATCTCCTGTCTTGACACAAGTTACAGTCAATTTTTTTTTTTTTCATCAAAATTTGCCAAAAACGTATGAAAAGATAGCAAAAATTTGACTTGAGTGATTGCATGATAGCAAGGGAAGTAACTCAGCTTCTACCGAAAGTCTACACTGAAAGTGAATATGTTTGCTACATTACACTATTAAAAATAACTCTGAAGGCAGCCTGGCTGTGAGCATTGCTCTGTTGTCATGACTTGAGTCATGCCCTGTTGAGGATGTGTTAACCATCTAACACTCTCAATTTACCATCCAAAGTGCTGGAACTACAGTCTATCCATAAGCTTCTTCCAGAGGCTGGATAAACTGAGGGAAGAGATTTGTGTGAAGACATTTAAAATGGTGCTTGAGAAGTAAAAGATAAAATTTGCGCATGTCGCGTGCTGTTTTTTTGTTTGTTTTGCTTTTAAGGGAGGGGTATGTTTGGAGGAGTTTATGCTGTCTCACAAGTTGTTTCTCCGCCCAACCTTATGTGCTTTTTCCAGATAGGGAAGAGTGGAAACTTTTTCTGTTTTCTGTTATTTTTGTTGTATGTAATAAGCTGTACAGAATCCTAAAAAATGCTTGTGTCAATCAAAAAAGTATTATTGTCACAGTTCACTTTTCTGCTTCATATTGGCTTAAGTATCTGAAGAGAAAAATAATACAGTTCAGTCACACATGTACCTATCTTGCTGATTCTAGCCAGCAGGAATATCTAGTTTTAACTTGTAACTTACAGTGGAGGAGGGGGGGTTTGATATTTAAATTACATGGTTTGAAAATGACTGCAACCCTGAGATGATTTTGAAGACTAATTATTTGTTTTCTGTTCAATTGCTTGGTTTTCAAATAGTTTTCAAAGTGTGTTGAAAACTGTTGGCGTACTGAACAGGTTTTTACTGTCCCCATGGTGGAGAGACGGTTCAAAGACCCAAACGAACACAAGTTTGGAGATGAGACCGAACAAGCCAAAATCTGCAAGGACATCATGGCAAAGTACTGTGTGGCTATCGAGATCAGCTTGGCCAGGGACCAGAGCATGACTGTGGTCATCAACGGACGTTCAGATAACGTGATGAAAGCCAGGCGTGAAGTAGTCAGTAAACTCCAAACTCAGGTAAGTCCTGCAGCATGCTTCTGTTTAAACTCTGCTAGATGTACATGTTCAGAATCCTGTTCAGTCACATACGAAGATAACTGTTTTTTGAAAGCAGGTATGGTGATACAAGTGTGCAGGCAAAATTGATTTGTCAGTTTAACTTGTGGCCATATTTGTGTATACTTCTCAACTTGAATGTTTTGATCATATGATTATGATTATAGAACTTCCAAGCATGTGAATGAACTCTGGCTGTTTATAGGTATTTTAAGCCACTGACTTCACTTTTGTTTGTTTTGTATTTTTCTTGTGTGTGTTTTGTGTGTGTGTGTGTGTGTGTGTGTGTGTGTGTGTGTGTGTGTGTGTTTAGTGTTCGATTTTTCTTGGATGTGTGTATATGCATGTTGGTTTGCCCACTCTGTGCAGGTGGTATGTTACTGCACAGTCTGCATACTCCGTATTTGGTGGGCATGCATATTTGATATTCTGCACACACAAAAAGGGGGTTAAGGCACTGGCTGATCTGCACACATGTTGATCAAGTGTGTCTGGGGGGAAAAAACACCTATTACCTGCCAGGCGCAGGTTTGTAGGCAAATTGAACCTAGGACCTTCTGATTGGAAGTCTTCACATTTACCCGCTTACGTCACAATCCGTATGACTTGATCTACTTGGAATCTTGGTTGATGTTTTGAAACAGTTATGACCCTGATATGGCTCTATGCAATTGGCTGGATTTTAAACAAAAATAACAGTAATAAGAAGAGCAAATTGTCATAAATGAACTAAAAGGTCATTTGAACTCACTTAACCCTGTGCCTTTTCTTGGACTGGCACATTATTTCTGCTAACAGCTTCCATGCTTTCTGATAGAAAGTCAGTATATGATTTTGTCTTTGTTTACTGTATTACTGGGCTCATAACTTGCAAAGTTAACATATGAGCTGTATTTTCATGCAGTTTTGGTGAAATGTTAGCGCAGATGTGTGTGCTTTAGCAAGAGACAAAAAATAGGAGACCCATTGTGTTCAAAATACTTTTCTCTGTAGCAAGAGAAATAACAGAAGAGCTCCCATTGCGTTGAAAACTAATTGATCTAGACTGCTATTTGTGTTGTGTGTGTATACAAGAGACGGAAAAAAACAAAAAAAACTCAGGTCCATTGTGTTGAAAATACAGTTGATCAAGATGTATCAGTGGTATATGCCGGAGTGTCTTGTAATTATAGACAAGAAAACATCTATACCTTGTTTAAACAAACTGTGGTGTGTTTGCAGGCAATGTACCAAGTTAAAATACCCCGTGAACACCATCGCTTCATTCTAGGACAGAAAGGAAAGAAGCTTGCAGAACTTGAACTGGCTACAGCAACCAAAATAACGGTGCCTCGTGCAGATGAGAATCTGGATCTGATCAAAATTACTGGAACCAAAGAGGGCATCGAAAAGGCTCGCCATGAAATTGAATGCATCTCCAATGAACAGGTAGAGTGGAATCTGTAAATGATTTGGTTAGCAATTTATTAATCGAAATTATCTTTTAGTGATCTGGACACATTACGTCTTTGAGCGAATTATCTTTTAGTGATCTGGACACATTACGTCTTTGAGCCAAAGAAGATGCAGTTGTAGTGCAGACACTGTTGACAGCGGAGACAGATCCACTTAATATTCCATCAGCTGGTTAATGGTGCTCATCGAGTATCATTATGTGTGTTTTCCATGTCAGAAAACCAAGGAAATAACAGGGTGTTCTTTGAAAGTAGATGTTCAAGTGAAAAAATCGTTCTCTTTAAATATGTGTTTGAGAGATACAAGAACAATACGATTTTAACAGAAAATATGTCATAGGATTTAAGCTTCAAAATTAGGCTTATATGCAAATCGTTATTTTTTACCATTTTTTTCGAAGTGAATTATGATTGTGAAAATCAGACCTTTATTAAATAGTCTTAGAACCACAACATTTGCATAATTCAGAATGGAGCTCTCTCTGGTAGAAATTGCTTCTGAATTAGATTTGGATTTTTTTAAATCATCTGGAATACTTTTAGTACAGATGCGATATACATTTTGTGCATGTTTGTTTTTTAATATTTGCAGTCATTGTTTCAATCTCTTGCTTTGCTGATTTGTGGTGCATTTTATGTGTTGTTGTTTTTCCAGGCGAAGCTTGCGTTTGAAAGACTGCCAGTGCAGAAAGCATTCCACCCTTTCGTCTGTGGTCCATTCGGCCAGAACATCAAGCAGCTGATTGAGGAAACGGGTGCACGCATCAATGTCCCCCCAGCTAGTGTAGATAAGGATGAGATCGTGGTTTCTGGAGAAAAAGAGGGTGTGGCCAAGTGCAAACAAGTGATCATGGGCATTTTTGAAGAGAAGGTAAGATTTACCATGTTGACTGTTGGATTTGGGATTATGTTTTCTGCAGACATTTGCACTTTATTGTTTTAGAAAATCTGTGGAATGAAATGCAACATTCAGTTCAGTTTACACCTTACTATTGTCTTAAATTTCATAGTTATTGAAATTCCTGTGCGTGCCAGGACTCCCATTGATGCATAGTTGTATTACAGACATGCTTTACACATCAGCTATCTCCATGGTAGTATGTCGGAGAAGAAGGGGTTTGGGAGTTGGCAGGATACAGTGTATCATCAGAGGATTGGACATGTTCTAGTGTTCTGCTTGCATGTACACAATCATTTGAAAAAACAGTTAAAAACATCACTGCGCTGTTTTACTTTAACAGCCTTGCCCATAGTTTTGCCATCAGCAAAGACAAATTGCAGTTTTCGACACAAGCAGGTACCAAAATTGGCTGCTCACTTCATCTGCCACAAATATGGGAGGAACAACTTTCCATGAGAGTTTGTGTACATTTACAGATCTGCCCTTTCTTCTCCCCTTTCCTCCCAATTTCTTGCTCTTTGACACATATTTGTCTATGCATGCTCCCATATTTGGTTTTGTTATTTTTGTTTAATACAGAATTTGCATTTGAGTATGTTAGTAAAAAAATTTCCTTTGTGCAGATTTTTATTTATGATATGGTTTGAATATAACATTGTTCTCACTAAAGAGAATCTTTCTTTTTTCCAGAAACGTAAATGTCAGACGGTGTCTGTGGAAGTGAAAAAGTCTCAGCATCGGTATGTGATAGGACCTCGTGGCAATGGGATCCAGGACATCCTGCAAAACACAGAGGTGGCTGTGGATGTGCCTCCCTTGGATTCTCCATCTGAGACTATCACTCTGCGTGGAGAGCAGGACAAGTTGGGCCCTGCGCTCACTATGGTCTACTCCAAGGTGAGTTCAGGCTACATGATAGGGTATTTCTTTCTGCAGCTTCACACTAATCTGCGAAACAAGTCATCTCGTAGTTTCAGGTTCTTCATTTATTGAAACTCTCAAAAATGATTTTTAACCTACAGCAGCCGCTAGGTTCGTCTACAAGAATCTGGCCATTTCAGTATCATATCTACTGGTATCTGCTGCTGCATAGCCAGTCTGTTCACACCAGCTTCGGTTTCATGTATTCCATAATGCATTTTACAACCATGTCATGATGGAAGAAAGGAAGAAGAGTAGCCATTTTTCACTAACCAAAATATCAGATACACTTTAAATTATCGTAAATGGATAGGTCATTTCCCTTTCAGGAAAAAGGTTGATTACTTTCATGAAATTGTTTGCATGCCAGATTTATTTGTTAATTTTTATCCTACCCATATAAAAATCACTTGGCAAATGGTACACACTAGCAAAACTGTACTTAGCACTGAAGGGGTTAATGTTTAAATATGCTACTAACTTTTCGCAGGCCAACAGTGTTGCTACCTCTGAGGTGACTGCCCCTGCTTGGCTTCATCGCTTCATCATCGGACGGAAAGGTGCCAGCATCCGCAAGATTACAGAGGAGCACCCAAAGGTGACAACACATTTACATTTAGTATTAATTAACAATAACTGGAAGCGTCAGTGCTTGCTTTCTTGGATAAGTTCTCAAAACGTTACCTTCCTTTTGATGCATTATTTTGGAGGCATTTCTGTCTTGGCTTGAATTTGGTCAGTGGCGTCCCTGGGCCTCGTTCTGGTACAGTCAATGTATGCCTTCCCTGCTTGGCAATCCTCTGTTCAAGTTGCTTTATTTCTTCCCTGTCATTTTTGGTTTGCGTATTTTTCATGAGGGAAGTGGCTGTCGGACTCGTTTACAGATTATTTAACTACCAATTAAAGAATGGTATTCCTTATGTTAACATCTGAAAATTTGTCTATCATGTTTGAGTAAATGTTCAGTGAAGTTAATAATTTCCAAAAATGCAACCCTCTGACAATTGCTTTATCTTTTGGCCTCAGAAAAGTTACACATGTCTTCATAACAAAATTTGCAACCCATGATTTTGTACTCTTTTCCTCAAGTTTTTCTGTCAGATTTTGTTAAAATTTCATGCAGCAAAAGTTGCGAAGTATTAAACTAAAATTTGACTGGGAAGATTTTGTTCTATGTTCAACCATGTAAGATTAATCGAGAAAAGAATTACAATGAAACAAATTGAAGCAAAATTATTTTACATGATTTGATTTTGTTATCTAAGCCCATGCCGCACGTATGTAACAAGACAAGAATGTGATGATTTTGCAGTACACACAGCCATAAATAAAGATTTAATTGACTGTGAGGTATATGTTGACGGTTGGTTTTATATTTATATGGGTTTGGCTAGGTTCACATCGAGTTCACTGAAGGCCAGGACAGGATCACTGTGGAAGGATCCCCAGAAGAGGTGCAGGAGGCCATTTTGGTGTTGAAAGGAATCATTACTGACCTCAAAAACCGTATGGATTATGCAGAGATTGAGGTGGACCCAAAGTTCCACAAGCACATCATCGGCAAGAATGGCGTGAACAGTAAGTGCAAGCATGCAAGCAGACTTACAGGCATGAATATTTGTGTCTGTTTTATAAGCAAGCTGGAGAAGGAACAAACTGAAGGAATCATAAGGAAAGGAAACTTATTCACAGAGGGAGCTTAAGTAGTGAAATTTTTCTGTTTAGGTCTCACACACAACTCCCACCACTTTCTGCATCCCACCTCTCTCTCTGGTTCAGTATGTTTGATGTATTTTGGTGTAACTGTTATTAGATGTAGGAAAGAATCTTGTACAGAACAGTGTAGCATTATCTTTTTTTTAACTTGTTTTTATTCATTTTATAGCAGAAAATAAAGACGATATTAGCAAAGCAAAAATCATGGGCATAAAAGAGTTAATATGTTCGTAAGGCATCCACATCTTATAGGAGCTATATGTGTGCATGAAATGTCATCAGTACCAAAGTTAAGTGTATGAAGAAACATTAACGGATGTAAGAAGAAACATTAACGGGTAAAACATTAACATACATTCATATTACAGGTGTAAATAAATGATTGCATTGAAGTACATCTGTAACAAGTGGTAGATAAAGGCAATCATGCGTCGCATTATCTTGATTAGGTAGGTGTTGACTCAGAACCCTTTGCCTTTACATGATTTAGATATACGACTTGGTGTTGCATTGTTTCATTAGGAAATTTGAGTAACACCTGCAGTGATGTATCAGTGAAATAAATGAATTAGTTCTGTGGTCCTAGTCTTCCCAACTGAACCCATAGCCCACTTACCTCTTCGATAGGAGCCAGTGGAAAATGCAGAATCACTTGTTTATGGATCTGGACTGATAGGATTTGAACCCACAGCCTCCTAGGCATCAGTTTGTTGTGCTAGTCAATTCACCATGGTGATGTATTTGTCCAAACATGATGGTATGTTACTGATTTAAATTAAGCTAAACAGCCACTGTGACAGATAAATTATTTTCCATATAATATACATTAAACATCTGCTAGCTTTTGATTACCCTCATAGGAAACTTATTATTTCTGTTCTACATTCTCATGTGGCAAGCTAGTTCTTTCGGTAGAACCATGGACTCCAGATCTGATAGTTTTGAGTTCAGTCCCAGCTCCCATCATTTCAAGACTGCCAGCACAGAGAATCTGCGAGATAATTGCTGGCACATTTGGGCGGAGTGTACATGAAATCTCTAATTTTGTTTTAAAAAAAGTGAGTTGGGGTCTGTTACCACCTTAGTTCCCGTACAAACTGGGTTAAAGATATAAGACTCTAAAGTACATTTTATTGTTCATGTTTATATTCACATGAATGAATGACGCAGATACATAAAGTGCAATTAACTGAGTGTTACATAAAGGGAGATCGTTTGCAGTCACACGGATTAAGAACGAGACGGGAGTGTCTGTAAGAATCCCATCGGATGGTGACAACAGCAACCTGATCCGCATTGAGGGTGACCCTGCTGGTGTGCAAAAGGCAAAACAAGAACTGTTGGAAATGTCACAACGGATGGTAGGTTCACCTTCACATTTACTTTAGCCATCTTACGCTTTGCCATATTTTTCTGCATATTTTTAATTATTTCTGAACTTTACTGAAGTAGTTTTTTTTTCTCTATACATTTCATCATTTCTACTTAAAAGATTTAACCAGTTTAGCTTGGCCTTTCTTTTTGCAGGTTTAAACACTTCATATTGCTGATAGACACTCAAGTCTGTCTGTCCCTTCTACATTTCTTTTTACCTGGCCTGGAATTTCGTTTTGCACCAACATCAGACATGTTTTTGTGGTATAGAATTCATGTTTATTTACTCTTCAATAAAAATGCCTTCTCTCTTTAATAAAAATCAGGGTTTGTACGCATCCCTAAAAACCCCTGAAAACCCCTAATTTTTGTGACCTCTTTTTAGGGCCCCTAAAAGCCCCTAATTTTCAGATAAAAGACCCTAGAGCCCTTAAAGCCCCTAAAAATGGAACTGACACTGACAGGCTAGTAAAACTGGGAAGAGGAGGATGTTGTTGAAATGAATACAAAAAGAAAAAGAAAGAAAGAAGAATAAAAATCGAAGTTCAAAACGTGATATCAGCCAGGTGGGAAGCAATGCGTCGTCTGCTTGTGCTAAGCTTCTGTCAAGGGAGATTACCATACCTTCGTTTCGGTGATGTCCCTTGGCAATATCCGGATTCAGTCTGCCATTTTGAAACTGTTTCACTCGTGGACTTGTGGTTGAAAACACCGAGACGACACATCAGTGTGAAAGAAAAACTGTTATGGGGAAGTGTACCTTCTGTGAAAGTTGGTTGGGCCATAATTCTTTCAAGGCTTGGGTCAGGCCTGGTGACAACAAGTTTAGGGCCTACTGCACATTGTGCAAAAAGTCGATCGAGTTGGGGAAGATGGGTGAGGCTGCACTTTCTTCTCATTCAAAGAGTAAGAAACACATGGAACTGCTGAAAGCTAGCAAACCTGCCGTGCCGATTGGAGCATTCTTGAATAGGTCCAAGGAACTACCGTCATCAAGGACTAGTACAACAAGTCATTCGAACAGTGAGCAGACTGCATCTGCATCTGGCTCTGCATCAGTCTGTTCAATCACGTCTTTCACTCACAGCCAGTCAGATGTGTTGAAGGCGGAAATAATATGGACACTCAAGGTTGTCACATCGCATTACAGCTTCAGGTCCTGTGAAGGAATCAATGAAGTTTTCTCTGAGATGTTTCCTGACAGCAAGATCGCAAGGTCGTACAGTTCAGGTGAAAGCAAAACCTCATACCTGGTAACATATGGGATTGCCCCTCACTTTCTTTCTTTGTTGAAATTGAAAGTGAAAAATGAAGACAGCTACGTTCTACTATTTGATGAAACTTTAAATCATGACATGCAGCGAAAGCAGGTTGACATCCATGTCAGAATATGGGAGGACAATATTGTGAAAACAAGCTACCTGAACTCGGAGTTCTTGGGCCATGCAACAGCCACAGACCTCCAGGAATGCCTGGATCCGCTTGTGTGTGACTTTGGGTACAGAAAGTTACTGCAGCTCTCTATGGATGGACCAAGCGTCAATTGGAAATTGTACAGATCCATGCAAGATGAGGTGGAAAGGCACTGTACTATGAAGATGTTGGAGACAGGGAGTTGTGGATTACATGTGGTGCACAATGCATTCCGTAACGGGTCTGAGGCTGCAGGATGGAATGTTGATGGGTTTCTATCCAGTCTGCATACACTTTTTCATGACACTGCTGCCAGATGTGATGACTTTCAGGCTGTGACAGGCTCTTCCACTCTGAGTCTCCCATTGAAGTTTTGCAAGCACAGATGGGTGGAAAACATCAAAGCAGCTGAACGTGCAATTTTTCTTCTACCCCAGGTTGTGGAATACTGCAATGCTGCAAAGTCAAAAACTGTCACCTGTCCTACAAACGCCTCCTTTGCTGTGGTACAGAAGGCCATCAAGAACCCCTTGATTACCGCTCAGCTGCAGTTCTTTCTAACAGTTGCAAGGCAAGTGGAACCGTTCCTTTGGATGTACCAAACAGACAAGCCTATGTTGCCCTTCATTGCACAGGACCTTGGCATAATGTTGAAGGAGCTGATGGAAATGTTCATCAAGCCAGAGGTGATAGAAGAGAAGGCCAGTTCCCTCTCTGGAATGATCAAGATTGATGTAAAGAAGAAGGAGCACTGGGTTGATGTGTGCCAAGTGAAGACAGGATTTGCTGCCCAACGACAGCTGTTGAAAACAAACCTGGCCTCAGATCGACAGAAAGCAGAGTTTCGGATGGATTGTCGGAACTTCCTTGTTGCCCTGGTCGACAAGCTGCTGGAAAAGTCACCGATCATGTACCCACTTGTACGGCTTATGCCCTGTCTGGATCCAAGGCAGATAGCAACGTTGAGTAAGAAAGAGGCCAACAGAACGAAGATGACAAGAATTCTCAGCATTATGGTGGATGCAAAGCGGGTGGTCGAGGGGAAGTGTGACACAATTCTCAAAGAGTATTCTCTCTTAGTAGAGAATGTTCAGTGCCAAGAAGACATGAGGTCCCAGTTCAACAGTTTCTCTCCTGGTCAAGAATCCAGCCGCATCGACAGTCTCTTGCACTCTGTCCTGGCCTCTGACAAACAGTATGCTGAACTGTGGGGACTGGTCAAGCAGCTGCTGCTGCTGTCACATGGCCAAGCGTCTGTGGAGCGAGGTTTTTCAGTAAATAAGGAGGTGACAGCACACAACATTGGAGCCAACACCATCATTGCCCGCAGGCAGATCAGCGAGCATGTCATGAGATGTGGGGGTGTCCCCAAAGTTCCCATCACGAAAGAGCTCATCTTGTCAGCTTCATCTGCAAGGAGCAAGTATCATGAGTACCTTGAGGAGGAGAGGAAGAAGAAAGCTGCCAGACAGAGCGCACAGAAGCGAAAGCAGACACTAGACAAAGTTGCTGATTTGAGAACTAAGAAAGCGCGCTTTGAGGAGGACATCAGCAACCTTGTGAAGAAAGCAGACAAGTTGTGTGAAGACGCAGAGGAAAAGGGAACTCTCACACTTCTTTGCCAGGCCAACGCTCTTCGCTCCAAGTCAAGAGAGAAACAGAGTGCCTTGCTGGTCCTGCAGAAGGAAATTGATGCTGAATTAGAAAGTATCAAAGACCAGTAGAGCCCATTCCTCCCTGAACACCGCATGGTGGACTCGTTGTACATACCACTCACTTTTATATGTATATATGTTCAATCTACAGTGTTTCCATATCATGTTGATTGTGATCATTTGTGTGACTGACCTTGCAAGTTTAAAGGCTACAGAAAATATGCATCACCTCGGATTCATTAGGTGGGGTTGAGTTGAAAAACTGAAGTTGTGTATGGTACAGACAGTGACACTTTCCTAATTCATCATTGCCTGCTGCTTGGGACAGCCAGATTCATGAAAACAGTTGGTGAGTTGGTGCACATTGGTGACTTTTTTTTCTTTTATGGTGCGACTGGTGGCCCTTATTTTGTTAATTTTTGGCCCTAAAAAGCCCCTAAATTTTGTGCCTCTAAAGGTGTAGGAACCCTGAAAATGCCTTCTAGTGCATTGATCATTGTGTATTTTCAAAAGTTTGGTTTCTACTTATTTTTCCAATGCCATCAAGGCATTCCCGTGGCTTACTGTGAAAAAAGGTAGCAGTCTTATGTTCCAAACAGCTTTTCGTTGTTTTATGTTCTTTTATTTGATGAGCCTTTGTTTTTGCAGGAAAACGAGAAGACACGCGATATTATAATTGATCAAAGATTCCATGGAACTATCATTGGGGCTCGCGGAGAGAACATCCGTGAGATCCGTGAGAAGTTCAACCAAGTGCAGATAACATTCCCGGACCAAGGTAAGAAGAGCGACATTGTGACCCTAAGAGGCCCCAAACAGGATGTGGACAAGTGCTACAAACACCTTCAGGTTCTCCATAAAGAAATGGTGAGTAAGAGGATTTTATCCCAGAGGCTTTCTCTCACTTTTACCCTGTTTATTCTGACATGAAGTTTTCCCTCTGTATACTGTGGGTCTTGTGAAATTGTAACGTATGAAATGCTACATTAGTATTGATGTTAAGGTGAACACAGGAATTACCAAAAATTGTTTAACTGGTGTACACATTGTGGTTTTTGATTACAGTTGAAACATCTCATCTCAAAAGCCTTAGTATGCGCAAGTACATGCTACGTAACCAATGCGTCCACCTCCAGCACGAGTTATGTGTCCTACATGTGAACAATTAAAGTAAAATTGTTTTGCATCTGCTAACTTTATGCATTTCTCTGTATTCCCAAACAGTGGTTAGATACTTTTGTTTAGATATATTAATGTGTTTTTGCTCGAGTTACACATAGATATGATTTTACGGATGGGTCAGTCATTGTTAGGAGGGTGAATTAGAGAAATGGCATCATGAGGAACATGTGTTTTGTTTGATTTCAGATGGAAAGCAATTATCAGGCCAAAGTTAAGATTTTTAAGGACTTCCATAAGAACATCATTGGCAAAGGAGGGGCCAACATCAGAAAGGTAAGATCCTTTTGCATTTTGTATGTCACATCTATGGATTGGACTTAGTTCTGTGCCCTGTGTCCGCCCATCCTTTTCAGTAGAATAGAAAGGAAAATAAAATTCACATAATTTAACCCTTTGACCCCCGCACCCTGTCCACCAGCATCCTGCATTGTCAACCATGCTAGCAAAGCAAAAAGTTAGCCCTTTGATTCACTCAGCCTATCCACCAGCTTCCTGCAGGAAGCTGGTGGATAGGGTGGGGGAGTCAAAGGGTTAAGTTTTTGCACTTGGTGGATAGTATGCAGAAGTCAAAAGGTTAATAAAGATGGGACTTTGGGATGGGCTTTTTTGGGAGGAAAGGGGGTAGTTTTTGTTTTGACTGTGTGATGTTGGGTAGAACAGAAAGGCCCAGAAGAACAGAAAGGCCGACAGAATGTTATGAAGCTGCAGTTTCTCTGTGATATTCTGAAATGTGATCCCATACAGTTTAATTCCAAATTTCTTGCTTGTGCATAGTTGTAATGGGACACTGTTCTGCATTTAATTACACATACCAAACCATGACTCAGGAGTGCCAATTATCAGTAGTTGTTAGTTATTCCTGCCTTATAAAAAAAAAGTTAAAGCTGTGTGACAGCAACGAAAGAACAGCTTTGACTACCACCGGCCCCATAGATGGTGGTCGCATGAGCATGTGTGTTGTCATCCTCTTGTCCGGCAGATTGCCACTTGCTCTGTTTTTTTTTTTTTTTACTTGGCTTGATAGTCTTCCCCTCCATCCCCTCCCCAAGTCAGTGTGCTTGCTAATCCCCTACTGCTGCTTGGCTTTTAGCCCTTTGTCTTCAACTTCCACCTTACTGAGTCTCTTGTCTTTGTCCTCCTCTTTTCTTTTGCCCCAAGGCATGTCTCTTCCGATGCTACTCCACCCCCCACCCCAGGCAAGAAATCTGTTCTTCTAGATTCTCATTGATCTGTGCCAAGCTGGCTTATCATAGTCATTGGTCGCATTGCACAGTTCGACCAAAGATTTAGTCCCTACAGATTCTGTTTTTATTTCATTGAGGGGAGGGGGTAAGTCTTATTTTATTATTTATTTCTGCTTGTATTTTGTTGATTCAATTTGTCTGGGTGTTGATTTCAGATTCGTGATGAGACGAACACACGAATTGATCTTCCAGGAGAACATGCTGAATCAGACGTTATTACCATCACTGGCAAGAAAGAGGATGTGGAAATGGCCAGAAACAAGATTGAAGTCATCCAGAAAGACCTGGTAAGTCCACTGTTACGATAGCAGAAACTAACTTTATGTATATTGCAGATAGTTTATTTTTTTACACAGAAGTACCAACCACTATTTTTGATGAATCATTTGAGTTTATACTGTATGGAGAAACGGAGCACACAGTCTTTCGCAAAGCAGCATTAAGGATCCCCCTCCAGGGCTGAGCTGACTGTGAGTTCACCAGGGAGGGGAGGGGCAAAGGAGTTGTTTGAAAATAATAAGCAGCACCTAGTGGCGATAGTTTGGCAGTGAAAAGTCAGTGGGTGTTCTTTCACCTTGGGCTGTACTGTAGCCTACCTCGGCACAGCCGATGCTTGACAGTGCTGTCGGTGATCAGTGCTTTGGGCAAGATGAGAAAAACTGAGCAGTTAGTATGATCGGCTGGTCTGTTAAAAATAATAAATTTATTGTCAACAATATAATAGCATTAAAGGTGAGACGCTGGGCTTTCCACAGACATGAAACGTTTGTGATGATCTGTTAACAAATGATGTATGTCAGTGAATTGAAAAGGCAGAATGATAATGAAACAGACGCTCCAAAATATAATGCTTTTTCAACTGGTTCATGAGCACACATTGATAGGCCTACTTTGTTACATTTAAAAACAAATGGAAATGTATGCGTCTTTGCATGATCGTTAGATCACAACGCCAGTTGCTCTTACCTAAGTTTGGAGAGGTCATTTTCACAGCAGCAGTAAACACAGCACCAGCAGTAATAGTGACATATATACAATGAATGAAGCAAAAAAATTCCATTCTTAGCACACTTGAAGCGCAAGCAGTTCGATACCAGAGTAAGCTTCACTGCTCTTGAATAAGGTCAGGCTACATGCAGAACCTGACCTGGGGTCAGCAGCAGAGTGCGGTACAACTGCATGCCCAGAGATAGGGGCTGCTGTCCTGCTGTGAATACAACTTTGACGGTCGATGGCTTTAGTGTTGTTTATAGTAAATTTTGAGAAGTTGACCCTGCAGGACTGTGCGTCATGAAATGTGTGGTATTAATCTTAATTATTTTGTTGCTAAATTCTTTTGACATTTTAGGCTGATCATTCACACTGATCATACATTTGTCTTGACAAAGTGACAAATATTATTAAATTGTGAAGGGTGGTGGTATTTTGGTTTCATCAGATTTTATAAACTTGCACATAGTTGTTGTTTCAGCAGCTTTACTTTTGGTGTGCTGTACAAGTGAGCAATTGGTTTATTTCCCAAATAAAAGGGAGCTATGATTGTTGTCACTGTATTTTGGGGGGAGGGACATCACTGGGATAAAGCAACAATGAATCATGCAGTATTTACCTACCAGGTAGGCAAGTTTAAAAATGCACATACCCCCAACACAAAACCAATTCATTGCAAAGAAACAAATGTGCACATCTCTTCCAGGCTAACGTGCGAGAAGTGACTTTGGAAATTCCTCATCGGCTGCACAACTCTATCATTGGATCAAAAGGCAGGCTTATCCGTGCCATCATGGAGGACAACGGGGGAGTTATCATTCGATTCCCTCAGGAGGGAAACTCCAGCGACAAGGTAGTCATTCGAGGACCTAAGGATGATGTGGATAATGCCAGGAAACAGCTACTGGAGCTTGTTAATGAGAAGGTAAGCAGTTTTCTTCACAGTAGTTTCATGTAATCTTGTGAGTAGATCATGAAATAATTGGGCCAGTTGTGTTTCCTGTAAAGTTTCAGAATGCTGCATTTTTTTTTCTTTAGGACATTCTTACTGTTCATTAGATGACAGTCAAAATGAATAATGATAATGTCTGTTGAATTGTGTATTCACTCTGAATATTTCAGTGCAGTATGAAAGTGGACTTCATGTCACTTTGTTTTTATCTTGCAGAAAGAGTCAAGTTTCACTGCTGAGGTGAAAGCTAAGCCCCAGTATCACAAATTCCTCATTGGACGTGGAGGTGCCAACATCAAGAAGGTAGATAATAATTCCTAGACAGTTGTTTGTTTACCAGCAAGGTAGATAACAATAATTCCTAGACAGTTGGTTTGTTTACCAGCAAGGTAGATAACAATAATTCCTAGACAGTTGGTTTGTTTACCAGCAAGGTTGATAACAATAATTCCTAGACAGTTGGTTTGTTTACCAAGCAAAGGTTGGTTTTACAATAATATACCTGGACAGTTGGTTTGCTTATTAGCATTTGTTAACATTTCACCTAAAGGATGGGTCATGATTGAATTGTTATTGAGCTTGAAGGGATAAATATAAACTATTGTAACCGCTTAGAAATGTGATGTTTTGGCAGATTATTGCAAAGTGAATTCATTGATTGAATAATGGACCTGTCGTGCCATCCTTAGGAATGGCAGCCATTCCAATTAGGATTGGGAAATTATCTCTGTGAAAATACTCAGGATTTTATCATTTCACTAGATTATTTTATAGAGTTGCTTTATGATTGAGGTTTTCTTTCAGCATTCACCTGTGAAGACGATTCAGAGCTTTGTTTTTAAGGAGGATGATTTTGAATTTAAAAATGCTGTACAACTTTTTCTTAACAGAATGTAGTTCTTTGTGAACATGATTGGATCAATGATGTATGTGTGAAGGTGCGAGAAAGCACAGGAGCTCGCATCATCTTCCCTGGCAGTGGGGACCCTGATCAGGAGATCATCACCCTGATGGGGAAGGAAGATGAGGTGAAGATGGCCAAACAAGAACTGGAGAATTCCATCAAAGAATTGGTGAGTGGCCTTGCTACAGAGTGACCTTGCTACAGATAATTTTAGCTAATTCTGAGGATGGCTCTTAGCACATATGCTGTTTGGTGACTAGGAAATAAAAAAAATTTTCTGAGTAATTAACCTAGGTTTTCTTATTGAAAATGGGTATGAATTTTGAAAATGTTTAATGCCTGGACAAATACCCTTAAAAATATGTATTTTGCTGAAAGGAATCGATAACAAATAACAGATTAGTTTTTTTTTTTTGTTATTTTCAAAAATTTTTGTTTGAGTATCTGTTGTGCGTACAGATTTGGTTGATCAAGAAGCTTTTGAATGAGAGTATCATCTACAAACAAAGTGAAAAAGTGTGTTATGTAGATCCTTTTTCAGCACACTGTCCCAACAAAATCAGGAATGACATGCTGAACATTGTTTGCAAGCCCTACATTCGACAGCAGCCAACACACTTTCGCTATATTCTCCCCCCCCCCCCCTTTCCCCTTCTGCCCACCCCATGCTCCCCTCTCCCTCTTCAAAGCCAGTTCTATCGTCTCCTCCTGTGCCTACTATTTCTACCACCACCCAAATAGAGCCAGTCTCTTTGCTTCCACAACATCCACCTCTCACCCTATTTCTGCCTCTCTGTGTCTCCTGTGATGACTCGTTTTTTCTGCACTCTTCATTATTGTTTACATTGCTGTGTAGCAGCAACTGCATCACTAACAATCTGATCATTGGTCATGTTTATCTCTTCATCGCTTGGCTCCGTTTCAGTCAAATGATCAGTCATTTGGTTAAAGTTAATTTCTTATAAGCTTCTGTTTATTAGTGTGTTCATTGCAATGTGTTGCTGGAAGTACTTGGACTAGTGTCACCATTTTGCTGAGTGAGTGAATGGATGCAGTGTGGTGAGGCTCCAGTTCTCCATAAAATTGCTTGAAAATAGGAATTGCTTGAAATTAGGTCTGTCTTGTAACAGAGAAAGGGTTTCCAGTTGTCAGTAGATTCTAGAAACCTTCTCTTTGTAAAGCTAACATCAGTTTTGTCAACAAATCCAATTATGAATCGAGAGAAAAGTCTGGTTTAATAGCACATAACTATATCTTACAAGTGCAGAAGCTCAGCGATTGTGAGAAACCATTGTTACTGCAAAATACTTGACAGGGGTCAAGAAATTGATGAAAAAATGTCCACTGCTAGGTGCTGCTGCTGCACCCACCCTTTCCTGTTACCCAGTTCCAGTCTGGGTGGCTATCTCCCTCTGACTCGGTACTTCAGAGTCGAGACTGTACTGTCTGCACTTCTGCGTCTTTGTGTGCCCAGTCTTATTGCCAGTTCTCCCTTCTCTGCTTTTATCAGTAGTAAGGTAACTTGTTGGTCATGGCAATGAAGCATATTTGATTTTGCCTGCAGTTATCTGACTGGACGTGGCAGCAAAAGGATTAAAACGGGGATGCATGAATTTCTAGATTTTGGTAAAGGAGTGGAAAGACACAAAAGTGTGAGAAAAGTGGTTAATGTGTCGTTTGAGTGACTGTTTTCATAGAATGATCAACTTTCTGGGAGTGCCGTGAAGGAGGCAAAGTTATCTTCAAAAGATCTTGTTTGATTATGAAGTATGGAAGTTTTGTATGCAGGTCTGAGCAGACTAATTGTTTGTCATCAATAACATGCATAATACACATTCTTGTGAAATGAAATAAAAGACTGACACTTATTCCAGCTTCAATGTCTGAATCATTTTTCAGGACAACATTGTGGAGTCCGAGATGAATGTGGACATGAAGCACCACCGCTACTTTGTGGCACGACGTGGAGAAGTGCTACGCAACATTGCTGAGGAATATGGCGGTGTGACTGTCAGCTTCCCACGCAGTGGGGTGAAGAGTGAACGTGTGGTCATCAAGGGAGCCAAAGACTGTGTAGAAGGGGCCAAAAAGAAAATCGCTGACATCGTTGCTGACCTGGTAAGTTGATGACTGTGTGTTCACTCAAAGAGATAAAATCTGCAGTTATATAAGTGTTAGGGATAAAATCAGTTCACAGTAGTCACTGATAGGGATAGAATCAGTTTGTGATAGTCAAGTGGATTTTTTTTTTTATAGTCAAGTGGATAAATATAAGGAATTCATTCAGAAGATCCTGGGTTCGGTCCATTGGGATACATGTATACACCTGGTGGGTAAAGGTTAGAATTTTCTGATCTCCCAAGTCACCAGGTCAACATGTAGACCTGTCATGCCTCCCCCCTCCCCCCCCCTCCCCCCCAGTCCACCCCTTTTGTGTGTATATGCATGCAGAATATCAAATATGCACCCGATTATCTAGTACTTAGCAATGCTTCTTTCTCCCTTCTGTCCCTTACTTTCTGACTTGTTATTTGATAGTTTGATACGATATATGATTGCTGTTTGGTTGAGTCGCTTTTTATGGAGAGATCTTTAGTAAATTTCGGTCAAAACTGTGGACAATTGAGGAGTCATGAAAGCACAACATTGGAAGCTTAAGTGGTATATTGTCATAGAGACCAGAAAGTCTAAAATCAGCACTTTTTGAGAAAGGTATGTGAACAGTGTTTTCTCAGAACCATCTGACAGTATTTTAAAATCTGTTTCTTTGTTGTGACAGTGTACCTTTGACCTTGATGCATGTCAGGTTTTGTTGTGGCAGAAGCTTCACTGTGACCTTGAGAAGTACAAAATTTGGGTAATTCTGCCCAAATGTTTGTATAAAATAGAGGTGGTCAGAATGACTGGAAAATCTTGTTTGGGGAGGGGTCCCTTGTGTTTGTGGCTGTGCAGAATTTCTGGTAGTGACCAGTGCTGTGTATTTAACAGGAAGCCCAGGTGACGGTGGAGTGTATCATCCTTCAGCAGTACCACCGCACTGTCATGGGGGCCCAGGGCTCTCACGTTCGTGAAATCACCCGTGTACATGAAGTGGGCATCAAGTTCCCTGACAAACCCATGCCCAATGGAAGTGAGTGTCTCTTGCATTACTACCATGATATGATAATAGGAGTAAGGAAGGATGACTCAACAGCTTCATCTGTTTTGTGTTTCTTTCTTTGATTTGTTTTGTTGTCAAAGTTCACGATCTCATTTTATTGTTGTAGGTCACATTGCTGCTTACGATTCACCATGCTATTCTGAAATCTTAAAATTTTGTGAATTTAATGTGAAGTAATCTCTGTCAGTTTTCTTTCTTGGATAGTGTTTGAACTGAAGTTGATAAATGTATATGGTAGAGTAGCCTTATGGGAAATTCCATGCTACAAGTTTCCTCTTTTCAGTCACTGTCTTTGTTTCTGCCTTGCTCCTTTGCTTTCTGTCATCTCTTCCTTTCTGACCTGGATGCAGCTCAGCCACTTAGAGGGTAAGGAGTTATGAGCCAAAACACTTGCCTGAGGGGAGGCTTCTCCTCTGAGGACCTGCTGTCCAGCTCTCCAAGTTTTTCGCTACTTTCTCAATTTCTGCCTTGTTGGTCCATTCATATAGATGTTTTCCATGAAGCCTTGTGTATTGTCTGTGTGTTAGGATTAATAATAATGGGGTTCATATCTTAATTGCAGTTTTAGCTCTAAGGAAATGTTAACAGCTTAGTGGTAATTTCGGATGCTATGGTCCAGTTCTTACGTGTCTTTTTGTGTATGTAGTTAATGTTGGTGCATTCGTATGCAGGTTTGTTTTTTTTAATCCCCCCGATAATGAAATGTCAAAATGGCCAGCACCGGGAGCATATCTTGTGATTATTTGCATGAATGCTGAGATGCTTGTATTTGAATTTTCTTTTCAGTTTTTTTTTCTCTAAGGTCATTGATATATTCAGATGTTTCTGTTAGGTTTTGAGTTAGTTGTAGCCCTGATAAGGCTGTGAGCAGGCAGCTAGGTTGTAAGCAGTAAAAGTAATAATCATGCATGGTGGAGTGATGCATTGTACCAGGTTGTATTTGGGTTTTTTGGTATTTTTGTTGAAAGTCTGGGTACCCAACCATAGTACGGTTGTATAACACTGTTCACTGTGTGACAGGAATGTTCGATGAGTGCCGAATATGCATGGTTCCCATGGGAATCAGAATGGGTAACGATCCATGTGTCGTGCTTGACAAGTCAGTGTTGGTTTTGCTTTTACCGTTCCTCTTTGTGTCTTCATCTTTCTTTCTGGCATGGCCTTGGGTTTTGCTCCTTTCAAAAAGGAAATGTTGTGGAGTTTGATGACAGTTGGTTGTCTCTACTCTTAACAACCATGGAGCTGGCATGGTCCATTAGAGGAGCAGTCATGTTGATATGTCTGTTTCCCTTTGTTTGCGGCAGTTCCAAGTTCTGCAGTGTGTAGGAGGTTCTAGTTGTACAGATGTTGGTCACTGTTGTATTATAAAATGTGGTTGCTGCTTTGGCTATAAGTGAGGCTGCAGAAAGGCTGTTACCGTAATCACTCATAATGGAAAAAAAATAGATACATAGCAGCTAAAGATAGATTTTACATAGATACTATGATAAGGATAATAGTAATGATAATAATAATAACCACCAGAAGGGGGAAAGGCCAAAGCTTCAGTGCAAACTGTATGAAATGTATGAGAATATGGTTTTCTTTACGTTCTCCTAGTTGTACATAAAGTAGCATGAATAGTACTGGAGGTAAAGTGGCTTGATGACTGATTTCTGTCTGTGCTTTCAAATGTCTTGCTTTTGTAAGTGTGCAGTTCTCTCAGCAGTGTCAGATCTTGTATATTTGATAGATTCGAAGGCAAAATTGAATTAGAAATAACCTGATTTCTCAGATTTCCTTTCAGAATTTCTGGCAATAGTCTGTTTTTTGTAAATCAGATTACAATATTCTAAGTCTCTATGTTTTCTAAAATTACATGACTAAAAGATCAAGTGAAAGAGTGGAAGCATTGAAATGGAGTTAATGAGATCATTTGCCATGACAGAATGGATGCTGAACTGTTCATCCAAAGCATGATACTGCACGTGTATATTATTGTGTCAAGCAGGAAAATGTGTTTTCTTAGTGATTTTGTTCATTTGAGTCTGCAGAAAACTTGAAATCATACAAGGAAAACATTTTGCATGGCCGCAGTTTGTGTGATTTGTGCTAGTAGCAAATTTAAAAGCTGTTCCAAGGGATAGAGCAGGGAGAAACATTTTATTACAGCCACGTTTGTGTTATATCTGTGATAAATATATTCACCTGAGAATTTTTCTTTTGTGATGTGCTTGCTGGTCAATCAATACTGTGATCAGCTTATGGTTGGTTGGCGTTCACCCAGACTTTGAAAACAATGCCAGTCTTCCCTTCTTTTGGCACACTTATTGTTGTTTTGGATTTCTGTGCTTGCCCATGCTTGCTCTGTCATCTTTCTTCCTGCTGATTAAGTGTAGGAGTGGGTGTGTGTATTTTTCCCGTGCTTTTTATATTTTTGATTGTCATGTACATAATTTTTGTACAGTCTGGCTGTCTTTCTTTAGTGTACATTTCCACATCTCATAGAAATATCACCAATATTTAGAGTTCTATGTAGCAGACCTGAAAATATCCAACGTGTCATTGATTTCTGTGTCTTGTTTGGGACCAACAGCCTGGTTAAGAATTGTGCATTACAGATTGGTTGAGAAAGTTGTAAGCAGTTTTCTTTTGATATAATATGGTGGATTGCTTGAGATTTCTTAATTTTAACCTGTGTGGTGTGTCCTTGATTGGAGTGAATGAAAACAGTGGAATGGAATCGAGTAAGAGGCAAGAACCACAAGGAAATGTAGAGAGAGTGAGTGGCATTGCGATTTGGTCTGGTAGATTGAATTGTTTGTGAGGCCAGCATACTAATATAACATGGATTTATCAAACAGCAGTATTTGTGAATGTTGAGAAGGGTTTGAAAACTTCGTGAAAGCGATTTTCAGTATGGATAGGTGGTGGTCAAGGCTTTATAGTGAATGATCCAAGTTGACTGTTGTGGTTGATGATGTTGTTGTGTATGCCTGAATATTGCAGCGTATGTTTTAGCACTTTTGTACGTTGTTAATGTAACCTTTGCTCTTTTGGTGAATAGCAAAAAGCAAAAAAATCTTGTCCCCTCAGGACGTGCAGAGGGTGAAGAAGAGCCAGTAGCCAATGGAGATGTCAGCTCTGAAGATGGTACTGACAAAGGAACGCGCAAGTCTGACATCATCATCATCACTGGAAAACCAGAGAAATGTGAGGCGGCCAAGAAAGCCCTTCTGGTAAGTACTGGTTTATTGTGAAGCTGACTTGTTGGTTGTGAGTAATGTGCTATCAGCAAGACATGAATCTCAGTATTGCATACCATCTTCATAAGAAAAAGAGTTACAAACTTAAGGTAAGTTTGATACATGATAATTATCATTTTTAAATCCTGTAAAATTCAGGTTCGTTGGAATTGGTGATTAAGGCATTGTGATTCAAATTGCAATCTGTTCTGATCAGGCTTTTTTTTTTTTTTAACTAATTCATGATGTGAGGACTGCATGGATACAGGCAGTTGGTGTATCATGTTTTTGAAAGGGCCAAGAATCTCGTTTATTTCAGGACCTCTGGTTACATCCATCTTATCTTGCATACATATTTTCAGTGAACTGAACTTCTGTTGGCCATTCCAGTGTTTGTCTTGCTAGATGGTTACATTATGTAAGAAGTCTGTGACTGACTAGTTTGATAGTATACCGTCTGCTGAATTTCTGTGAATATTTATGTGATGAATGAATCAACCGGTCTTGATCAGTGAACATGCTATATTCGTAATGTACAGGACTTGGTTCCCATCACAGAAGAAGTGCCTGTGCCCTTTGACTACCACCGCTTCATCATTGGCCAGAAAGGACGCGATGTGCGTCGCATGATGCAGGACTATGATGTCAACATCTCCATCCCACCCCCTTCAGAGAACAGCGACCTTGTGCGTGTTAGTGGTCCCCCAGAAAATGTAGAGAGGGCTCGCAAGGCTCTGGAAGAGCGCGTGGCACAGTTGGATGCTGAGAAGGAGGACAGGGTAAGTGGGGTTTTTTTTCTGTATCCTCTGTGTATATCTTCTTAATGCTTGAGTCTGGAGCATCAAGGGTCATATGCATTTACTGATTCAGGGAAGAAACTAAAGCACAGTGAAGACTGCTGAGAATAATGTCCACTAACATTTGTAGACAACCTGTACCAAATTGGGACCTAATTCAATCAGGTTGTTGAGAGCATTTTGAATTTCCTTTTTCTTTATCACGATTATTAACCCCTTAACTGCTCAGTATAATAGCACTTTCGAATAACTGCTTGCCAGGGTAAAATTTAGCTTTTTAGGGTAGGTTCAATAAAATGGTTACTGCTTATTTATTTCTTGACAGATCTCTCAGATTTTTTGCATGTTTTGTTGTTATGCATTGGTCTACAATGTCCTGTCAAAATAACTTGATTATGTTGATAATTAGTATAGCAGAAACTGACATAACTACAAAAAATTACCAAAAAATAACAGCTTTCGAGTATACACAAATACACTGTGCCACACAAAATGAGTCAGAACATTGGAAAAGTGGTTTTACTATTTATTCAACATCAGCACTAACACATGACAGTCATATAAATCCCAAGGAATGTTGCTCTTGATCATAATCTGCTCATAATTGGGAGTACTATTTTTTAGGGAAAAAGGGGCATAATCATGCTTTTTGCAGTATGTTCACTAACATGTACATTACTCATCCACTTATTGAGTTATTTGTTAGATTTTTTGTGGACTTCTTCCTTATACCCTTGTTTACAATTTCACATCATTCTAATTTGATTTTGTTGGTAATGATGATGGTTCACACTAATAACATGTGATAAATCAGTTTTTGTTTTGTTTTCAATTTGAGAGTTTTAGAACAATTCAGCACATAAAAGCCCACTGAACAAAGCAAAATACCTTTTGGTGTTTGCTCAGCAATATTACAAACACCTGGGATTCAAACTGATGTCAATAAATGTCCCTCTGTGTAACAATCTGTATGTTACTGGGGGTACCCCAATTCTACTGGAAAGGGGCATAATTTTACTAT
>JAPXFY010000015.1:58140771-58160771 GCA_030674185.1 Monoplex corrugatus | reverse complement strand
TTAACTCACTCGCTACGTACGATTATGCCCCTTCCCGTTCCCCTGATATGCACCATTTGTATTGGTCAGAAAAATTCTCATACAAAGAAATGAAAACAGAAAATTTTGAAATTTGGCAGGTCGTATATTAAAAGACTGGTGTACAACATGCTGAAATTTCAACTGTCTAAACCTCATGGTTGCTGAGTAATGGTACAAGTAAAATTAGAGACATTTTCAGGTGGAAAATGCCTTACAAAGTAAACAGTCAGGTCAGTACATCAGTTCTTACAGTCACATTTTGAATGAAATTTGATACAATCCAACACTCACACACTCCATGTGCACTGAAGGAAGAGATCGTGTTGAACAACGCCAGGTTGTTGAGTATTGTTCAGCTATTTGCTTTTCTGTCGTCTGCTTCGCTGCGGAGATAGTGGGTCGTGAACTTTGTACCGACCACTCACCAGCTGCGTAGTACAGTGACCTCGTGGCCTGAAACGAGGCTAAGAATGACTGGACAATCTATTTCTGGCTGTTAATTTCGGTGAACAGAACTACTGAAAGCCCCACGAATTTTCAAAACTCAAGTCAGATTTCTCCAACGCTTGTAGACAAGCTTTGTTGAGACATGGTTGGGAAATCCCAACACTCGTAGCGAGAGAGTTAAACAGCAAGTTTTATGTGATAGGTCTACCTGGAAGGGGTACACTTTGCATCCGGCCAATGCATCTTTTTTGTATTGAAAAGATTTACTTTAACCCTTTGACTCCCGCACCCTATCCACTAACTGCAAAAACTTTTTGACTCCCACACCTTATCCATCAGCTTCCTGCAGAAAGCTGTTGGACAGGATGCGGGGGTCAAAGGGTTAAATTTGTGTAAAGTGCTAGAAAAATGCCAAAAGCTTAAAATAGTATTGTTTATGTTATACCTAACTGCTTCTAGAAATAATTGAAAAATGAGTAATCGCAAGTGGGATAAAAGATGGTGTTTACTTTGTGCACAATTTGACAGAATGAAGGCATCTCTGCTTCTTACATTTTTTCCCTCATTACAGATACATCATTGTGATCTTCAAGTAAAATGAAGTGTCAGTGATGGACACTACTTCAGATATAGTCAATAAATTTTCATGCTTTACTCTTGTAGTATATTTGTAAAGTAAATAGTGCTTACTTTTTCTTCATGACCAAGAGGTGAGTACCAGCTTTTAGATTGCCCGATTCCAAGCTGTTACTCTGATAAATAAAAATGTTGTGTACAATCTCTCAAACAAGTCTTTTTTTTTTCCCAAGAAAATCAGACACAAAAATTCAGTTTACTTAGTCTACCATAGAGACCATCTGCACTGGTACATTCATGCAGACTAACATCAGGTACTTACAATGCTTGTAACAGTTTTGTGTAACTTAGTGATATGATGCAAAATGAACATGAAACTACACGTGCTATCAAAATACACAATCCAATTAGAAACGGGGGAAAAATCAAGTTTTTATTGGTCTAATTACTACTAAGACCTTAACTGCTCATATTCTAATATTAGTCTCACATGTGCTGACCAGCAGTGATAAGCTAGCCTGTCCCTGTACAAAGTAATACTCTTCCCAAGAAAGTAAAAGTAGGCAACTGTGCAGCGCCCTCTATAGCCATGCAGTATCCCTCTCTTAAGAGTCAGTTCTATCCTTTTTCAACATCATATAGTGACCCCCCCCCCCCCCAACTTTTTTTTTCCCCATCATGTGGTATTCTGGTAAGATCTACTTACTGTGTTCCTCAAAATGGCCTCAAAGAATGCTCCAGCTCTAAAACTAAAAGGGTTGATGGATCAGAAATAACTCGGCGAATTGCCTATCCAGTGTGAATCCAGTTTAGGCCTTGATCTATCATCCTTTCTAGCGGACAGTAAAGTCTGGGTTGGACTGTCTTATATTCAGTCTCCATTACTCTTCTTAACAGCATCTCTTACCTGGACTTAAGCAGATCTGATTTGCTATTTGGCCTCCAAGCTGTTTGTCCACTCGGCAATATGACAGGTTTCAGACTTCAGTCAGGCTGTAGGATTTGACAGTGTTGTGTCATCACATTGCACCAGACGTTTTCTGAAAGACTTAATGACCAGTATTACATCTGTCCTGTGAGATACCAGCTGTCTAGATCGATTTTTGTTGTTGTTGCTGAAACTGCATTCAATAAACAACAGTGTCTCATTGAAATTTGTGCCCGACCACCTCCCTTACTCAGAATAAGGGCTCTTTCATGTGCTGCGCTTAATCTCAAGAGAGGGGAGAGAATTGGCGTATGAGAGACATACCACATGACTATAGAAGGCACTGCATGATATCTGGATTTTGCTTTCTCTGTAAGAGTATTGTTATGTACAGGACAGGCATAGTTAATCATTGCCAATCAGCAATTGTGAGATAAGGTAAGTTTGTTTAGTAAATTCAGTTTTATCCAAAGCTAGTTGCTGATAAATGTTGGAGTGCTTGAATGACATCTTTGATGGAATCAAAATTTCTGGTTGTCCCTTAATGTCTAAACTCTGAAGTGTTGGTATTGTTGTCGTGCTGAGGTGTTTTATGTTTCAGTTTGTTTGCATGCATTTTGAGGTTGCAGATTTAGATAATGTTTGCATGTACACTGCACTTCCCATCCACAAGATGTAGAGATGAAACTTACATTGGTGTGTCATTGACTGTTTATATAGGAAGATATGGTGACAGAAGAGGTGAGCATTGACCACCGTGTCCACCCTCGCATCATCGGCAGCAAAGGTCGTGGTGTGCGCCGCATCATGGATGAATACAACGTAGACATCCGCTTTCCACGCAGCGACTCTGGCGACCCTGACCTTGTCACCATCACAGGACCCGAGGATGCTGTTTACGATTGCAAAGACTACATTCTCAACCTCCAGGAGGAATATGTAAGTATCTTCTGTCCTTTAGTGAACTTGATTTAGAATACCACACATTGTATTCTGTGGCAGCTTGTCCAGTTTAAAGGTTTGTTGAATGTAGATCATCATACTGTGCACAGGTTTTATGTAATAGATTTGTTGTAACATACTTAAGACTAGTGTATGTGATATGCAAACATGAAGAAAAACGCCTTTTGAAAAGAAAAGGTTCTTGGCATCATATTTCATCTTGTTTGACGGATGCTGTCTGTCCATAGGACTAGTTCCGTTATTTTCATGGATTTTAATTAAAAAAAAAATGCTTTCAGGCAATCTTCTTAGTTAACCAGTAGCAGTTTGGAGTTTATTCAAGAGGAATTCATCGCACTTAGACAGTTCCATATCCACTTCACCTAAATTGCTAATGATTATCTGGCAGATTCCCTGAGATAGCACAAAAAACTTATGTACTGGCAAGGTCTTGAATGGATGATGGACACATTAAGATGGGCAGCAAGCAGGGCAGTGTTTAATGTTGGGGGCTGGGACTGAACTCAAGATTCCAGACTCAGCTCTGTATTAGACTGTAAGACGTTTTCAGTTGTCTTAAAGTCGTTTATAAGTATGGAAATTGGTTATATGTTGGCACTTGTAAGAGAGTTTATGCAGTCCTTGTCCCATGTTCCAGCTGCAAGATGTTGTGGACCAGGAGTACCTCCAGGAGCTGCAGCGTCCCCCCAGCAAGTCCAACGACGACGAGCCTTCCCGTCCGGCCAACCATTCTGGCTTTATGTGGCGCGATGCTCCCTGGCATGCTGCCCCTGACACTGCCAGCACTGAGGAGTTCCCCTCCTTTGGCACTGTGGTCAGACCTAAATCGGGCCATGCTTGGGGGCCAATGAAAAGAAATTAACTGTTTTATGTGGGAGTGGAAAGGGTCAAGGGCTTGTTTACAGTTAATCAGCTTCAAATTGGTTCCAGCGCCCTCACTCACCCTTTTTCCTATCCCTTCTATTGCTGTCCAGTTTTCTTTATTATACTTGTAGTCATTGTAATGTTCTGTTGACATCTTTATCTCTGTTGGGGTTTTCTTCTTTGTGTCTTTTTGTTTTTAGATAGTACTGGATTTGTCCCTGTTGACCTGCATATCTGACTTTCATCGCCATCATCAGGGTTTTTATTATGTACGAGTCCTGTTTCTGACAGTAAAAGAAATGGTGATAATTTGACCATGCGTACTTTTTCCCCCTTTAAAGTTCAGCAAACATTGATATGTAGTTCTTTGTGAATTTTGATCAAGGCTTTTCTCTCCACAGTGGTTTTTCACTTAACGCGTAATTGTTCAGAATTGATTTGTAAGGTTTAAATGCCTTGTTTTTCTGTTTTCTCATCATTTCAGAACCAAATCATGATTTTAATCATTCCTGGTGTCAAGAAGTTCCCCTTCCTCCACCTGACTCCCCCCCCCCCCCCCCCCCCCCACCCCACCCAATCCTTTCAACATAACTCGTGAGATGGTAGGTAGTCAGTAACGTTACGTCTGTTCCATATCATTTGTCCTGCAGTCTGAGGCATTGGGACAGTTGTTAATTGATGTTCCGATAAATTGTTTATCAGGGTCTGTATTATAAATGCAGCTTGCATTGGCTCATCTTTATCTGCCGCTACTGTGTGTGTATGTGTGTGTGTGTGTGTGTCTTTTCTCTTTTTTGGGTATGTATGACATATATTTGAATAGTGAGCATACACAACTTCAGAGTTAGTCTGATGGTACTGCAGCATTTAACAAATCCTGTAATCGATTTCTCTCTCTCTCTCTCTCTCTCTCTCTCTCTCTCTCTCTCTCTCTCTCTCTCTCTCTCTCTCTCTCTCTCTCCTCTCTCTCTCTCTCTCTCCTCTTCTCTGTCTTTTATTTTCTCGTCCACACCTTCTTACTTCTGCCACATGTCTGTCCCTTTTTTTTTTCAAGTACAGAAACATGAAAGCTGTGTGACATTTGTTTGAATGACTGTGCCTTCCAGATAATTTGGTGTTGTGAGCAAATAAGTAATGTTGATAATTTGTCTAGAGCAAAAGCGAGGATGAGGATTGGTTCTGTATTCAGATTCTCTCCTGTTTAATTTCAGATTGTTTTGTGGGTGAGCGCTTATATATATATATATACATATTACATGTATGTATCTTTCAGTTTAATGACATGTGTACATATGTTAAGAAATTATTCGATAGTTACGCAGTTAGTGTTTGAAGCATGTCCTTTGCATGGTTCTCTTTTAAACTTTTATTTTCATTTTTTCTTAATTTCCAGTGTTTCATTTTCCCCTCATATAGATGATACTAAAAAAAGGAAAAAAGAATAAGATGAATATGAATTTAAGAAATATAATGTACTTAGCGTTGTGATTTTTATGATGAAAGGGCATTGCAGTGTTTAGTTTTTAATCTTGTGTGTATTTTCTTCTCCTTTCGTCTTTTTAAATGTTAATTGGTTCAAAACTGCCTCGCTCCAGTGTCAGCTTTGCTTTACTTTTTTTTGTCAACTCACTCACTCGTTATTTTATTCCTTTTTTTTTTTTTTTAAACATTCCTATGGTTTACGAATTGACAACCCAGAGACCAATAATTATCAGATCTTAGAGAATTTGGTTGCAATTAGCTCCTCGTTGCCCTCCATACCATAGTGAATGAAATAAGGATAAAGCCCAAGTATAACTGTAGCTGATATTTTTCTAATATTTTTGTTTCAGAGAAAAAAGATTGTGTGCTTGTGCATGTGAAATAGGCCTACCCCCTCAACCCCCTCCAAAACCAGATTCGACTAGTCATAGCAAAACCCAAACACAAGAGACTATGACTGGGAATGGTTTTGACTTTTGTAAATAGATCTTTGTATTGGTGGCAATATGTTTTTCTTTTGAAAAAAAAAATTATACATTATGCAATGAATTGTCTGAAAGGATTTGGGTGCTTTATTGTTTTAGTCGATATCAGTGCATCTTCCCATTTGATTGCTGACTTTTCTTTTCTTAGCTCTTCTTTTTCTGTTCTTAATGGATGTGGGTGTGACTTCATCCTGCACTTCTGTTCCTTTGCCCTCAGATTTTTTAGCTTAAACAAATAACCCCCCCCCCCCTTCTGAGAATACTTTTGTGATTATTATGTATTGGTGAGTTAGTGTTGTCTTGGTTTCCATTTCAAGGGGGGGAAACAAAATAACATCTGTAAGCATGTGTATTTGACTTGTATAAAGTACAAACATTTGCTAAATTGTCTGTTGAGCAAGCCATGTGATATGTATGTGTATCTAGAGACATGAGTATTTTGCTACTTTGTTTTTGTTTTTTCCTTTTCTTTTCTCCAAAGCAAGTACTTCATGAAACTACAAATTGTACACATTTTATTCAGGGTTAATTTAGCCAGTTCTCCCCCGTCCCTTTTCAAACCATAGCACCCTTAATCATGCATGCTTCAATGCTCTGTTCAGTCCTGTGTCCTACTTTACAAAACTGATGTCATGTGATTTAGAATACAATTGTGAGTGAAGTTTATTATTCTTTTTTTTATTTGTCATGATAATGATCATGGTATGAGTCTTCAGGACAGTGGTAAAGGGTCATCCACAGTGATAGTTGAGGTCACTTTCTCTGCTCTTGCCCTTCCATTCACATGCCCCTGTCCTTCCTTGCTAATGCCTGTTTCTGTCCTTTTTCAAGGATTTGTGGTATGTGTGTAGTTGGATACAGGCACAATTGTTTTCTTCCTGTGAATTTGAGAAAAGCCTACATGTGTTTGTGCAGATAATTCACAGGCTTTTTTTTTACCTTTCCATTTGGGGTATTTTTGAATGGCTAAGAAAAGTAATAAGCTCGTGATCCCTGTCACTTCAGTGTATGTATTTGATGGTAAATGAAGAGTGAAAGGAGTATGCCAGGCCAGCATTGTTCACACAATAATATAATGGATGATGGCCAGAGATGAGAATGAATAAACTACTGTTCACATCTCAGTTGAATTGAGTGTGTGTATGTATATGTATGTGTGTGTGTGTGCGTGACTTTCACTCCCACACCTTATGCACCAGCTGCAAAAACTTGACCTGTCAAAGGTTAAAACAGACGAATGCACATCAAGAACAAGTGAAGATGCATTTGAATGATGCTAACCATTAATAACAAGATACACTTGAATGTGCTGACTACTCATGCCTAATAAAATATTCAGATTATTATTTGTTTTTACTTCAGAAGGAATTAATACAGCAGTACTACGAAAGCAAAAATGTTCTTAAATCTACTTTAACCTTTTGACTCCCGCACCCCATCCACCAGCATCCTGCATTGTCACCTTACCAACAAAACAAAAATGTAACCCTTTGAGTCCATCACCCTATCCACCAGCTTCCTGCAAGGGAATCAAAAGGTTATTTTTTGCTGTTGGTCGATAGCATGTAAGAGTCCTGCAGGAAGCTGGTGGATAGGGTGGGGGGGTCAAAGTGTTATGGTTTTGCAGTGGTGGATAGGGTGTGGGAGTCAAATGGTTAAACCAGTTTCAGTATCGGTTTTTCTCAAGACGGCATTGCAGCACTCAATGGTTCCATACGTACCAACACAAACGCCATTGAAGAAACCAGATTGGTAATGGGCAAACGCCTTGAGCCTATAAATAAACATGCAATGGGAGGTTTTGAGACTCGGTCTACCTTAGGCATTCTGTTGTTTACTAGGTTTTTGATCTGGGGTTTTTTTGTTTTTTTTTCATTATTTTAATACAAAATATTTAATTTGGTGAAGTGCAGGCTTAAAAATACTTTAATTTATTGAGACAACAAATTTGTTTTGTAAGAATGGCAGACAAACTTTTATTTCCAGGAGTGATTTTTGTTTGCACGGGAACTTTTATGACACTAAACTGCTCAGTTCCATGGGTCAGTTGAAGAGTGGAATTGCGATTTGATATTATAAGATGCGCTACTACCATTGTCATCACCATGATTACATTAAGAGTGACAAGTCCCTTTCAGACTGGGAATGGAACCCAGGACATCTCCCATCCTAAGCAGGCACATGAACCACTACACTACCACCACCTCACTCGTTAAGTTGCAGTCCAGTGGCACATGAAATAAGCTTTATGGCACAGCTTGGCATTGAGTTCACCAATGTGAGTTGGTGGGATGGTTAAAACTGGAGTCAACATTGGCCGAGTGTGGTCCCTTTTTGGAAAAGCGGTTTACAGTTCTGGCTCGCTTTTGTTTGTTTTTAGAGGATGTGTGGTGAGCAGTTCACTTTCCTTTTCCTCCCATGCTTACTCTCCCACCGTGTAGCTTCGAGTCAACTGAAAAAGGATGCAATCATGCCGAAGCAAAATCTTTGAGGTGTGGTTTTCAGTTCAGGGGTTCCCATTCAGAGGACCCATAGAAGCAGAGGTAGAGCAAGGACATCAGATCAAGAATAGGCATGGCCAAACAAAAAATGATCCAGTTGAAGCCAACAGTCTTGTTGCTTAGCTACGGTCGATGCGGATTGTAGTGGTACCATTGTAATGAAACAGCATGATGATAAGACGTCTGACACAGCAAGTAAAGAAAGATTAATGAAGCTACAGAAGCCCAAGGACTGTGTTTTGTTGATGCTGGTGAACTCTTGTTTTTCGACTCCTCCACTTCTTTGCTTCTTTTCTCCATGAGTGAACTTATGATCGGAAGATAAGAATTCACTCTCTCCCCCCCCCCCCCCCATCCAGTTCACCTGGTTACAATAATGATATCGAATTATATAAACACACTCGCTAATACACGCAGTTGCATATGGACTCCCTCTCACCGAGTTCAGCAAGTGGTCAAGTCCATAGGATCAGTCACGTTAGGAGGGGTGGGTCATGGAGACATTTCAACAAGGTCATACCAACACTGAGCAAGTTCCCGGGCCGTGAACTTCGTACACAAACCATTTTGCAAAACCTTGGACAAATTGTTGACTGCTTGCATTTTCTTATTTCTTTTCCCCTCTCTCTCTCTCTCTCCTCTCTCTCTCTCTCTCTCTTCTCTCCTAAGAGCATTGACAAATTGCCGGTTGCTTCCATTCTCTCTCTCTCTCTCTCTCTCTCTCTCTCCTCTCTCTCTCTCTCTCTCTCTCTCTCTCTCTCTTAAGGGCATTGACAAGTTGCTGATTGCTTGCCATTTTTTTCTCTCTCTCTCTCTCTCTCTCTCTCTCTCTCTTCTGTCTTCTATACTGGGACAAACAATGATGTAACTTTCATCGAGACACACCTTAAAATTATTTTCACTGACAAGTTTTCATTTACAAACGCAGATCTTGCAGTCGCTCAGCCAGGCTGACAGCAGTATTGTTCATTTTTAAGAAAAGTTTAAAAAAAATTGGAGTGAAAAGAAGAAAAAATTACTCGTTTTCCGACTTAGATATATATACCGGTATACCACACGCATGAATATACGTACAGACGTGTGTACATAACACAAAATTATAAAAATGGAAATACACATGCACATTCGCATGTATTTATGTGTAACTGTATACACGGAGCTGATGTATACAACCTGCACAGTTTGTGTACAAGAATGGTAGGCTACATCACAATGTGTGCTTGTGGAAGTTTGTAACATACACACGTTCGTGAATACAACACTGAATGACGACAACAGTTCTACATCTTGCATAATAGTTTTCAATCACAAGCGAATATAATTCTACTTTGCACTGTTGCGTCAAACAAGAACAAGAGCTCTTAGCCAGCGGTCAAGGTAATCCAAACTCATTCTCCAGTTGGTAAAACAGCCTGGAAGACACGATTTGATTCTACAGTTACAGTTTTCGGAACCAAGAATTCTCCCAACCCCATAATCACGTAGTCCCTTAAATGTAAATACAGTTATCTGAATTGACCGGTGGTTCAATCTGTCAACAGATCCATTAACATCCTTCCTTCTACTTCAAGTGTTCCGTCTTTTCTGTACGTACATACATAGGAGTTGGCTACCGAAAGGGAGGAGAGGGTTAGCCTAAACTGGAAAAGGAAGAAAGGAGAGTAAGTGAGGGACGTATGGGATAAGGATAAGAGAGAAAGTAGCCTACAGAAGGAGACAGAAATGGAGACTGCGAGTATGACTGGAACTTTCCAAGAAAGAATGTTCACAAAATGTTGATCACCTTAATTCTTTGACTCCCGCACCCTGTCCACCAGCATCCTGCATTGTCAACCAGTCTGGCAAAGTAAAAACCTAAGCTTTTGATTCCCTCACCCTATCCACCAGCTTCCAGCAAGAAACTGGTGGATAGAGTCAAGGAGTCAAAGGGTTAAGTTTTTGTAGTTGGTGGGTAGGGTGCGAGAGTCAAAGGGTTTACCATAACGCCGACATATTCATCTGCTGAGGTTTTCCCCCCGTATGTATTCTTGATGACCTGTGATGCTACCCATTTTTGATTATTTGGTATCATTTGTTATTATTTTTGATGAATTGACCATGCTTTATTACTGTGTAAAGAGCAGTGAGTATGCTTTCGACATTGGCTTGTTCCAGATATACAACTGAAATAACTATCATCTTTATGCAATCAAGATATAGCAGACCACAACACACACACACCCTCTCTCAATTGCCTGTTCGTTTCATTGTTTATTCGGTTGATTTCGTTACTTGTTTGCTCTTGGTTTGGTTTAGTCTAGTTTGAAGTTTCGCCTAGCTGGTTAATTGGTTGGCTGACTGGCTTATTAGTTAGTTGGTTAGTTGTTCGTTTGTTTAGTTCGTTTCTTTCTTTGTCCGTTTTTGTTTGTTTTGTTTTCTTCCAGTTTGTTTGTTTGTCAAAATTAACGGTCCTCTTCTTTCACAACTGTGTCTTCTTTGTGATACAGACATCAAGCACTGCTGTAAGCAAGTCAGCTATGCAAACACACCGATGTGCTATACTAGTTGGCCTACATCTTTGATCATCCTGATGTTACACAAAGTCCAACCACTTAGGGAAAGACAAACAAAAGAAACTGTGTCAGACACCAAACATGTCTATTCACCTTCACCGGTATCCACTGTAAATGGAGGAGGAACTCAAGGTCACTGGTCAGGCCGTTCACTCCTGCACGCTGTCCACAGCTACTGCCTGCAGAAAGCTGATTAGAATGATGAGATGATGAAAGGGTTAATCATGAATGTTTTTTTTCTACCCTCTCTCTTCCCTCACTGGCTCAAAGCCACACGCTATCCCATAATACCGTGAACCGGTCATAGAGCAATCTACGTTATCAACAGCTATAAAAGGCTTGCCCCCTTCCTCTTGCCAGGATTTTGCGATCTTCAGGTTCTTAGTTCTGTGAAGCTTGAGTGTCACCCCAAGTCAGCCACTGCTGTTGTTTTAATTTAAAAGACGTTTTGAGGAGGTAAGGTGAGGATGAACAGGGAATGAAGCAAGTGACAATTGTAAATAATAGCAGAAGTGACCAGTAATGGAAACACTTTGTATACAAGTATTAACAACTATGCAGATAAATGATATATAATAGGCCCTACGTATATATATATATGCATGTATTATATATATAGATATGTGTGTGTTTGTGTGTGTGTGTGTGTGTGTGTGTGTGTGTGTGTGTGTGTGTGTGTGTGTGTGTGTGTGTGTGTGTGTGTGTGTGTGTGTGTGTGTGTGTGTGTGTGGTGTGCCACATATGCACATTAATGCTTCATCAAGTTATATGCACAAGTGAAACCCCATGCAAACATGCAAACTTTTCACATACTCACATACACAAGCATATCCCTATAGGAATGTCGTTGGCTCCTTCAGTATAAATAGTATCCCTAAACTCTGGATATTCTGTGCTAGATATTTCCACTTTTATATCATTCTCTTTGTTTCTGCCTTGCTCCTCTGCTTTCTGTCATCTCATCCTGTCATTTCTATGCCTTGCTGGTCCATTCACCTGTTTGTTTTCCATTTAAGCCTTCGATACTTTCTTTTTATGATTGATAGTTGGGTGTATCTTTTTAGAGCATTTTGGCTCCAAAGAAATGCGATGTGCAGAAGCAAATGTTAGGGATTTAGGCAAGTTTTTGTATACGTTTTGGTGTCCTTTCTGCTGTTTGCATTTGTAGTCAGGTTCGGTGTCTTAAACTCCCTGGTGATAAATTAGACGGTACAGTTGACGCCAGGAGCATATCCTTAGATTATGAGCGCTGTTGCATTGATATGTGTACTTAATATTCTTTTCTAGGTGGTAGGTATTGTGTATGTTTTGAGATGGTTATAGTCTTATTATGACTGTGTAGTCGGCTGGGCTTTAAGAAACAATAACAATAGCACACAAGGATGCACACACACACACACACACGTGCGCACACATACAACTACAGAGAGAGAGAGAAGGAGAGAGAGAGAGAGAGACAGACAGACAGACAGACAGAGAGAGAGAGCCACATATATAAACACTTCAATTTCAAACGCTGATAATGATAAACATTAGCACTGATAATTGTAAGTATTTCTGATCTTTCATAACTCAACACAGCAACCAAGGGAAGGATGAAGCTGCTGACACTGAGCCTTCTGGTGACTGCCATCGTTGTGGTCTGTGGACAGGACTCTGGCTTGGATGCCACAGTACAGTTGCTGGCAGAAACAGTGGACAGTCTGCAGGCCAAGGTCCAAGCACTGGAAAACCAACTGAGTATGTAGTGTAGTGCGGGCATAAAGGTAGGCTTGGGCATTCCTTTTTTGATGAATGTTCTGAGCTTACAGTTTTGTTCTTTGTGGCTGTTTCTATGCTAGCTGAATGAGTAGCGCAAACTATGTTGGATTTTGAGAAACTCTACAACATGGAGATAACTCCCACGTGACTCTCAAGAGTTATAATCCTTGATAATCAACTGAGTACGTTTATACAGGGAGATACCGCAAAGACACTCATGTGGCAAGGGAAATACTACAACTACTACTACTTTAAAAATGACAACATAGAATTAGAACAATCACACAACATAAGACTTCTCTGTCACTGTTCTATGCACAGTTGGTAAAGATTGTAGCTACTGTGATCCTGATGTCACTGAAGAGTAAGGAACTTGAGATCTCATCTTTTATTTGGGCGGCATCATGGCATTACGAGAACAGTGTCCATCTCTTCTCCCTTTCTACTTTACCTTTCCCATAAACCCTTTGACTCCCGCATTCTGTCCACAGCATCCTGCTTTGTCAACCATGCTAGCAAAGCAAAAACTTAACCCTTTGACTCCCTCACCCAATCTATTAGCTTCCTACAGGAAGCTGGTGGATAGGTTGAGGGAGTGAAAAGGTAGGAATCGAAGGGCAATATAATATACAGTATTACACACTTAGCCAACGTAAGATTTCTCTGCAACCATTCTATGGACAAACGGTAAAGGCAAAGATTATCCGACAACCGTGAGGTCACTGGGGATTGAGGTGGTTGAGACTTCAATTTTGTAAGAGCTAGCCTTTAGAGGACATTGGTCATTTCCTTTCACTTGTTAGTTTATCTGTTCCAACCGTGAACTAGGTCAGGTACTCTGAGGGGACTAAAGGTTGCACGCCTGAAATTATTCCTCAGCCAGTCTCAAATCTGTCAAATGAGATGGCAATGCGGAACCTCTACCTTTACGCAGGCAGTTGGAGATCTGACCTACTGTCCTTTCAGACCCAAAAAGTGGTAAAACAACAGTACGTCAGCATGGTGCATACAGCTAGAAACTGAGAGAGTTAAAACATTCTCCATCTAATACTGTGCTTTTGTATATAGAGATCTGCATCCTAGTACTGTATTTTTGTATGTAGAGTACTCAGAAACTATAGGGGGTGAAATGTCACGTTTTTGCAATGAAGATTCAAAAGTTCAAGAGACAATCATCATCATCATCATCAGGTGCCCTGCCGCATGGCGTTGGCGACCATGGACTTCCAACCATCTCTATCTCTCGTTGCCCCCAGCATCTCCCCCACCCTCATCATCCCCAGCCACTCTGCAAGTCCGTCCAGCCTTCTCTCCTGGGTTACCTGGTGCCTCTTTCCCTCCAGCTTTCCCGTTGTGACCAGGTGCTCCAAATCCCCCTTCCTCATAAAATGGCCTACAAATGTTGCTTGTCTTTTCCTAATCTTCCTTATGAGTGATCTATTTGTGTCTGCCTCCATCAAGACTGTCTCGTTTTTTTCTTTGTTGTCCATGGAACTCTCAACATTCTTCTGAGAAACACATCTCGGCTGCCTCGATTCAAGAGACAATGGTATTTCATTAATCGTTTTTCTATAATAATAATTATAATTACAGTATTTGTATAGCGCAAAATCTTGATAAAAATTAAATCTATAGCGCTTTTCTCCAAACGCAAATGGACACACATGTAGGCCCTACATGATCAGACTTTTAGTGGAGCACTGAGAGCTCGAGTTGTCAGGCGAGCTGACAATATTTCATGATGTTGTTGCGCAGTCTGCATCTTTAGGGGGCATGTATGCTGGGTGTTTTCATGTTGCTATAAGCCAGCCATTGTCACTGATGACACCATACTTGTCGTAGTTGTCGGTAGATGATCAAGAAGTTCAAGAAGCATGTGTGTGTGTGTGTGTGTTGTGTTGTGTGTGTGTGTGTGTGTGTGTGTGTGTGGTGTGTGTGTGTGTGTGTGTGTATGTGTCTGTCTGTCCGTCTGTACGTGTGCGATCTGCATGTGTGTTTGTGTTGTGCGTGCTTGCATCGTTGCGTGTGCATGGGTGTGTCACGTTGTGTGTGTGTGTGTGTGTGTGTGTGTGTGTGTGTGTGTGTGTGTGTGTGTGTGTGTGTGTGTGTGTGTGTTTGTGAGTGTGTGTGTGTCCGTCTGTGCGTGTGCGATCTGCATGTGTGTTTGTGTTGTGCGTGCTTGCATCGTTGCGTGTGCATGGGTGTGTCACGTTTTGTGTGTGTGTGTGTGTGTGTGTGCGCGCGCATGCGTGCATGCACAGATGTGTGTGCATGTGCACAGATGTTACAGTGTGTGTGTACGTATGTGTGTATGTGCGTGTGTCTGTGTATGTGTATTTACGTTGGTCTCTGTGCGTCTGTTTATATGTGTGGTACGGTCACAACATGAGAAAACACACATCTGTCTGCACGCAGCGTTGACTCAAACTGTCCCACTTCAAAAGCTAAAACATAACATCTCATTCTCCCAGGCGAGGGCACCGGAGGCCAAGCCCCACAGAGCGTGGCCTTCCTGGCCCAGTATTCCGCTGACCATGCCACTGGCTTGGCCAGCGGACCTTACGTCTTCGACAATGCTATCCTGAACAACGGCAACGGATATGACCCTACCACTGGAATATTCACCGCTCCTGTTTCTGGCGTCTACATCCTGACTGTGCAACTTTTTACAGATGGAGGAGACAGGGAGCATCCCTTTGTGGATATAAAGGTTAGAACAGTCGATTATCTGGTAACAGTGTTGTTAGTTATTGTATAGATACACGTATACGTAATTATAGAGAAAAGGCATTAGCTGTCCAACGTAAAATGCTCCCAGAGATCAACAACAACAAAACTGAAGGATATCGGGCACATGAACAGAAACACAAGAAACAGACTTGATGACGTCAGTCCTGCAGGGAAGAGTCGAGGCAAAGAGAAAACAAGGCCAGCAAAATCCTTCATAGACATCATCGCTGAAGCCTAAGGTAAAATGCTCCCAGAGATCAAAAGAAAATTGAAGTATATCGGGCACATGAAAAGAAACACAAGAACCGACTCGATGACATCAGTCCTGCAGGGGAAAGTCGAGGCAAGGAGAAAACAAGAAAGGCCAGCAAAATCCTTCATGGACAACATCGCTCACGCCTGCAAACTGGAGCTCCATGACATCATACACAGGAGCAGAGACCGTGTCGCCTGGCGACCCTTCGTGACAAAGAGTGGGGCTCCCACCGTCGTCCATGGCGATGGAGATATATGATGAATTGTATAGACTGGCAATTCGGTGAACTTCTGGCCCATAATAGCCCCAGTTTTGGTTTCTACTTCGTTGTATAAAAATTTATACCTTGAAAGTATGTTGAGACAAGTTAAGTGTCAGTTAGCCGTGTTTTGTTAGGATTGTTGTAAGAACATGGCAGATGACAGGTACACCTGTACTCTGCTATTTTCATACCACAATATTGATGAAACACGGCTAACTAACTCTGTTATAGTCTGCTCCTTCATGTTTGGATATTATTGACCAATACGGAGAGGCTTTTCTTCAAATCTCTTTGCTTTTTAATGTTTCAATCTTCGGCATATTTGATTGTAAACTTCTTTGTAGCCTACTTTGACTGCTTAACATTTTGTTTTTCTTATGCGAGGGAAATTAACCACGCACGCACACACGCACACACACACACACACACACACACACACACACACACACACACACACACACACACACACACACACACACACACACACACATACGCACGTACATGTTCACCCACACATACATGCACACGCACATATATATAAACTTATATATAATACAGTCACATCAAATTAGTATTACATATATTTTCGCAATGAATTCCATAGTGAACAAAACTTATGCCACATAATACCAGTTCTCAAATCACTCGTCTGTCCTATTTATATGCGTGTATACATGTACACAACTGTATCGTATTCATCTCACATGTCTCTCAGCTCTTATGACGTTTCATCACGGACTTGTAAACAAACGTCGACGTCCTAAAGTAAATATTCGTGTATATCTCTGATTATTTTGTATCCTTTCCCATCACAAGCCAACTGTGCTATCTGCGCATTTTCCAAATGTGGTGACTGAAGTCGTCCTCAGAACACTGAAACCGAAACCTCTGTTTCAGGTCAACGGCAACACTGTGGCTCGTCAGGCATTTGAAGAAGGAACAGCTAACGAGGACAGCGACTCCACCATGATTACCTGGCAGTTGCAGGCAGGTGACCAGGTGTGGATCGCTTCTGAGGAAGGGCAGGAGTATCACTTCTGGGGCATGTACCACACCTTCTTCACCGGCACCCTCATCTCCCGCACGCCTGACATGCCCCCCCGTACAACCCCTGTCACCATGCCCACTTCTGCGTCCTCTGTATTTTTCTAGACAGACTCACAGGGTGCATTTGCACTCATCTGCGACGGTAGGCTTGAACTGATTTAGTGGATAAGCGTTTACTGGGTGGATACGCACTCATTGATAGAATATGCATTCTCTGGATGGATATAATTACACAATCATTCAGGTGGATATGTGTTCATTGGGAGGATATGTACTTACTGGGAGCTTGCTGAATTCCATTTACTGCTGCTATCGTGGAACTGTTTTTAATTTTGCTGATGTTTCATACACTGTCTGGGAATTCATCATCGCGAAAATTATGCTTTTTTAATTTAAGTTCAAAAGCATACTCGAAAGTGACCCATCAAAATGGTTAAAAAAATAACAACAACAACAACAAAAACAAACAACCCCCCCCCCCCCAAAAAAAAACAAAAAACCCCCAACCAACCAAACAAACAAAAAACAAAAAACAACTGGCACAGCTTCTTTTCCACAATGGGCTTAAAATATCATTTGGGGCACATGATTGATTTTTATTTTTGGCACGTTCATGGATGATAATCTAAGACAGTTCAAAAATGCACTTTTTGTGTGTAAGCCTATGGAAATCATCTCTGCCAACGACCCAGTTTTTTGTCATTTCTGTCGAGCCAACACATGAAATTTCAGCCACCAAATGGTCTTTTAATATCTGAATGGCAAAACAGATGAGGGGCATGACTGTCAGATTTCTGCTCTTAAAACGGAATCTGAAGCCTCAAGAGTTCATTTCTGATCTCCCAATTTTAAAAGTAATTTTCTCAAAGTGACCACTCAGCAATTCCTGATTTAAATCGGATTTTAAAAAGGAACATCAGTAAATCTAATATGAAAGTCAGGAACCTCTGCTTTGTCAAAACAGCCAAATTAGACCTGGCACCTTAGTCAGAGCGGATCACAAGTATGATCAGTGATTCAGGTTAAATCAATCATTAAGCAAAATACATGAATAAATAAGTAAATAGACAGATGGATAGAAAGATAGATAGATAAATAGATAGATAGATAGATAGATAGATAGATGGATGGATAGACAGATAGATAGATAGATAAATAGTTAATAGATAGATAAATTAGTTAAAAGATAGATAGATAGTAGATAGATAGACAGACAGATAGATAGATAGATAGATAGATAGATATATACCAACAAAACCATCAGATTGAGCAATATTTACTTCATTTCTAATCCATCACCTAGTTAGCTTACAATTCCCTGATAACTGATCACCAAATTCTTTTTCTCAATGCTTTTAAGATTCAAGTGTTGACTATCAATTGATACTGGGTTTTTGTTTTTTTTTTTGTTTTTTTACATTAGCAATCAAAACAAAGAAGTGCGCAAAGTATCATGCATGGTACAGTACAGTTGTTGTACGCACAGTAATAACATAATAATGCTTATGAACTTTGTTTTTTGCTTGTTTGTTTGTTTGTGTTTTTAGTATGTTATGACTAAAACTATTTTAATTTGGTCAGATTGATAGAAAATAAAATCATAAAGTTCTAAGTCTCCATAACTGTGTACGTGTAAGTGTGTATCAGTATGTGAGTATCATGAATGTGTATGTGGTGTTGTGTGTGTGTGTGTGTGTGTGTGTGTGTGTGTGTGTGTGTGTGTGTGTGTGTGTGTGTGTGTGTGTGTGTGTGTGTGTGTTGGTGTTCGTTCGTTTCGTTCTTTGATTTAACGTCTTTTCACTATAAGTGTGTGTGTGTTGTGTGTGTGTGTGGGTGTGTTTGTGTGTGTGTGTGTGAGTGTGTGTGTGCGTGCGCGCGCGCGTGTGTGTGTGTAGATACCAAAAAATATGAACAGGAGGACTGATTCACTAATGAAAGGACCAGTAAGAATGGATAGTGTGATGGATACATGGATAAATGATATCCAGATCTGGTACAAATCCATTCGCTCGGCTAAGAATTACACACACGCACGCATTCACACACACATACACACACTTAAACACACACATACACAAATCTCTCTCTCTCTCTCTTTTCACACACACACACACACACACACACACACACACACACACACACACACACACACACACACACACACATACATACATACATACATTCATAAACACACCAGAATGTACGTTTTTTTGTCTAAAATCACTTTAATGAATAGACATTAAATAAAATTAAAAAAACACCACACACACACACACACACACACACACACACACACACACACACACACACACACACACAAACAAACAACACACACACACACACACACAAACAAACACGCACGCGCGCGCACAACACCACGCACACACACACACGCACACCACACACACACACACACACACACACACACACACACACACACACACACACACATTCATAAACACACGAAAATGTACGGCTGAGGCACTGATGATGTTGTAACTGTTTTATTTCGAATGTACAAAACAATACAACTTCGCATAGTAAATAAAACGTCTCATTCACAGAACCATATACTGATCTGAAGCACAATTGCCCCCCCCCCCCCCCCCCCTTTTTTTTTTTTCCACGGGATACAAAAAAAATAAATGTCCACACTGAAATCTGCTTGATACCAGTGTTGACACTTGAAAGGAAACAACGACAAATCGCTGTGTCTAGAAACATGCTGTACGTGCAGGCGTCACCACCGCAGAGGAGAAACGAACTCGACTGTTGACAGGCACAAGAGAAAGAAGGAAAGCTGCAGCAGTGATCACAAGGCACACCATCATCAGCCTTCGTGTGCGTCACCTGCTCCATGGATTGCCACTCAAGAATTGGCTTGTTCGGCCACAGCTGACTGTTGTTCCACGTCCAAATGAATCCTCAGCCGCGGGTGCATCTATTGTCTAATCAGACATCACTGTTCATGACTAAAAATAGTATTTCCTGCAGATCAGGATCTGTCTCTCTCATGCGCACACACACACACACCGCGCGCGCGCGCGCGAGAAAGAAAGAAAGAGAGAGAGAGAGAGAATGAAAAGAGAGAGACATAGAAAGCGAAAGAGAGAGAGAGAGAGAGA
>JAPXFY010000015.1:58065771-58138271 GCA_030674185.1 Monoplex corrugatus | reverse complement strand
TTACTCCACTCTCTCTCTCTTTCTCTTTCTTTCTCTCTCTCTCATTCGCCACGTCTCTTTTTCTATCACTCTTCCCCATTTTGCTCTCTGTCTCTGTCTTTCTCTCTCACAGCTCTCTCTCTCTCTCTCTTTTACAACTCTCTCTCCTCTCTCCACCATCTCTCTCTCTCTTTACCACTCTCTCGGCCTCTCTGTCTTTCCTTCACCATAGATCTCTATCTCTCCTCTTGTGTGTCTAGCTGTCTGTCTTTCTCTCTGTCTGTCTCTCTCTTTTCTTTCTCCGTCTGGGTATCTGTCTCATTCATTCTCTCTCTCTCTGTCTCCCCCCCCCCCTCTATCTCTCTGTCCCTCTCTTCCCCATCTGTCTCCCTCTTACAGCTCTCCCCCCTCCTCTCTGTCTTCCCCACCCGTCTCTCTCTCTACCACATCTCTCTCTCTCTGCCCCATTTTTCTTTGTTTCTCTTTTTGCCATCATTCTCTCTCTCTCTCTCTCTCTCTCTCCACACACCACACACCACGCACACACGCACTATCATCTGAAAAATAACACTGCACAGACGCTTACTGCGTGCAATGGAAAGTGTTTGGGCTTTTCCTGAAACAGAGATAAAAGAAAAGTGAAGGAAAGGAAAATACAATTGGAGAACAAGCAAGTTTGCCAAACGGCCTGTATGTGTGTTTGTGGGCTGTTTGTTGAGTGTTGTCCAGATATATCTGTAGATTTGTCGTGATATGTACATATATGCGTGTTTCCTCTTTGTTGTTGTTGATGTCATTGTTCTTGCTGCTGCTGTTGTTGTCTGGTCTGTGAGACGAGTTTATACAAAACATCTAGTTGTGTTGTGATTCAGACCTTTAATTATCTATTTATTTACTTTATATATCTGTTCCTTTTTTCTACAGATAAGATACACAGATACACATGTCATTTACATGTAACCAAGATTATTCTGGTGATAGGCTGATACAAGTACCAGTATAACATAGACTACGTAACACATAGGCTAGGTAGGGGTTAAGGCATGTGCCATGATCGCCATACACGTGGTACCTGTGACGTTAGTCATTTGATTTAGTGCATATGCCATATGCACTAAATGGCTAACGTCACAGGTGCCATGGCACATGATAGGGATCGTTCCGAGCGCGGAGACGTCATCTTGAGAAACTGAAACTGAAACTACACAGTGTGTGTGGAATTTAGAAAATACACTGATGGAAAAAGCCACCAAAGTAACGCTGCAGCGACTTTGCAGCACGGAGCAATCCTGTCTTTCGATTCAGGACACTTATTCCTAAACAGAATCTTTTTTCTGCTTTTTCCATGAAATTAATCTGATCCCCAAACAGTTCAAGAGGGAAATAACTCCATTGGCGCTCGTTTTGAGATGAGAAATGACAGTTTCAGAAGTCGTTTATTGAAGTTTGTGGGGAAAGAATAGAACTAATAAAGTGGATCTTGAAAATATTATGAAGTGAATTATTTCCGTAAGAAATAAGAATGCGAATGATTCTTCTGCCGAATAATTTGCAATAACCAGTTTTCATTACATATTCGTGTCAACTACTAACCAGGGGCAGTTGCCATGAACGCTGAAGCAGAGCAGTGTATGCTTCGTCTTCTACAGTTGGATGCATCCCTTCATGAGCAGAAACAGCCAGACGGTAAAGCAGACGCTCTCAGGAATCTTGCATTTGAGCTACAGTTTTCTTCTATGAAAAATCGTGAAACTGAAAGGTGTGGAATCATATGTCGAAAGATAAACTATATAATATCATCATGATCATATCATGGCATTGTCTGTGTGTCATCTTGAGTAATGAATGACTATAATTATTAGTATTAGTATTACTGATAGAGAGAGAGAGAGAGAGAGAGAGAGAGAGAGAGAGAGAGAGAGCACCTTTTCTGTGTTACTAAGTGGTATTAAGCATGTTAACCCTTTGATTCCCGCACCCTGTTCTCCAGCTATCCGCATTGTCAACCATGGTGGCAAAACAAAAACTTAACCCTTCGACTCCCTCACCTTATCCACCAGCATCTTGCAGGAAGCTGGTGGATAGTGTGCAGGACTCAAAGGGTTAAGTTTTTGTGGTTGGTGGAAAGGGGCAGAAGTCAAAGGGTTAATGTTTTTTTATTTTATACCCAACCCTTGCCATGGAGGTCCACAGTAATAGTAATACACAGTGTCTGTTGTGTGTGTTACTGTGTGAGGTTCCATTACAGTGTTATGTGCTGTCCTTAAGTTGTACATGTCTCTTCATGAGTTTAAAGCAGAATGACTGGCATAGTGATTGTACCAATTTTGAAGCTTGTTCGGTAGGGTTAGAGACTTTCAGCATGTTCATGAGACTGCACAGGCAGTAGCCTATAAACCATGTTAGAGTGCTAAGAGACTTTGGGGGGGGGGGGGGGAGGAGGAGATACTCTCTCTCTCCATTAAGTGATGAAAGAAAATAGTGCATGTGTGTGTACATGTGCGTGTGCATGTATGTGGGGTGAATATGTGCGTGCACATGTGTGTGTGTGTGTGTGTGTGTGTGTGTGTGTTTGTGTGTGTGTGTGTGTGTGTGTGTGTGTGTGTGGTGTGTGTGTGTGTGTGTGTGTGTGTGTGTGTAAAAACTGCCTAATTCAGTGTTCATGAAATCATAAAGTGCTTTGATATTTTGAGACAGAGTGTGGAGTCTATGATAAATTATAGAGGTCTACAGTTTAGAGTCTGTTTGGAGTTTGGAGTTTGTCCAAGAGGGAATCAGTGCACTCAGACTCTTCCTTATACACTGTACCCAAATTTACCAGCAATTATATGACAGATGCTTTGAGCCTGCTCAAATCCCTGTACCCAGTGTGCTGGCAAGGTCTTGAAATAAACCAGGGGAGGGAGGAGGGGAGGGACCTGTGAAACACTAAGCTGAATCCATGAGAACAATGGAAATATGAACAGGGGCAATGAATATGCTGGTTTTTAAAGTTGTGAGCTGGGATTGAACTGAAGATAGTAGTTCTTAACTCTACAGATCTGATAGTTCAAAAGAGCCAACCAGTCCGTGTGTAGAGATCTAGGGAGGAGAATAACAGGCTTGGTTAATGCCTATGGCTGTGCTGCATGAAGAGTGTTCGGTCAGGGTGATGCATCAGTTTTGTTGTTTTGTTTTGTTTTGGTCTTGTTCCATTTTCTTTGCCACTTTAATGGCCACAGACACTTGGACAATTCTATAAATCTTATGATGATGATGATGATGGGATGACAATCTTGACTTTATAGAGTTCTGTCTGGGATTAAGACAGCATGACAGTGCTGTAAATCTGTGCTCATATCATGATTTATCCTGGTATCAGTTGGGCCTGAGAGATATATGCGGCTGTTCAAACACCATGATTTCTGGTCACTTAGTTGTGACCTACTTATCTCTAGCACCACTGCTTGCTAGCTGAGTCATGCACCCTTTTTGTTCTGTTAAATTCAAAAAGCATTATTGTATGTGCATTTTCTTATCTAAAATGAATTTTTTCTCACAGATCTCATGCGGTTAGAGCATTTCAAGAACAGTATGAAAGCATTGTAGACTGCCTTGATCAAAGTGCAGGTAAGAATCACCATTTTAATTTTGTTTATGTCCTTTGGTGTCTGTATTTCTTCATTGGTTGCTGCATTTGTGTAGGTTTTTAGTTTTAATGCTTAAACTATTACTAGTACTAGTAGTAGTATTTGTGGTTGTTTGTGATTTTTTCATATCTGAGATGTAAACTTGTCAGTTACTGTTTTTTTCTTCTTTCTTTCTTTCTCCCTAAGGATCTTTATTTCATAGGGTAGAGGTTACTCCAAGTACCAGCAGCCAAGTCCCAAATTGGGCATTTGGCGGGGAGAGGGGGGAGAGAGAGAAAGGGGGGGGGGTGGGGGACAGAGGAAACTTAGGAGTACACTGTTTGATTTTGTTAGTGGAGGAATAAACATGCAAATTTATTTATGATTACATAGTTTACACTGTACATATATTTATTTCAGGTTTAAATAATTTTGCTGCTGGAGCATTATCTCTGTGTGGGAAAAATAGAAATGGTAAGTGATTTTTAGCTGTATATATTTATCTTTTTTGTTTGTTTGTTTTTTGATGTTGTTGGTGGCATTGAAGATCACTGAAGTTTAGATCAAACAATATTCATCTTAAATGTTTTTGACAAATGGTATGTCTGTATGTCTGTTTATGTGTGTGTGTATGCATGTGTGTGTATTTCATCTTGAATGTTTTTGACAAATGGTATGTCTGTATGTCTGTTTATGTTTGTGTGTATGCATGTGTGTGTATATGTGTGTATGCATATGTGTGTGTGTGTAGTGTGTCAGTGTGTGTGTGTGTGTGCATGTGTGTTGTGTGTGCACATATGTCTGTCTTTGTGTTGTGTGACAGAGACGTGGTAGTAAAATGTTCTCAGCTGTTTCTGGATGGATCTTTACCAAATTTGGTTTTGGAATCATGAATGTATCAGTTCAGATGTAATGACACCAAGGTATATGTGCCTAAAACCAGCACTTTTTGAGGAAGATGTGTGAGCAGGAGGGGAAGACAAGAAGAGAGCAGAATGTAGGAGGTGGAGTGAAGGGAAATCAAGTTGGATTTGAAACGAGGAAAAATGTAAGCTAACGAAAACTAACAAGACAAAAAAAGAGTAAACCAAACAGAAACAAACAAAACAAACAAACAAACAAACAAACAAACCAAACAAACAAACAAAAAACAAACAAACAAACAAACAAACAAACAAACAAAGCACACAAAAAAACCAGTAGCAGACAACAACAAATTATGTACGGAATAATAATATGCTGGAAAAGCAAAAACAAAAACAAATAACAGCTCATATCTGCAAAGTCTAATGAGTTGGCTGTCCACGAGCTTTTGGTCTTGTGATGAGACCAAAGAATGCTGGACATTCTACTTACTAAAGACTTACTTAAAACTTTACAGGTGACATTTGTTTGGTTTGAATAGCAAATGCAGGAAACAGCTTCCATGCAGGGAAGATCTATACTACTTATCTGTTCATACTTATAAAATCTCTTCTATCACTTCGAAGAATACAACACAGAACTAATGTGGAACTTGGACACCTTTAAAATGAAATTGCTCATGCATTTACCATTAATAACAACCAAAACTTGATGCTGTTTACTGAATTTATAGTACACATAATCATTGTCAGTGTATGTAATGAAATATGATAACATGTCTGAATTCTTGACAGTCTACAGGTGTATGATAAGTTTCTATTTGTTTTTTTTCTCTTCTTGTTATAAATTTTTTTTCTGCTGCTAATTTTCCTTCACCAAATGCGTATGTACTTGTATTTTAAGCATACGGAATTCGATTTTTTGTTGTATTGTGAAGACAGTTTTGATTTGCTTTTGTATCACTTGTTTAAAATGATTTTAAAAGAAATACTGATCTGTTTGTGTTTATGTGTACAGAAAGTGACAAATGGGTGTCATCTCTTAATAAGGACACACTGACCTCCATGAAATGTGTGAAAGAGTTCATCAGCAGGTGTAAGGTGAGCTGGAGAGTTTGTTTGTTGGGTTTGATTCTTTTGTTCTGTTTTCGCAGCAGACTACTGAGTGAAATTTGGATTGTTGTCCCTTGAGAGAGCATGTTGCTGTTGGCACTGTGCAGGTTTACCCTGTTTTGTGTGTGTGTGTGTGTGTGTGTGTGTGTATGTGTGTGTGTGTGTGTGTGTGTGTGTGTGTGTGTACACCTATGAAAATTTCCTCTGTGGGGATGTGGGGAGGGAGGGGGGCTCTTTCAGTATAAATAGTACCCCCACCTTCTGGAAATTCTTTGCTGGAAATTCCCTCTTCTGTTACTCTCTTTGTTTCTGCCTTGGGTTTTTTTTTGTTTTTTGTTTAAATTTGATTTCTGTCATTCCTATCATTTTCTGCCTTGCTGGTCCATTCACCTGCAATGTTTTCAATCAAGTCTTACGTACTTTCTCTTAGGATTGACAATTGGATAGGTCTAACTTACTCTTAGGATTGACAGTTGGGTACATGTATTAAGTGCATTTTTGGTTGTAGGGAATTGAGATATGTGGAAGGAATTTTAGATAATTCAGGCCCATTTTTATGTTTTAGGTCCTTAGTTATGTATAAGCTTGTATTCCGTTTTTTTTTTTTTTTTGGTTTGTTTTTTTAACCCTACCAGACCTTAGCCCCTGAGCGTAATTGTGCCCCTGCCTGGCCTCCTGAGCAAAATTTTGAAAAAAATGTATATACGTTAGAAAACTGTTCATATCATGCACACCAATGGTTAGAATTATATGAAACGTGGAGAGATATAGGCCTATCTTTCATCTAACGCCAGTCCAACCCTCAATCACACAAGCATCTCCCCTATCACTTGGTTGGGGGGTACGGGCACACCCCCTTCTTCCAACACTCTGTCTCGACCTACTTCTTTCATTGTCAGAATCATCACTTTCACTCAATGCTTCATCAACGTAATCATCGTCACTTGAATCGGAAACGTATTCCTGATCAAATTCTCCAATCTGCAAAATGTCCACCACTTGTTGAACTGTGAAGCGAATTGGCCTCGCCCGTTTACTTGTTGAAGTGCTTGGTTCATCACTAGCTCGCTTCATGGTCAATTTTGCACCCAAATCACCTCAAAATACCATCAACACAAAGGCAGACAGTTGCAATAGGCTGAACACACGCTCACGCGACGCTTAGCAACGGTCCGGTAGCTATTTTTAGCTCTTGATAAAGTGACGATCGTGTGAGTGTGCTATTCCCGCTATAGCGGGAACTTGGTATATAGTCATTTTCGTCATTCCCGCAATAGCGGGAACTCGGTCTGGTAGGGTTAAATTCCCTGTGTGATAAGTTGGACGAGTGGTCAACACCAGGAGCATATCCTTAGATTATGTGCGCAGTGACAGTGCATTGATATGTGTACTTAATTTCTTTTAATCTTTTTTTCCTGTTGAAGTATTGTATATGTTTTGAAATGGTTATAGACCTGTTGTGGCTGTACGCAGCCTGCTGGGCTTTAAACAAAATTAACAATAACAATAACCCATGAAAATTGATTTTTACATAATTTTGTAGAGAATAAATCTTATTGCTATGGGTTCTTTGTCATGTGCAGAGTGCATGCAGCATATAGGATGTTGGTTATTATCTCATCCAAAATACTCAAAATGATGATAAATGTATGCAAAGAGAAGGGATACAACTATGTTCATGCCCAGAGAATGTGGTCTTTTTTGTTTTTTTCTCAGCTAAATGGAGTTTATTCACATGGCTTGACCATGTACTTTTTTTGTTCCCCTGACAGGCGGAATCAGCAAGACTGATGCCATCTTCTGACAGCAGTCCATTGTGGCCTGAAAGAGAGGATGGAACTTCATGCAGACGAAAACCCTTGTTCAGAACATCTGTTGGCCGTTCAGACCAGCCTGTGTTTAAACCAGTCGGTCTGTCAGATAACTCAGACAATGGAGGTTAGTGTGTGCATGTGCATGTGTGTGTGTGCGTGCGTGTGAGTGTGCATATGTGTGTGTGTGTGTGTGTGTGTGTATGTGTGTGTGTGTGTGTGTGTGTGTGTGTGTGTGTGTGTGTGTGTGTTGTATGTGTTTTGACAGAAGCATCAAGATTACCACACACAACAGTTTTAGGAAATTGATTTGATAATGGTTGGATATTTGGGTCACATTTCCAGCCCAGCTGGAAATTACAGATGCTTCAGATTAGAATAGCATGACAAAACTTGAGTTATGTAGTCATAAAAGCTTTTCAATGTACAAGACAAAATATTTACACAAATGTTGATCAGATGTAGCCCAGCAGGGAGTCAAGATTTAATTTTGGTTTGGTTTCTGTTTGCTTGAATAGTGGCAATCACTTTAAATCTTTTATGTTCAGTGTGGCTGTTATTTGTTTACTCTCAGGATTACAGCACTAAAAACAGAAGTAATGTAGAGACACCAGAAAAAATGTCAAGGCATCAGGAAAAGATTGTTTATTTATCTTAACCCTTTGACTCCCATGCCCTGTCCATGAGCATCCTGCTTTGTCAACCATGCTAGTAAAGCAAAAATTGTACCTTCAGACTCCCTCACCCTATCCACCAACTTCCTGCAGGAAGCTGATGGACAGGGTGAGGGAGTCAGAAGGATCAGTTTTCGCAGTTGGTGGATAGGATGTGGGAGTCAAAGGGTTAAACATGTTTCAACAGATAGATAACAATGGCAACAGTTTTCATTCTGATGAATCTATGCCTACTGCTAGCTTGTCTTGGGTAGAGCGTCATGCTGATGATGCAGGGTTCATGTGATCGACCCTCATGTTGATCACAGGGTTTTTGTAACAGACTATTCTTCTTTTGGTTAAGCCATGGATGCAGAATCGTATTTCTTGAGTTCAGTTCCAGCCTGCAGTATGATAACTGGCCTGTTCACTGTCTATTTTAATACTCAGATCATTCTGGTAATTCACTCTTGTGTTTTATAGGTTCCTTTCTCTGCTCCATCCCTCCCCATTTCAAGATCTTGCCAGTGCATTGGGTTTTGCACAGGTTCAAGGATTTGCCAGACAGTCACTGGTAAATTTGGGTGGATTGCGTATGGAACGTGTGTAGTGCAGTGAATCCCTCTTGAACAAACCCTGAACTCATGAACTCCAGTATACTTATCTTATGTCCAACAAACTCTGAACTACAGTATACTTATCTTATGTCCAACAAACTCTGAACTCCAGTATAATTATCATGTTTAGTGAAACAAACTCTGAACTCCAGTATACTTATCATCTTATGTCAAACAAACTCTGAACTCCAGTATACTTATCATGTTTTGTCAAACAAACTCTGAACTCCAGTATACTTATCATCTTATGTCAAACAAACTCTGAACTCCAGTATACTTATCATCTTATGTCAAACAAACTCTGAACTCCAAGCTGTGAACTCCAGTATACTTATGTCAAACAAACTCTGAACTCCAGTATACTTATCATCTTATGTCAAACAAACTCTGAACTCCAGTATATTTATCATCTTATGTCAAACAAACTCTGAACTCCAAGCTGTGAACTCCAGTATACTTATCATCTTATGTCAAACAAACTCTGAGCTCCAAGCTGTGAACTCCAGTATACTTATCATTTTATGTCAAACAAGCACTGAACTCCAAGCTGTGAACTCCAGTATACTTATAATCTTATGTCAAAAAGATCTGCCAGGACTGTACAATTGGGAAGTTGTATACTGTTTTTAGTCTAAGTGTTGTGCATTTATTCTTTTCACTCTATTGTATACGCTTGACAAAGGACAGTTGGCTGAAACTTTGCACGATCTTATTTTGTTATATACATTCTACTTCTATTTTGTGTTTTTCTGGATCTGATGTCAACCTTTGAACTCCAAGCTTTGAACTCCAGTATACTTATCACCTAATATGTCTGTTATCTTTGTAATGGTCATCATGGTCTAATCATATTGTTTAACCACAGACAATTCACTTTCAGGCAGAGAAGTCTCTGTGCCAAGCAAGCCAAGCAGTGGTGCTGTTTGGCAGTCTGCATTTCCACAGACTGGTGGTGCATCATGTCCATCTGCTTCTTTCTCTACTTTTGGAAAGGTTCAACTTTCAGTTTCACTCTTTGTGTTTTTGTATATGTATATAAGTGCATGTTTGCACATGCATACTTATGTGCACGCATGTGTGTGCATGTATAAGCAGATGCATACGTTTTTGTACTTGTGTACATTCAGATGTATTCTGATGTAGTTGTTTATCCTTGTTGTCTGTGCACTGGGTCTGTAAGCTCAGTCTGTTTAAATGCCAGGCTGTTAACATATGGTTCGTGGATTAGGCCCTTGGTTATGCCTTGGCTTTTCAGTGTGAACTGCACAGTTGATGAAAATCCATGAGCTCGAGATTTGATATCTCATATTCAGTCCGAGCCAGCAGCATAAAATCTGGCCTGTTTGCTGCCTGTCTTAAAGCTCCAGTCATTCTGATGGTATCAGCTTGGTGTTTCATATGTCCCATTCCCCCACCCTCTCCCTTTTTCAAGACTGCCAACATATAGGGTTTGGTGGAGTGCATGTAGAATTGTGTGAGTAATGAATCCCTCGTGAACAAAATTCCAAACTCCAAACTGCATAAGCGAGTTTGAAAATGTTTGTTTCAGCCAGGACAGAGGCCTGCACGAGACGGCAGATTTCGAGACGAGGCTGACATGGAGGAGGATGGTATGGGAGCAACAGGGCCTGATAGACCTCCAGTCCCTAGAAATGCCTTCAAGACTGCTAGAGAACAGCTGGTGAGTGCAACACTTACTGTGTTATTTGTTGTTGTTTTTGTTGCTTTGCTTGTTTTTCTCTTTTTTGTTTGTTTTTCAGTGTTTTTTGTTGTTGGCTTTTTCTTTTTTTGTTTTTGTTTTTCACCATTCAGTTTTTCTCAGCTTATTCCACGATGAATTGAGTGGTCACATGAGACTGAGTTTACAGAGACCAAAGAGGAGTTATTGGAGTTATTTCAAGAGGGATTCACCGTGCTCAGACAACTCCATATGCCTTCCACCCAAATCTGCCAGCAATTATCTAGCAGATTTCCTGAGCCAGCAGAAAATCCTATGTGCTGGCAAGGTCTTGAAACGGAGAAAGGGGAGATAGGTCCTTACCTATCAGACACTAGGCTGACACCACACAGAATGATGAAAACATTAAGATGGGCAGTGAACAGACCAGTATTTAATGTTGTGGACTGGGGTTGAACTGGAGATATCAGATCTTGAGCCCATGGCTCTACCAACTAGCCCTCGCTAGATGCATGTATGCATGTCGTTTTGCCTACAGGTGGTTCATGTGGTATGTTGCTGCACAGTCTGCTTATTCTCTGTTAGTTAGGGTGCATGCAGACTTGATGTTCTATATGTGTATGGACACAAAGGGAACTTGGGCACTAACAGGTCTGCGCACATGTTGACCGAGGTGATCAGAAATAAAATTGTCCGCCCTTCACCACCAGGTGGGAGGTACGCAGTCAGGATCGAACCCATTGACTGTTGCACCTGTTATGTTTCATTTGTGTTTTTTTTCGGAATGGGTTAGGAGGAGATGTACGTATGTAAGTGTGCACTGTGATGAATGTCAGAATTGTATAAGAACAGTTGTGCATTTGTTTTTTTTGTCTGTGACACATGTGAGATGGGAATATAAAGGCTCTGTAAGGAGAGATGGGGTTTAAGATGGGTGTGTCTGGATGTATGTATTTGTATATGTTGTGTGTGAGTGTGGGTTTGTGTATGTGCATGTGTCTGTGTGTGAATGCGTGAATTTCAAAGCTGCCAGAGAACAGTTGGTGTATGGACTTTTTATATGTAAATGATGGGATGATGGTGGAGGGGGATGGGAAAGATAGATGTGCACATGTGTGCTGTTATATGTCTGTCTTGTCTGTATGGGGGGAGGGGGTGTTGAGGTAAGCATGTACACACATGCGCACTTGTGTGTATATGTGTATGTATGAGAAAGAGAGACGAAAGAAGGAGAGTGTGGTGTTGTGTGCGGTGTGTGTGTGTGTGTGTGTGTGTGTGTGTGTGTGTGTGTGTGTGTGTGTGTGTGTGTGTGTGTGTGTGTGTGTGTCCATATGGCTTTGGATATCTTATCAGAATTTTGTACCATGTATCAGTTTAAGCATTGTTTATACCTTTTTTTCCAGTTATGATCTATTACTAAATATATTAGTGCACAGAGCATACTTTGACATGGACTATTTGCACTGTACAGGTGAAATTCTTTTTTTTTTTTATTATTATTGTTATTGGCATCTCATATTTGTGTAATTTTTGTAATAATTTAAATTTTCACTCTTTTTATGACAGGTAATAGATCAGAGCAAAAAGTATGGTGGTCAGGACAAAGGGGTGGCCACTTACTCATATGGCGCCAGCAAGAAATCACTTGGAACAAGGTAAGACAGCAGGAGGGGATGATATAGTGGTTAGAGTGCTTGTTCCTAGAAGCTGAGATTAAGCACACTATTTTATTTGGTAGATGGTTGGATGGCTGGCTTTGTGCCTTAGCTTGCAGTATCCTGTTTACTAATTGATGTAGGTAGATAAGCAAAGACAGGTATGTAAATTGGCCTGTGTGCTAATAGTATCTGCACTGTTGGAAAATAAAGTTTCATTTCATTACACTGCCCCAGTTTACCCAGTGGTAAATAGATACCTGTTGCTAAATAGGGACAGGACAGATAAATTAGTGGCAGACAAAAGACGGGTTTAGGGACTGGTAAGGTAAAACAGCGACAGAGAGAGGGTAGACACTGCCTTCATAATGCTAGCTCCGGATGAAACTGAAGTCTCTCATACAGGTTTGGGGAAACCTTTATCTTTGCTCTAGGAGGAATGTGTCACCTGATGCTTAAAGTACCTGCTTAGGATGCGAGAAACTGGTTCAAATCATGAATCAGAAAGGGTTTTTTCCTTCTCTATCCTTGAGCCTCAGTGGTGGTCAAGGGGGTTAGAAGAGATGTTTAACTGAGGTCCCACTTGCATCATGCACTCAGTACACAATAAAGATCATAAAGGTCCCTCAGTTGTCCTTGGCAAGATTTTCTTAAGTAAACAGAAATATAGACATAAGAAGGGAAAAGAAATGGGTGGCGCTGCACTGTGGCGATGTGCTCTCCTTGGGGAGTGCAGCCCAAATTACACATTGTTAAATACATTGTAGACAAGTAGAATAATATGAAATGAATTATGTAAAATGAAATGAAAAAAATTTTAAAAAAATGACTAAAATAGAATACAATGAAAAATTGTTGTAGAATAAAAAATGGAATTAGAAAAAGGAAATAGCACTTTCTTGAGAAAACCAAAAGCTGAAACTTGTTTTAATTGCTTTGACTCTCTCATCCTTTCCACAAACAGCAGACACTAAATGCACTGCATGACCCTATGGTAAAGGAGAAAAGTAAAAGTGTCAAGTTTTTGATTTGATGTCATAGCTGATAATGCTGGAAGCCATTGGACAGGGTTTGAAAATCAAAGTCTTAAGGGGCTTGATAAGTTGGTCTGTTTCTGTGGATGTTTCTTTAATGATTGTTTGAGACATTGCCCCAAGAACATTGTTTCTTTTTTTTTTTTTTTTTTTTTTTTTTTTTGTCGTAACAGACGAGTTAACAGTAGATTTCTGCATGTAGAGTTTTATTTTGTTTTGTTTTTTGTTTGATCGTTTGCTTTTTTGTTCATGGGATGCAACTGGAGTATGAGAGCAGTTTGTATGTATGGCTGTTTTTGTTTTGTTTTGTTTTACCTCACCATCATACTCCATATGCATTAGATGAGTTAACAGCAGTTTTGTGATCCCTACTTGCAGACGCGGCCCAAGCAACAGGTTTATTCCTCCAGTGCTCAACAGAGACAGTGATGGGTGAGTGTGCTTAGTCAGTGCTGGGCAGTGAATAGGTTGTGTCTTGTCCTTTACCCAGTTACAGAAAAGTTTGGGAAAATTGTGTACGTGTAGTGTGGTGTGTCTGTGTGTGAGCATGTGTGTGTGTGTCTGTGTGAGTGTGTGTGCATCTATGTGAATATAAATGTATGTGTATTTGTGCATCTCTGTGCGTGCATGTGTGTTTATATGTGTGTGTATGTGTATGTGTATGTGTATGTGTGTGTGTGTGTGTGTATGTGTGTGTGTGTGTGTGTGTGTGTGTGTGTGTGTGTGTGTGTGTGTCTGTGAGACAGAAAGAGAGAGAGAATAATGATGTGGTTTTGTAAATTGATATATTTTTTTAAATTACCAACTGATGTCGGTTCATATTTGTGCAACAGTGTATGTATACGTTATGCTATGTTAAAGTGGATTTTATGTTTTGCTCTCTTTTGAATTTCGATGAAGCTGTCAAGCTTGAGAGTGGATTAGGTAGACACAAAAGAATAAATAGAAAAGCAGAATATGTAAGTTTGTGATGACAGTGTCTTAGGCTATGAGTTTCACTTGATTTTTTAATGTTATAAATTCTGTGTCACTGTTTGAAGTTTATTTCCAAAAAATATCTTCAATTAAATTAGTTTATTTAGTGTTTAATTTCACATCTGGAAGGAGACAATTGAAATTGCAAAATATATCAACATTTTCTAAAATGGTATATTTTCATTCTGAAAAATTCCTATTGTAAGGTAATTTCGAATGTTCTTTTTCATTCTGTCGGACCATTATGTATTCTTTTGGCTGAATGTTGTTTGTTGATTCCATTGGAGTTTTTTGTATTTGCTTCTATCGTCATGCCCCAATTGGAGTTATGGATCTGTCAAATATTAATGTTGAGGGAAAAAAAAGTGGGCATTCACCTGAAAACCTACTCATACCTTCAAGAACTTGTCAGTTGTGTATGAGTACATATTTTACCATGTTTGGGTCATAGGCGTGTCTTAGTGAAAAGTTGTAAATACAATAGGCTGTGTTAACAAAGATAGCGAATAATTATTTTTAAGCAAGTGTAGTCCTTTTGAAATCAGACTTCATTATGTAAATTGTGTTTGTATGGTCTGATGAATATTTTCTTGATTTGCTTCACAAATTTGGTCTTAAAAAGACCATGCATAAAATGATTTGCATAGAATTTTTCAAGGTACAGAAAGATCTAAAAAATCATGTACAGATATACATTCACGCATGCATATATATACACACATAGAGCTTTCAAAGTTTGAGAGTTATATGAAACTGTTGTTTCATGGTCCAGGTTGTGACTGTAGTTTTCTTATTTCAGTGAGACAGGTAGCAGTTATGGCCCACCTCGAGGAAGTGGGGTTGGTAGCTCTGATAAGCCTGGGGAGCCTGTTGATGAACGTCTCAAAGGCATTGAACCCAAAATAATTGAGCTCATCACTAATGAGGTAGGGTATTTATCGTGAGTTTGTGACTGTGACTGTAATCTCATTGTTGTTTTACTGTTTGAAATTAGTGTATGTTTGGGATGTATTGGAATGAGAGGAAGATGTGGCTTGATTCTATTTTATTTCTCTTTTTGTGTGCATGAAAGAGATACAGTCTATTCTGCAGGAACAATACTGTTCTTAGTATCCTGTAGAAAAAATGGCAGTTATACTTCAGAGTAACTCCTGTAGAAAAAAGGGCAATTGTGCTTCAGAGCAACATATAGTTCTGTGAATCAGATGTCTTTATTTGTTATGGGAAATGGAATTGATCTGTACATTTGAAATGAAACAGTTACAAGATCAATGCATCATCCATATAGTGTGTGTGTGTGTGTGTGTGTGTGTGTGTGTGTGTGGTGTGTGTGTGTGTGTGTGTGTGTGTGTGTGTGTGTTCTTACCAGGGTGAATGGATTTGTAGCATACATACCAAATATGGATATCATTCGTCCATTCATCTGCCATCTCACCTGTATATATTGCTGCTTTCATTTATGAATCGGCACTCCTGTCCATATTTGACATTTCACACACATGTGCAAACACACACACACACACGCATGCACGCACGCACGCACGCACGCACGCACGCACGCACGCACGCACGCACGCACGCACGCACGCACACACACACACACACACACACACACACACACACACACACACTCTCTCTGTCACTCTCTCTGTCACTCAATCACTCTCTCACACTCACATACACGCACAGTGACACACGCCTACACCTGCACAGTTATGGAGACTAATGAAAGAGCTTTATATTTTATTTTCTATCAACCTTTTCAGTCACAACGTTGTGTTTGTCGATAAAAAAAGTCTCAAAAGTGTTACTTTAGTATTAATGTACATACCTCTACTGTATTGTACCACACATGATCCTTTGCGCATTTTTGTTTTGATTACTAATGTAAAAACAGCACAGTGTTAATAAACAGACAGCACTTGAATCTTAAAGAAAAAAACTGATGGTTAGTTATCAGGGCAAAGCAAGCAAATCATTTTATGATTGGGTGCATTATGAAGAAAATAATTAATTACTGTTTAATCTGGTGTATGTTTTTTTGTTTGTTTTGGTTTTTGTTAATGATTGATTTTTGCATCATATATGTAACCCGCTGTGACTAAAGGGTCCGGTCTAATTTGGTGTTTTTGGCATTTTGACTCACTGAAAACTGCAATTTCTTATCTTTCATGAAAGATTTACAGATAGTCCTTTCTTAAAACAGGATTTACAGCCATTTTCAATCAGAAATTGCTGGGGTGGCCACTTTGAGAAATCAACTTTCAAATTTGGGAGATCAGAAATGAACACATCTTAGCAATAGGCTTCAGATTCCATTTGAAGAGCTGAAATTTGACTGTCATGGTCCTCATCTGTTTTGTCATTTAGACATTAAAGGCCACTTGGCTGAAATTTCATGTGTTTGCTCGACAGAAATGACAAATAGTGGTCATTTTTAGAGATATTTTCATAAGGCTAGCATACACAAAAGTGCATTTTTAGACTGTTTTGGTTTCATTAGTCTTGGATTGTCGCCCATGATAGAAAAATGGTCTAGATACTGAACATGCTAAACGGTCAAAATCAGTCATAAGCTGTAAGTGGTATTTTCAGACCGCTGAGTAAAAGAAGCTGTGCCAATTTTTGCCACTTAGATGGAATGGATCATTTTTAATTTCATATGTATCCAGTATGCTTTTGCATTTAAAACAATAGAACATCGTTGTTTTTTTTTCCATGATCAATCCCCAAATCGTGTATAAAAATATGAAAAAAGTTCCATGACTCTAGCAGTAAGTCGCATTCAGCAAATGCCCATTGAGTGCATATCCATCCATTGAGCACATATCCACCCAGTGAGCGCATATCCACCGAGTGATGCATATTCTGTCAGTGAGTGCACATCACCAGTAAACACATATCCACTAAACAAGAGCAGGCCTACCAACTGAATGCAAATGCACGCAGTGAGTCTGTCTAGAAATTTACAGGGGAAGCAGAAGTGGGCATAAGAACAGGGGTTGTACGGGGTGGCATGTCAGGCGTGCGGGAGATGAGGGTGCCGGTGAAGAAGGTGTGGTACATGCCCCAGAAGTGATACTCCTCCCCTTCCTCAGAGGCGATCCACACCTTGTCACCTGCCTGCAACTGCCAGGTAATCATGGTGGAGTCGCTGTCCTCGTTAGCTGTTCCTTCTTCAAATGCCTGACGAGCCACAGTGTTGCCGTTGATCTGAAACAGAGGTTTTAGTTTCAGTTTTCTGAAGATGACTTCACCATGCTTGGAAACTGAAACTGAAAGCTCAGAGGGCTTGTGATGGAAAAGGATCCAAGATAATAAGAAAGAAGAATAAATACTTATTATGAATGAATACTTACACTGCACCTGGGTTTTTTTTTGTCACTGCTCCCGAGCCAGTCATGCCAGTTCTCCAACACATCTTCAAACTCACCAAAATTGAGGTCAACATGAGAGTGAGGCATGTAGGGGCTCAGAATCAGGGACAAATTTTTGCACTGCTATGATGAAGAGAATGGGAATGGTAGATAGTAATAACACCGTTTTGTTTCCATTTCCGTTTAAAATGCGTGACAAAGCTGTGATCTATGTTTAGTTTCATAATATATTTTTCTGGTGTCATCAGGCTTGAGAGATACAGGTACCTGCGGTGTTGTTCAGGAAAATTTGAGCAACACCCTCAGTTGTACATCTGTAAAGAGGATGATGCTTTTCTTAATCGTAGTCCCAATCTTCCCAGGGAACCCAAGGCATGCTTGATTCTGGATATGAGATGGCTAGGACTGAAAAATTCCACTAGAAGTTTTTTTTGAGTTATGAAATTTGAACCTATGGCCTCTCAGTCTATTGTCGTAACCATCTCACCACATTGAATGGTGATGTAGAGGTTGTTGCTTTGTGGTGTATCTTTGACTTGGTCATCCCTTACTATTCTAAAATGATCCAATGCTCTTTCGAGAGTTACCTGTTAGAATGGTATATCTTAAAAGGAAGAAAGAAGGCAGACTCGCGATTGTGGTTCAAAACCTTCAATTTTAATCACTCTTTCTATCTTTTGTTCTATGTGAACATATGTAGTATTATACTGTAGTGTGCATAAGTGTGCTTCTTTAATTCTTATATGTATTTTCTGTGCAAAATCATATATGTGATAATACACATGAAATGAAGTATTACTTAATTTTGAAATACACGAATTCGCATACTCTGTTTTTTTTTAATGCTACATTGATCTTGTGTGGAATCCAGGTCATGAGGGAATAACTGACCCATGGCGACACTTTTGGCATGTCCCAAGAGTATTGCCCCTTGTCACAGATTTTACTGTATGTTGATTGTGTGAGTGTGTGTAATGAAATGGAGGGGTGGGGGTGGGGGGTTGAGGTGATGCAGTAATGTATAATCTGTGAATGTTTAGTGCTACTGATATGTACAGAACCTGCTATTTGTCTGCATTTAATTGTTGTAATATTATGCTGTACTGTAAACAGAAAGGAATTTCAATGCAAGGCAGAAGAAATGACCAACCAACCAACCAACCAACCAGAAAAACAGAACAGAACAGAACAAAACAAAACAAAATCAGAACAGAACAAAACAAAACGAAAACAACCCAACCCAACCCAACCCAACCCAACCCAACCCAACCCAACCCAACCCAACCCAAGAGAATAAAGACATAAGGACAAACAAGGGTTTGATCTAAACAGACTGGATAAGAGGCAAAAGGCCAAGTCTGTCTGCTTATGTATCATGTATATAATATATAAAATGTTAAGTAGTCAAAGTACAAGAAGTTGATCAAATATGCTACAGATTGAAACATAAAACCAGAGATTTGAAGAAAAGCCACCATATTGGTTAATAATATACAAACATGAAGGAAGAGACTATGGCCACATAAACAGAGGACTATTTACTGGACTACGATATTTAACTAGTCTCAATGTAATTTCAAGGTTTAAATTCCCTCAAAGCAAACAGGAATCAATGCTGAGGCTATCAAAAGCCCCAAGTTCACTAAATTTCTGGTCTCTATGTTATATTTATATGTATATATATGTGTGAGTGTATTTAGTGTATTTATATATCATGTGTGTGTTTATATACATGTGTATATATATGACACATGTATATATTTTATCTCTATCTCTATCTGTCTCTGTCTACCTATCTATCGTATCAATCAATCGATAACTGGCCATTCTAACCTTTATATCCACGAACGGATGCTCCGTTTGTCCTCCATCTGTAAAAAGCTGCACAGCCAGGATGTAGACGCCAGAAACAGGAGCGGTGAATATTCCAGTTGTAGGGTCATATCCATTGCCATTGTTCAGATGACATTGTCAAAGACGTAAGGTCCGATGGCTGTACCAACAGCGTTGTCATCAGAGTACTGGGCCAGGAAGGCCACACTCTGTGCGGTTTGGCCCCCGCTGCCCAGTGAGTCTGGGAGGACCAGATTTAATGTTTTAGGTCTTGAAGTGGGACATTTGGGCAGGAGCTGCTTGTGGAACGATGTTTGTTTTAACATATTGTGATCACACATATACACAGAAACATAGCCATCAACACAAACATGTATACATGCACGCGTGCATACACACATACGCATATACACTCATGCACATAAACACACACACATGCATATGTACACATGCATGCACACACACGTATGTACACATACACACACACACATGCACAGTGTGACTCATATCTGTGCACATGCATGCACACTTGTACATACACACATGTGCACCCAAACACAATATGACACTTTCATGCATGTACATCTGTACATGAACACACACACATACACACACTATCGCAACCCCAGACCCTAAAATCTACCATTGTTATCCTCCATCTACCCTTCATTATTGTATTCCTTCATTCAAAATCCTATATCCTGGAATACATCCATTATTGGAGTTGATAAGCTGGGTTTTTTTTAGCATCATGAAGAAACACCAATGTCTCTTGAACATCTCATTTTCATACCCAAAACCATGAATAATAATATGAAATACCATGGTCTCTTGCGCTTCTTAATTTTCAACCCCAAATCTATGAAAATTATGATGAAACGATACTGTATTTATACTTCTTGCTCTTCAACCAAAAGCTATGAATAATATAGAAATACAGTTATCTCTTAAACTTCATGATCTTCATACCTAGAACTAAGAATTTTCTAAACTGCGTTGTCTCTTTTGCTTCTTGATCTTCAAACCTAAAAGTATGAACAGCATGATGAAGTACCAGTGTCTCCAGAACCTCTTGATCATCAATCAAAGACTATTATAGTAGGTGAAATACCAATATCTTTTATACTTCTTATCTTCAACCCAAAATCTGTGAATACTGCATTGAAATTTAAGCAAGGCAGCCTAGTGGATAAACGTCAGACATTCAATCAGATAGTCCATGGTCCAATTTGCTCAGACACCTGTATGGTAAATAAAAGGGGGAGCCAGTCTCCCAGGTCAGCAGTGTGCCACCTGCCATGCCTAAACCCCTTTTGTGTGTAAACGCGTGCAGAATTTTGTGCACGCTAAAAATCCTTTTAGTCATGTCAGTGACTGGCTTATGGAAGCATGAAAATGCCCAACATGCTCACCCACTAAATTGCAGACTTTGCAACAACATAGTACATTGTGGTCAGCATTGTAACAACTTGAGTGCTTTACATGCTCCAGTAAGTCTGATCATGTATGATGTGTAGGTGCCCGGTTGAGTTTGGAGAACAGTACCTATAGTAGAACAGTTTATAAAATAGTGTTTTGTCTCTTAAACCTCATGATCTTCATAGCAAAAACATGACTTCTCACCCCATATAATTCTTTAAGTACTCTGTGTACAAAAGCACAGTATTAGGATGTAGAATGTTTTAACTTCTTACCTTTTAGTTGTGTGCATCATGCAGACATACTGTTGTTTTATCATTATTTGGGTTTGAAAGGACAGTAGTTCAGGTCTCTAACTGCCCCAGTTGAGACCTAGTTGGCGTAGAAGTAGAGCTCCCACCTTGCCATCTGACTTGCCATCAGAGATTTTGATGCTGGCTCAAGAATCCATCAGGCATGCAAGCTTTACTCCACTCAGTTGTGAATGAGTACCTGATCTGGTTCAGGGTTGGAAAAGGTAAAGCAGCAAGGGAGAGAAAAGGGCTATTACCCTATAAGTGCTAGCCCCAATGAAATTTCATGTCTCAGTCTTCTCAATCACCATTGACCTCGGCGTTGCCAGACGATCTTTACCCCATGTCTGTAAAATGGCTGCAGTGAAATATCCCTTTGACTCCTGTACCCTATCCACCAGTTGCAAAAACTTAACTCTTTGACTCACTCACCCTATCCACCAGCTTCCTGCAAGATAGGGAGAGGGAGTCAAAGGGTTAAGTTTTTGTTTTGCCAGCATGGTTGGCAATGAAGGATGCTGGTGGACAGGTGCAGGAGACAAAGGGTTTTAAGGTGGTGAAGTCTGTGCAATACTGTATAGTATATTTGGAAAGGTAAAGCAGCAAAGGTGGACACTGTCCTTTAAATTCTAGCCTTATTAAAAGTTGAGGTCTCAACCACCTTATGTTTCAAGGATATCAGTATTACTGGAAAATTTTTACCTTTATCAGTTGTCTGTAGAAAAGGGACTGGGAAATCTTACGTCGACTAAATCTGTCTAATTCTGTGTTGTGATTTTTAAAGTAGTGGTATTTCCTTTACCACATGAGTGTCTTTGCAGTATCTCCCTATATACATGTAAACATACTCAGCCGGTTCTCCAGTGCTTGGACCTTAGCCTGCAGTTGTCCACTGTTTCTGCCAGCATCTGTACTATGGCATCCACCTGAGAATCTTGTCCATAGACCATGTTGATGGCAGTCACCAGGAGGCTTAGTGTTAGCAGTTCATTGTTCCCTTGGCGGATGTCTTGAGTTATGAAACATTAGAATTGTCATTATCATCGTTTGAAATTAAAATGTGATGTGTGCGTGTAAGTATGTGTGTGTGTATGTGTGTGTTGTGTGTGTGTGTGTGGTGTGTGTGTGTGTGTGTGTGTGTGTGTGTGTGTGTGTGTGTGTGTGTGTGTGTATGTGTGTGTGTTTGTTTGTGTGTGTGTGATGCGTATGTGTGTGTGTATGTGTGTGTGTGTGTGTGGTGTGTATGTGTGTGTTGAGTGTATGTGTGTGTGTTGAGTGTATGTGCATGTGTGTGTGTGCATGTGCGTGCTGTGTGTGTGTGTGTGTGTGTGTGTGTGTGTGTGTGTGTGTGTGTGAAAAGTCACATGTTAAGTTTCAATTGTGCACATCCTGAAATGAAACAATAGGGTGCATACATGCACACAAGTATAACACATTTAAATGCACAATTATTGTTTACACATAATCAAAACAGAAATGGCAGAAGAACAGTGTGAATTTGTTGACAGAAAAGTAACGTTAATGCCATATACATCCTAAGAACTCTCATAGAAAGATCAGTTGAGTTGAATAAGGGTTTATATTTATGCTTTATTGATTATACCAAGGCTTTTGATCATGTAAGACACAAAGAATTGATCAAACAGGTGGAGAAACTCAGTATTGATGGAAAAGATTTAAGAGTTATAAGCAGTATGTTTCGGGAACAAAGCATCGGCAACGAGAGTAGAAAATATGTGACTTTTTTACAAAACATCAAAAGAGGGGTTAGGCATGAATGTGTTCTGTCACCAGATTTGTTTTTATTTGACTGTGAAACTATCTTGAGAAACCTAGAAGAATGACCTGGAATAAAGGTTGGAGGAAATATTGGAGGAAACATTCCTTCTTATGCAGATGACACCATTCTAATTGCAGAAAATGAAAAAGACCTACAAGATCTTGTGAATATGATAGAAATTGAAAGCAGAAATAAGGGACTAGAGCTAAAAAGTAAGACTGAAGTCCTGGTAATCAGTAAAAAAAAAAACAAAAAAATTAAAAACAAACAAAAAAAAACCCCTATGTAAAATAACAGCAAATGGAAGAACATTGAGACAAGCTGATAAGTTTAAATATCAGGGAAAAGTCACCTCACAGACAGCAGATGCACATTAGACATGTTCAGCAGAATTGGCCAAGCTAAAACAGCATTGAAGAAAATGAAAAGCATTCTCTTACCAACAAATGCTATCAATTAACATCAGGAAGAGAGTTCTTCAGTGTTATAAAGTACAATACTGTGTACATTTGTGAAGCATGGACAATCAGCAAGCAAAGTCAAAACAAGATTGAGGCAGCTGAAATGTGGTTTCTGAGAAGAATGTTAAGAGTTCCATGGACAGCAAAGAAAATAAGTGATACAGTCTTGAATGAAAGAAGCAAACACAAACAGAACATTAATGAAGGCGATTGGAAAAAGACAAGCAACACTTTTAGGACATTTTACAAGGCAAAATAAATTTGAGCACCTAGTCACAATAGGAAAACTAGAGGGAAAAAGAGCACAGGTAGACCCAGGGAGAAAATACTATACAGTTTAACAGAGTGGATGAGGACAGAAAGGGTAGGAAATATACTTGAGCGACAAAAGATGGAAACATTATGGAGGGCCATGATTGCCAACGCCATGCTGCATGGCACATGGTGATTATGATGTTGACGTTTATACATACACCAGTACACAAGGTGTTTTCATAATTGTTTACATCTATCACTATGTATGTTTGTCACTTCTGTCTCATTCCCTATCAAGCCTCATCTTACCTTCTCAAAATGTCTTTTAAACAAAAGAAGAAAGGTGGGTAAACCAGCTGCAGTGGATGACTTGGTGACACTCAGTCAGCAGAAAACCCAGAGCCTGAAGATTGAAGAAAGGAGGGGGCAAGCTTTTTATAACTTTTGATAACATAGACTGTTTCATGACCTGTTTACAGTATACATGGTACAGTGTGTGGGTTAGAGCCAACATGGGAGGAGAGGGGGTATAGGAAGGTTCATGCTTAACCCTTTCACTTTCTCACCCTATCTACCAGTTACCTGAAGGGGTTGAGGAAGGTTCATGATTAACTCTTTCACTTTCTCACCCTATCATTCATGATTAACTCTTTCACTTTCTCACCCTATCTACCAAAGTTACCTGGGGTAAGAGGAAGGTTCATGCTTAACCTTTCACTTTTCACCCTATCTACCAGTTATCTGAGGGTGTAGAGGAAGGTTCATGCTTAACCCTTTCACTTTCTCACCCTATCTACCAGTTACCTGAGGGTGTAGAGGAAGGTTCATGATTAACCCTTTCACTCTCTCACCCTATCTACCAGTTACTTGAGTGTGTAGAGGAAGGTTCATGATTAACCTCTTTCACTTTCTCACCCTATCTACCAGTTACCTGAGGGTGTAGAGGAAGGTTCATGATTAACCCTTTCACTTTCTCACTCTGTCTACCAGTTACCTGGGGGGGGGGGGGAGGGGTGTTAGAGGAAGGTTCATGATTAACCCTTTCACTTTCTCACCCTATCTACCAGTTACCTGAGGGGGGGTCATGATTAACCCTTTCACTTTCTCACCCTATCTACCAGTTACCTGAGGGAGTTGAGGAATGTTCATGATTAATCCTTTCACTTTCTCGTCCTATCTATCGACTTTCTGCAGGTAACTGGGAGATTGGGTGTCAGGGTGAGAGGCCTAATAGTGACCTTAAGTTCCTCCTCTATTGACGATGGATTCTGGTGAAGGTGAATGGATCTTTTGGATGTACGACACTTCTTTCTGTCTCTGAGTGGTTGAACTTTGTGCAACATAATGATGACTAAAGATGTATGTGTTGCCTAGATTGCTTGCACCAGGGATGTGAATTTTTCCTTTTTTAACAGGAGTTCCTTTTTTTAAAGTTACTTTGAGGAAAAAGATAATTTTGGTAAAAAAAATTCTGGTGAAAAAAGAGGTAAAAATATCAAATGTTACTGGTAAAATGTTCATGGTACTATCTATATATCTGTACATGTATTCACTGAGTTTACTTGAATTCAAGAAACACTTGAGGCAGGCAGAATTAATTAAATTCCTTGTATCAGATCTGCACAATCTGTGTGTGTTTGCATGTGTGAATGGCTTACTCTGTATATTGTTAATTGTGAAGATTCATGTTGTCATTAAATGAGATTTGAAAGTAATGTTTTTCAGCCATTTCTGAACCCTTCATGCAGGTTCCAAAATGCATCAGAATATGTCAGTTTTCAAAGTCTCTGGGGGAGCATGCCCCCAGAACCCCCTTCATTTCCTTTTTTTTTTCATGTCAACTAATTACCATCTCTGTTGCTTACAGCAGTGCTTCCCTGAATGCTTGGACTTAAAGTAACAAAAAGATGACCGAAGATGTGTAGTATGTGCGTTTAGATAGAGTGGTTAGACTTTGTGTGACATAAGGATGACCAAAGATGTGTGTTTAGATAGAGTGGTTAGACTTTATGTAACATAATAATGACCAGAGATGTGTGTTTAGATAGAGTGGTTAGACTTTATGTGACATAAGGATGACCTAAGATGTATAGTTTGTGTGTTTAGTTAGAGTGGTTAGACTTTGTGTGACATAACGATGACCTAAGATGTATAGTATGTGTGTTTAGATAGAGTGGTTAGACTTTGTGTGACATAAGGATGACCAAAGATGTATAGTTTGTGTGTATACAAGAGTGGTTAGACATTGTGTGTGTAACATAAGGATAACCTAAGATGTATAGTTTGTGTGTTTAGATAGAGTGGTTAGACTTTGTGTGACATAGGGATGACCTAAGATGTACAGTTTGTGTGTATACAAAGAGTGGTTAGACATTGTGTGTGTAACATAAGGATAACCTAAGATGTATAGTTTGTGTGTTTAGATAGAGTGGTTAGACTTTATGTGACATAGGATGACCTAAGATGTACAGTTTGTGTGTATACAAAGAGTGGTTAGACATTGTGTGTGTAACATAAGGATAACCTAAGATGTATAGTTTGTGTGTTTAATAGAGTGGTTAGACTTTATGTGACATAGGGATGACCTAAGATGTACAGTTTGTGTGTATACAAAGAGTGGTTAGACATTGTGTGTGTAACATAAGGATAACCTAAGATGTATAGTTTGTGCATACGTATGACCAAATGTGTAGTACGTGTGTTTCATAGCTTGCATGCTTACTGCAATGCTTGATATCTGCATCATGAAGAAAACACGGTTGAAAAAAAAAGTAGGACTTATAGTTTGAAAAAAAAAATTCAAACAGAACAAAACAACAAACAAAAATGGACAAAGAAAGTAAGAAACCAAGGAACCATATTAACTAATCAACTAACCAACTAACCAACTTACTAGCCAACTGCGGAAACTTTCAAAATAGGCTAAACGAAACCAAAAATGAGCAAACAACAACCAAACAAACAGACAGTGACACAAGCAAGCACTTGCAATGAGGGTGTGTGTTCTGATGTGTTATATTTTGACTTGCATAAAGATGATAAATGATTTCATTTGTATAATATAAACACTTCTTGTTTAAACAGTGCTCACTGCATTCTACATAGTATATTTAGAGCATGGTCAGTTCATCGAGAAAAACAACAAACAACAGAAAATCAGAAACAGGTATTGGTACTACAATGACAATAAAATCAGAAATAGGAATTAGTATTACAATAACATAAAATCAAAAATAGGAATTAGTATTGCAATAACATAAAATCAAAAATAGGAATTAGTGTTACAAGTCATTAAGAATACATAAGGCGGAGAAAGGTCATTAGACGGAAGTGTCGGTGTTATGGTTGTGTTGTTTAGTGTTTTACTGAACGTTCGATTTTGAAAATGTTGCCATTTAGATTAAGGTCCAGTCATACTCACAGTGTCCATTTCTCTCTCCCTACTTCCTTTCTTTCTTATCCTCATCCTCCTTATCCCATACATCCCTCACTTATACTCCTTCTTTCCTTTTTCCACTTTAACCCTCTCTTCTCATCTGGTAGTCGACTGCTGTATATTTGAATGTGCGTGTGTATAGAAGAGATAGAACACTGGAAACAGAAGGAAAGAGGTTAATGGATCTGTTGACAGACTTAGTCATTAGTCAATTAAGATAACTGTATTTACATTAAGGGAGTACTTGTTAACAGGGACAGCAGGGGGGTTGGAGGTGGAATTCTTGGGACCAAAAGCTGTAACTGTAGAATGAAATCGTGCCTTCCAGTCTGTGTTACCAACTGGAGAATGCGTTTGAATTTTACCTTGACTGCTGGCTTAGAGCATTTGTCCTGGTTTGATGCAATGGTGTATAGCACATCATGGTCACTTGTGACTGAAAGCTAGCGTGCAGAGATACTAGTAGAATTGTAGTTGTCGGTCAGTGTTGTATTCAGAATGTATAGGTGTATGTATATGTATGTATAGATATATGTATACGTATATGTATATGTATATGTGTATATCTATATGTATATGTATGTGTGCTTTTAATTGCGCACATTGCAGTGTAAACTTGCTTGTACAGAATTGTTGCAGGTTTTATACATCAGCTCTATGCATTAAGTATACACATAAATACCATGTGAACATGCATGTGTGTTTCCATCCAAAGTCAGGTTTGAGCAAGGGGATTGGTAGGCACATCTGCGTATGACCTCATCAAACAGCTGTTGATTTTGTGGGAAGGAGAGGACCAGAGCCCTAAAGGCGATTGCAGAAGCAGCTGAAAAGTGTGTTCTAGTTGCATGTGGTTGAGGAGGAACAAAAATGAACTTCATAAAGTTTAAGATTCCCTTGTATTTTGCCGGTATTTGATAGCTAAGAGGTAAAGACATCTGTCACAAGGGTGATGTAGCTTTGAGAACTGGAGGCGCAAGTTCAAATCCAGGTAGAGGAAAAAAGGCAACAGCAGAAAGGCATGCAGGAGTCAAGACCTCGATGTAGCTCAGCCACCTTAGAGTATAAGGAGTTTAGGGCAAAAACAGTTGCTGGAAGGTGGGCTTCTCCTGTGAGGACCTGTAACTATCCAGCTGTCCCCCAGAATTTCTTACTACCCTGTATACTTGTAAGTTCAGTGCATATGTACCATACAACACACTATCAGTACAAGTTTAGTAAATGTGGACCAGTACATTGGTTGATGGTTGAGTGTTATTGCCTAAAGAAGACAAAGTGGCACGGAACTGTGTAGACATGAAAACAATATTAGAGATTTTCATCCTTTCACATTATTGTTGTTATTGTTGATGCTGTTATTGTTGTTATGGTGTTCTTTGTTGTAAGTGTCATTTATTGGATTTCGTTTCTATGTATTTTGTGTTGTTCTTTCTTGTCCAGCCCATTGAAATACCAGGGAAATTGTCTAATCTTTCATTTTAGGCTTTTGTTTTGTGACTGTGTTTCTTTGTTGGGAAGTTATCTAAGCTTTCATTTTTGTCCAAAGTGTAGTAAATTTGTTTGTTTGTTGCCTTTAATGCACACCTGACAAGGACCGGTTGGCCCAACACCTGTGCCTGTCTTGTTTTATTGATTAAATTTGTGATTTCATGTTTTTATAGGTTTGTAGTTCTTTCTTATTAATTTGCATGCACCAAGTATACTGCACTTTGGGGAAAAAGGCACAGTATATAAAGAATGAGCCAGAATAAGTGGCATTGACTATTGCCATTGAAGAAGTGTGGAATACAGATCCCCCTTCCGAAAAAAGTCTGTTCATTGTTATTATGCTTTGTTTCCTGGTTTGTGTGTGCACAGATCATGGATCACAGACCTCATATGAACTGGGACGACATTGCTGGCTTACAGTTTGCCAAAAAAACCATCAAGGAGATTGTGGTGTGGCCCATGTTGCGACCGTGAGTGTTGGTGTCCAGTTGGTTGGTTTGCATGAGATTTCAAAGATTCTCTTGCTATTCTAATGCAGGCTCGTACATAAATGCATGTGCGGTATGCAAACATGTGCACATGAACATGCACATTTTCACAGACAAGTTCAAGATCTAAATGTTTTGAGTTCAGTTCCGTGCACACACACATTTTCACAGACAGGTCCAAGATTTAAAAGATTTAAGTTTAGTTCCAGCCAGTGACATAAATGCTGGCCTGTTCACCCTTCTTAATGCTTCAATCATTTTGGTGGTTTCAGGGTATTGTTTCATAAAGTTTCATAGCACTCAGTGCTTCCACATATTTATCAAAATACAAAATCTTTAACTACATCTGTACCCTCTTCTTTTTTTAATTTCAGTTTTCGCTTAAGAGAATGCCATTGTGTGCATATAACTTATTGTGTGCTACTTTGCATTTTAATGTGTCAGATCAGAGATATAAGTAACAGACAACAAAAAACACATATGACATGTCATTGGCATATGCGTAAAGCAATGCGCTGGTGGCAGTCTTCTTCATATAGACAGCCTTCCCCTGTTCACTCCCTCTCACTCTCTCTCTCTCTCTCTCACACACACACACATTCTTTCTCTCTCTCTCTCTCTCTCTCTCTCACACTCTCTCTCTTTCTCTATCTGTCTGTCTCTCTCACACACACACTCACATTCAAATTCACACACGCACGCACGCACGCATGGCACACACACACACACACACACACACACACACACACACACACACACACACACACACACACACACACACACACACACACACCACACACACACACAACACACACACAGAGGCATACACTCATAATGCACACACCCTCTCACTCCTTTGCAGTATACATGTGCACGCATACACAAGCAGACCAGTATTATTATTGCCTATGCTCAGGCATACTCCTGCCATATTCAGATGCATACATGAGCTGCAAGTGAATGTTTTTTTTATTCTTTCAGATGAGATGATAAACCAAGGTATAAACTGGGCCTGTGCGTAGTGTGCACTCAGCTCACAAGAAGCAGTGGCACTACAGAGGTTCTTTGCAGAAATTCCTAGAAAATGCATTGAGTTAGTAAGCAAAAATACACACATTTGGGGGGGGGGGGGGGGAGTGGTATGGGATAAACATTTCTGAAGAGTCGCAGAGGATTGGAGAACAGAAATTCCTGTTGAGACCAAAAAAAAAAAAAATTGTGGGGTTTTAGCCGTGACCCTTCATATTTGTCTCTCAAGTTTTTTGTTAAATTAATGTATGTAGGCTTATATATGTTGTGCAGAGATATTTTCACAGGGCTCCGAGGGCCACCCAAAGGGCTGCTATTGTTTGGACCTCCTGGCACTGGCAAAACTTTGATTGGTAAGGCTTGTGCCCATTGTTTCAGTCTTCTTTGTTTCAAAAAAGGGAGATTGTTTTATATCAATTGGTAAGGCTTGTATCCATTTTGTAAGAAAGGGAAATTGTTTTATATCAACTTGAGAGAGGTGCTTGTGTCTGTCTGTGTGTATCGGTGAAGAATTTAGTCAGCAAGAAGTTTTCAGCTTTTTCTGGATGGATCTGTATCATTTTTTTTGGTCGAAGCTTTAGACTAGAGTTGCAAATGCACAAGTTTGAAAGTAATGGCTTCAAGGTCTAGGGCATGAATTAAAACATGCCTCAAGTCCGCACTTATGTGTGAACAGCACTTTGTCTGGAACTTCTGAAAGTAGTTCATTTGTGTTTTCACTGTTGTGATGGTGCACCCTTTTCTATGTTTTATGTCATGTTTTATCTCAGTTGATGCCTTTTCAAGGTCACAATGATCTTGAGAAGTACAAAACTACAAGTCTTGATTTTCTGTAATTATTTCTGCATAAAAAGGGAGTTTGTTAGAATGGTTTCATTGTCTTGAGTTTGCTTTTGCATTTTGTTTTGTTTTATTTTGTCAGTTTTGGGTTCTGTTTGTTCCTTTAATTTTCCGTTTCTCTTTGGAAAAGGGGACGGGATAATGATTCAGATCAGTTTTAATATACAGTTGTGCCTTTGTGAACTGAGAAAGTGTTGACAGAGATTTCTTTACTCTTTACTGAGGGACTGCTTTGTAGTTCCCATGATGTCAGGTCATGATTAGAAAATTTCAAATAGTTCTATCAGAACTTGATAAGGACCTAGAATGCTATTGCTCGCAAGTATGCAAGTTTTGACTGTTCCTTTGTGGCATTTTATCCAGTTTAGATCATAAATTCTGATATAGTAAAACGTCCTGATGTGTGTGTTTGCATGGACATGATTTATTTTGACCTCTTTCAGCCTTGCAACTGAGTGTGCTGTCTGTCTCTAGCAGTCTGTTATCTTGTAGCTTTTGTACACTTGTATTAGTGTACTTGTAGCAACTTGTTCCATCAGTATATCATTGCTGTATGTATGATTTTTCCTTTTAGCAAGTTTTTGTATTGTTCATTTCTTATTCAGTATTGTTAAAGTTTGGTCCTGTGGCTTCTGTGACAGATGTTTCATTGCAGATGATTTCTACACTAAGATTTTTCCGCTTGGCACATTTGCCTGCAGAATATGAAACATGATTCTGTCTTTTTTTTTAAGTGTTGCACGTGTTTTTATCTCTCTGTCCCTCCCTCTCTCTCCCTTCTTCCCTCCCTCTCTCTCTCTCTCTCCCTACATAAAATATACATATATGTATGTATATGTATGTAGTATGTGTGTGTGTGTGTGTGTGTGTGTGTGTGTGTGTGTGTGTGTGTGTGTGTGTGTGTGTGTGTGTTATGATTCTTTTTTGTTGTTTTGTTTGTTTTGATATCAAGTTTCAATACATACTAGGTATGTTTGTTGGCCTCACCACAGCTTGAGCAGTATCATATGAACAGTTTACTGTCTTTCCCAGGGAAGTGTATTGCTAGTCAGTCCAAGTCTACCTTCTTCTGCATCAGCGCCTCCTCTCTGACTTCCAAATGGGTAAGACGGTCAGATGTGTGAAAAGATCCATGTTTTAACTTGTGTCACTTCCAACTCCCATGGAAAATATCAGTTCCCAGTGCTAATGTTAGGTTGTTATTTTTTGTCAATGTTGAATTAACTTTTAGAGTACACATATGCACAGGCACTCATGCATACATGCATATGTTTGCATGAGATATACACATTACTATATGTTATACAGATGTGTTGGATTTTAAGGCTGCTTACTGCAATTTTAATATATAAAATTAAATGTCATCATGTTTTCCATATTTTAGAGTTTGTTGTTGCTTGTAATGAGTAGGTCTGTGTGTGAGTGGTGCATGGTATATTTTCTGTTAATTGGTTTCATCTCTTTGTAATATCATTCACATCATGGACTGATTGGTTCTTTTGATAGAGCCATGGATATCTTGAGTTCATCCCAGCCTGCAATATTAACCCTTTGAATCCCGCACCCTGTCCACTAGCATCCTGCGTTGTCAATCATGCCAGCAAAGCAAATTCTTATCCTTTGATTCCCTTCCTGCAGGAAGCTGGTGGATAGGATGAGGGAATCAAAGGGTTACGTTTTTGCTGTTGGTGGATAGGGTGTGGGAGTTGAAGGGTTAAAACCTATCCTGTTCACTGCCCATCTCAATATTTCAATCATTCTGGTGGTGTCAGCTTACTGTTTCATAAGCCCCCCTCCTACCCCCTGTCCCCATTTCTAGACTTTTTTTTATTAGTTTTTTTAAGGATCATCACACTGAGGGAGGTTACCTTTGTGCTCTCCTTTTTTTTTTCGTCCCATTTTCTATGCCACCATAATGGCCACAGAAGCTGGCACATTTTTTTTTACAATGCGATGATGGTGACATGGATGAGGATGATAATCATGATGCTGTGGAGTTCCATCTAGGATTGAGACTGGGAGACAGGGCTCTACGCTTACTATCATAATATATCCTGGTGTCAACCAGGCCCGAGAAATACAGACACCTGCAGTGCTGGTCAGAAAATTTGAGCAACACCCTCAATGACGCATCCGTGAAGTGGATGAGACTCAACTGTGTTGTCCCATAGCATGCCCAACGCTGGGTAGGAGCCGCTTAGAGCCGAAAAATCCCACAATGATATATTTGTGAAGGAACTGATGGGGATTCAAACGCATAACCTTCCAGTCGGTAGCCCGTTGCATTAACCATTACACCATGGCGACTGGTTCCCATTTCTACACTTGGCCACCACATAGGGTTTTGTGCAGGCTCAGGTAGACTGCCAGATAATTGCAGGCAGATCTGAGTAGAGCGCGTATGGAATTGTCAGAACACGATGAATCCTTCACAAACAAACTCCAAACTCAAAACACGGCAGTTGTATGTACCTCCAGTACGTGAGTTTGGTAGTTGCTTGTAGCGATGTGACCTGTTTGCAGGTTGGTGAAGGAGAGAAGATGGTGAGAGGGCTGTTTGCTGTGGCACGCTGTCACCAGCCGGCTGTCATCTTCATTGACGAGGTCGACTCCCTCCTCTCACAGCGTTCTGATGGAGAGCATGAGGCCTCACGCCGCATCAAAACAGAGTTCCTTGTGCAGCTGGTATGTGGACTGTGTTTGTTATAAATGTATGTTTCTGTATTCCTACTTATGACTGGTCATTGCTAAAGCACACACTAGCTGGTTGGTTCCTTTTCTACTGATAAATGTTATCAAAGAACTGATGATTGCAGCCAAAGAACTGATGACTACAGCCATAGAACTGATGACTACAGCCATAGAACTGATTACTACAGCCATAGAACTGATGACTACAGCCATAGAACTGATGACTACAGCCAAAGAACTGATGACTACAGCCATAGAACTGATGATTGCAGCCAAAGAACTGATGACTACAGCCAAAGAACTGATGATTGCAGCCAAAGAACTGATGACTACAGCCATAGAACTGATGATTGCAGCCATAGAACTGATGATTACAGCCATAGAACTGATGACTACAGCCATAGAACTGATGACTACAGCCATAGAACTGATGACTACAGCCATAGAACTGATGACTGCAGCCATAGAACTGATGACTACAGCCAAAGAACTGATGACTACAGCCATAGAACTGATGACTACAGCCATAGAACTGATGACTACAGTCATAGAACTGATGACTACAGCCAAAGAACTGATGACTACAGCCATAGAACTGATGACTACAGCCAAAGAACTGATGACTACAGCCATAGAACTGATGACTACAGCCATAGAACTGATGACTGCAGCCAAAGAGCGGATGACTACAGCCATAGAACTGATGACTGCAGCCAAAGAACGGATGGTTGCAGCGAAAGAACACATGATTGCAGCCAAAGAACAGATGATTGCTGCTTAGGAACTGATCACTGCAGCCAAAGAACAGATGACTGTTGCCAATGAAGTCTGCCATGTGTGGGGAGATCTTCACACCTCTGAAATCCGACATCTGAAGCTGATGGAGTGGATTTATTGCCATGCAAAAGCGCTGTCCCCTTAAACTTACTAATGCATGAGTTTCTTACTGCCGCTTCTTATCAAATTCAAGATTCCTCCATCATGTATTACTGCATTAGGGATGATGTCTCTGTGGTTTTTCATTCTCTTTAATGAAAGGATGACAGGTTCAGACTAATAAATGTCACTGTTGTTATATTTGGTTGCTCATTGGTAAAACTATTAGGACATTTTTGTGTTATTGTGCTATTCATCTGTGAGTGAGCTAGTTCATACCGTAAATGAGTGATTGAGTGAACGAATTGTTCATAAGCCACTGCTTGCTTCCCGCCCCCCTCCCCCAGTGCAGATCTGCTTGTGTCTAAATCCCGTTTGTGTGCATACGCATGTGAAACACCAAATATACATATTAAAGAGCCTGTAAATCATGTGAGTGTACGGTCACTTTTAGGAACATGTGAGCATCTGGCATGCATGTCTGCCAAAGACTGAGTATGCAGACTATGCAGCAGCATACTGCCTTCACAGTGTGGACACAACAGTGTGTACACATGCATTCAAAAAAATTAGAATGGCAATGCTTCCCGAAAAAGAAAAAGACTTTGGTATTAAAAAGTTTTAAGTATTATTTGTGGAATTTATTCATGTTTTCCATGAGGACATTTTGGTTGATCTTGAATGAGGTTTTATCACATTTAAGTCAGGTTTGTTCCAGTTAGGAATGATGAATAAACTTGCTTTGGCTTGAACAAAAAGGATCCTTTGTGTTGTAGCTCCAGCAGCACAAAACCTATTTCATGTCATGCTTCTAGTGAAAGAGAGGATAGTTTTAGATACAGACTTAGACAAGATCTGATTGTAACCCTGTACATTTTTGTGTGTGTTTAGGATGGGGCCACGACAGAGTCAGAGGATCGTATTCTTGTGATTGGTGCCACCAACAGGTTAGCAGTCTGTCTTGACTTTTCCATCTTTGTTTTGTTTTATTCATGGGTACGTGTGGAAGGGATGGTGTATGTGAATATTTTTGTGTGTGTAGGGGGAGGGGTTGAGAAAGAGAGAGAGAGAGAGACTGAGTCATTTGCCAGTAAAACAATGATTGAGGGATCTGCCCACCATTTGCCCTTCAAAAGTCATAGTTGAGTAAAGACTTACCTATCTACTCAGACCTTCCATTCTTGATGTCATTGTTACTTGTACACCAACCAGTATGTATTTCCATTTCTATCTACTGATCATGTGGCATCATGTAATTATTCATGTATGTATATATGTTCATTACCATGGTATGTGTATATATGATTGTATGTTATTAGAATATATTCATATGTGCGTATGTATTAATATGTGTATTCTGATGTGCATGATGTATCAGAGCTTCTGTTATATTACATTCAGTATCTTGTAAATGTGTAATGTGCAGTGAACCCAGATGACCTGGAGAATAGAGGGATACCAGAATGATTTATTATTATTATTATTGTTTATTTTTTTTTACATTATTATTATTGTTGTTGTTGTTGTTGTTGTAGCTGTTGTTGATCATTTGTGAGAGCATACTGAAAATTATGCTTGATCCATTTAGGTTTTGACAACATGAAAGCTATATTTCAAATTGAAGTCTGTTGCAGGTCCAGCTTTAGGAATGTAATGCATTTTGTGAATTTTAATGAAGTACTAATGGTATTTGAATTCCATCTCCCACATCTCTAAGATCCATACCAGAGAATCTGATCATGTTACACATTTCTGGGATGTGGTTTACTGATGCAGGTCAAAATTGCATCATTGAAAGGATCAACCATATTTCTGTTAACTGCTTCTTGGGCTTTTTCTCTTGGTCTTAAAACCCTGTGACTCCTTCACCCTATTCATTAGCATCCTACATCATCATCGGTGATAGCAAAGCAGAAACTTAAGCATTTGATTCTCTCACCCTATCCACCGGCTTCCTGCAGTAAGCTGGTGGATAGAGTGAGGGAGTCAAAAGGTTAAGTTTCTGCAGCTGGTGGATAGGGTGCAGGAGTCAACAGGTTAAAACACTGACATACTTCCTCTGGCAGACCTCAAGAGATTGACGAAGCGGCCAGACGGAGATTTGTGAAAAGACTTTACATACCTCTCCCTGAACTGGTAGCCAGGCAACACATTGTGCGTCATTTGATGTCCCAGCAGAAATGTCAGTTGACTGATGAAGATATCACAACTGTAGGCAACAAAACAGATGGTAAGTAAAAAATGGGAATCTTTGTTTAGTAGTGCTTTTGGTTCTGTTTTTGTTTGGTTCTGCTTTTCATGCTGCAGATAGTTGTGTTCATGTCATTTATCTGTAGTAGCAAAAGGAGAATCCAGTATATGTTGCATGCTGAAGGAATTATTGATGAAAATTGTGTCTTTGATAAGATGTTCTTAAGTGATGTTTGGAGTTTGGAATGTGCTCAAGAGGAATTCATCGCACTTGGACAGTTCTGTGTGCACCCCATCCAAACATGTCTGTAATTATCTGGCAGATTCCCTAAACCTGCACAAAACTGTATGCGTTGGCGAAGTCTTGAAATGGGAAGGGGGTGGTGGTGAGGAAGAGAGAGGTGTGGGAAACACTAAGCTGGCACATCAGAATGATGGAAACAATAACATGGACAGTGAACAGGCTAGTTTTTAATGTTGCGGACAGGGACATAATTCAAGATCTTGAGTCCATGGCTTTATCAAAAAGAACTGGCCAGCTCTTGGTGCCCATGGGTGTTAAACATATGGAAACATGTAGATTTACATTTTGACTTGTACGTTAAAATAAAAGAACCCGCCAAACTTTGTTTAGTAAATTTAAGTCTGTTTTCACAGGTGTTTCTGCATTCTGACTCAAAGCAAAAAAAAAAAAAAGTATGTGTTGAATTGACTGTTCAGGCTACTCAGGAGCAGACATGGCCAACTTGTGTCGTGAGGCAGCACTGGGACCAATACGAAGCATTCCTTTCGAGCAGATGGAATATATCCACCCCGAACAGGTGAACTTTGTGCAGATATTATTTAAAGCTGTGACACATATATGCATTCAGTGTATTTTTGGCTGTAGAAAATGAGATATGCAAAGAGAAGCAATTTTAGGTAATTCAGGCCTGTTTTATATATGTTCTTGAGTCCTTAGTTATGTTTGAATTTGTATTCAGGTGTGTTTTTTAAATCCCATGTGTGATTAAATTGGATGGAGCAATCAATGCCAGGGGCATCGCCTTAGATTATGTGCGTGAATGCATTGATATGTGTACTTAATTTTCTTTCTTTTTTTTCCATGTTGAAGTTTTGTGTATGTTTTGAAACAGGTTATAGCCCTGATATGGCTCTGTGCAGTTGGCTGGGCTTTGAACAAAAATAACAGTAACATATATATCTGTGTAGATGTTAATCTCTTTTCAAACAGTCTCTATACCAGGTAGCAGTATTAGTTATAGTGGATAGTGCTGTGGACCACAAACTAGAAAACTAAAGGTTTAGTCATTGGCTTTGTAGTGAAAATTCATAATGAATATTATCATCCCTGCACATGAGTGTGCAGTGAGGTCAGTTTTGTTTAGCAGTGTTGAACCTCAAACCCAGATCTTGGCCTTTGTATAGGTAAGAAGTTTGCTCTTTTGGTTGAAACAGCATTCTTGTCACACGTCTCCTGGTCTGTTTGATGCCTGTATAGATAGACGTATCATTCATTTTGATCGAAGAACATGCTATATGTTTGCATTTTCTTGCCTGTTCAGTGCCTAGATGCACACAGTCATCACACACACTGACACACGCACTCAACAGACACACACCGTCTAATCACTCATAGTGAAGTTTAAATCAAAGACAACACACCACACACACCAAACTTGCACACCACCACACCCAATTCTTATTTGTTTTATATCAGAAATATATATGATAAATAAACCTGCCACAGGAGCGTTTTGGTGAAGGTTCAGCCTGAAATTACGGTTCATATGTTCACATAGTTGTGACAGGTACAGAGCATAATCAGTACTGCTCGCTGTTCTCTGGACAGACAGTGGTAGTTGTCCTTTCTGTCTGTGGCTTAGAATAGAAATCCGATGATGCTGTTCTTCTCCCATGCAGTCCTTAAAAACTAGAACACAAAAAGAGAAACAAATACTATATGATCGACAAAACAAGTCTTGTTTCATCCTATAAACATATTTTTTGTGCTTCTAGTGTTTTTACTTGAACACTCTTAGTAACTTTGGTTCACAATTAGTATACAGGAATCAGAAAAAAAACAACATGAAAAAAAGAGAACGCATATTTAATACAACCAGACAAGACAGGCGCAAATTTTCGCCCAACTGGCCTTTGTCAGGCTTAGATGTAAGATCAGAAGCAAACAAACACCAAATACAAAAATTAGGATAAAAAGACTGAAACTTCCCTGCTGCTTCGTCCAGTCCTAGTTTTTGTGTTTGGTGTTTGTTCGTTTGTGATCTTACTTCTACGCTTGATAAAGGCCGGCTGGCTGAAAATTTGTGCCTGTCTTGTCTGGTTGTATTAAATACACGTTCTGATTCTTTTCTCGTGTTTCTTTGGGTTCCTGTTTGCTTGAACGCAGGTAGTCACACTTGTTTTGGATTTCACAATAAGAGTTTTTCGAACAGGTGCCTGCAATCACAATGAAGGACTTTGAAGCAGCCCTGCTTCAGGTGCGCCCCAGTGTGTCTGACAAAGACTTGGATGTGTACATTACCTGGAACAACACCTATGGCAGCTTTGGACAGTGATGCTAGTGTGGGTTTGACCGACTCGTACCTCAAGTCACCTGCGAATTGTGTGCCTCGCCCATAAATTGTTTGGATGAATACTTCAACTATGACTTATGCCATTGTGTGATCACATGTGAATAGTGTGAATATGTACATTACCTACATTTGAGGCTTGGTTGTCGTGGAGGGAGAAGTCCTGCTTTCAGTCTCATAGGTTTGAATGGATGCAAATTTAGTCCCCCCCAAAAAAACAAAACAAAAAACAACCCCAACCCACTTTGTGCCATGCAGTGGGTACCTGGCCCTGTTCAAGGTTTTGAAAGGTAAATCAGAAAGAGGAGTTGGACACTACCCTCGTAATACTGGCCCCTGGGATGGTAAATCAGTTAGAAAGAGGAAGTGGGCACTATCCTTGTAATGCTGGCCCCAAGAAAAGTTGAGGTCTCTAGGACCTTATTCCCTTACAACTTCAGGTTGTAGGACAAATTTGACCTTTAATTGTGCCTACGTATTGAGTATTGTAGGCCTATTTCAATTATGAACTGAGTGGGGTTTTTTCTTTTAAGTGCATATTTACATGTTGTTTTGCCCACACTGCGCAGATGTTGCGTTGCTGCACAGTCTGCATGCTGTATCTTTGGTAAGTGTGCAGCTGGGTGTTTTCATGTTGCCATAAGCCATTGGACATAGACATGATGTACAGGATCTTTACCTTGCATATTTTGATGTTCTGCATGCATATACAATACACACAGAGGGAGTTCAGCACACATGTTGACCTGGGAGGTAGGAAAAATCTCCTTGTTTACCCACCAGGCAGCAGGTACCCAGACAGAATCAAACCCAAACCTTCCAATTGAAAGTCTGTTGTCTTGTCTGCTTGACTGTCGTGCAGTTGTAAGTGATCTAAGAATTACAAGCAGAGGGTGGAATTGGCAAAGGAAAAAAAAGAGGAAAATCTAGGGGGGTCCGGGGGCATGCCCCCCCGGAAAATTTTGAAAACCGAGACTAAAATCTATGCATTCTGGGGCATTCTGGAGACAAATTGGAGGATTCTAGCACACTAAAATTCACAGTATTTTTTATATAATCCTATCTTAAATTTGCACTCACCAAAGCTAGTGAGAAGACCTCTTAGTGCCAAGAGGGGTAAAATAAGTCCTCAGTGGAGCTTGTGTCTTAGGAGTTTGGGCGACTGTTGTAATTTCCACTCCTATATAGGGTGTGTCCTCCAGTGTCATATTGCCTTGTTTGGAGCCCTTTTGTGTAGGGTCCTCTAGCGGCAACCCCTTATCTTGGGATGCCTGCTTTCGTTTGCAGTGCTTCGCAGTTTTCACATGGTCCTCTAAAGCAACCCGGCCTCTTTTGTTGTACCAATTTCGCACTGACACAAGTCGCAGAAGGCAGACCCTACTATGTTTACTTTCCGGATGTGTTCTGCCAGCACCTCCTCGTTGACCTTGGTTTCCAACCAAGCCCATTTCCACGGATTTCTTGATTTAGAATCGTCGAAACTTTCGTTGCGATTCACAATACTCCTGGTCGCCATTTTGTCCCACAATGCATCGCGAGCGCCAGCTTTGACTTCGCCAATAGAGAGTTCAGTTCTGTCGTCTGCTTCTAGACCCCACAGATTCAAAAATCGCCGAACTGAACGTATGCTTGTCGATTTTTTTTTTACGCGGAAAATATTTTTTAACGCGATTTTCGATTTTGATTTACGCGAAAAATCGCGTTTCCGCGACGAATTCCACCCACTGTATGAGGCATCTGTGGTGACTGCCAGTACTTAGGGAATTTATTACCACCACGGAAATGCTATCTTGAGAAACTGAAACTGAAGCTCAAACTGTGAATCGAGTAACTCTGTACATTACTTGTGAATGAAGTGAATGCGTACATATCTGTGAACAGAGTGATTGTGTGGATTACCAAGTGGTCTTAATGACATGCGCATCACTTGTGAGTTGACTGAGGAATGTGTCGTCATCATTGTACAAACCCAACAGTACTTCTGGCCTGATGTTAGGAACTGATTTCGGAAAGGGCTCAGGTAAGGAATATTGTTATTTTGTTATGTTTAAAAATAATATTGTTACTTTGTTTTTTTGATTCATTTGCTGTTCACCTTGGAAAAAAAGAAATTATTGTTGAATTGGAACCAGAGTTGTATTAAGTATGCGTTCCAATTTTTTTTGTTTTTTCTGGTTCCTGTTTGCTTGAATGCAGGCAGTCACACTTGTTTTGGATTTCATATTATTGAATTGCTTTATTGATAAACATGTGGAATTTGTGTGTGCAACAGAAGATGGAACATAAGAGATATGTTGAATTGAAGTGTCTTCTTCATGACTTATATTATCTTTGCATGTTGCTATTATGTACTCTGACTGTGAAAAATAGGGCATAAATTTTGAACTTATGTCTTACTTTTGGTATCGGTGACACAGTGTATCATATTGTTCTCCAACAAACATACATTTCATATTGTTTGTTTCTAGACATATATGGTTTTTCTTTTTTTCACTTTCATCAGGCAGAATCAAGAACCAATGTCCATGGAATTAGTTTTTCTTTATTCAACTGTAGCTTCCATTCTGACAAGCTGCAACTCTCATACTTCACTTCTTTCTCCCTCAAACCAGAACAATAACTGCAAATGAAACAAAGCCATGATAACCATAACAATATGAACATGTCTATCCTAACAATTCAACAAGACAACATGACTTTAAAAATTACACCCATATATGACTCGTGTATATATATATATAGGGTGTACTCGAAAACATGAAACAGTATGTACACTAACCATTGAATGACATAAAATTATTCTGAGAATAATTTGTTAACAAACATCTGTACAGACTGGCGTAGGTCACAGGTGCCTGGATTTGCAAGACCTGGTAAAACAAACAATAAGTATTACTAGAATTAAACAAGGGAGATCCAAAAACAGTAAAGAAATCTAACAGTTGAGACAGATCTGCAAAATATAAGGAATATTAGAGACAGATCTGTAAAATATAAGGAATATTAGAGACAGATCTGCAAAATATAAGGAATATTAGAGACAGATCTGTAAAATATAAGGAATGTTACTGCCAAGCACGGACGGGCAATTAGAACAATCTACAAGTGGGTGGACGGACTGCAAATAGAATCTTTTAAACAAATTAAACAAGCTTCTTTTTGTTGGCTGAAATATTTGAATAAATAAATAACTGACAATGATATGTATAGATATATAATGTTCATAGATTTACAGATATGTAAACATAATAGAGACGTATAGGTAAACAGGTAGAGATGTATTCAATATATTACTCTCTCAGGCTTTGAAATGAACAAAATGTAATTCATCGTCCAGACAGCATCAGTGATGATCCAACACTTCTTAAGGACACAAAATGTAATTCATCGTCGAGATAGCATCAGTGATGATCCAACACCTCTTAAGGACAAGACAGTTTAGGTGTGTTACACACATGGTTTGAATCACCTTGAGATCGGTATAACAATGAAACTGGTTTCTTGAAGAATGCATGCATAAAAATTTCTCGTCTTTTACCCCTCAGTATTATATGCATCCACTGACTTAAGATGCTGAGTTTGCTTAAGTTGAACTCAAACGCCTGGGTAGGTTAAATTTTAAACATGCTTCACAATTTCTGAAAAAGGCACATTCATGGAACTTTAGTGCTTGGTTTATCTGGTAAAATTTAATCAGTGGTTGTATTTTCAGTGCTTCTGTAGCTAGGTAAAATCATCTACATAGTCTGTTAGTTTGACATTCTAGGATTTTTCTTTTTTACCCTTGATAGTTAGCCCTTTTGATTTCCATGGTAGATAGGGTGAGGGAACCAGAGGGTTAGATCGGTAGTGTGTTTTGGAGTATAGGAGTATTTGATATCCTGTTTCACCACTGGAAACTTAGAACATTTAAGAATGTTCCATAGCATATGAACTGTACGGAGAAGGATCAGAATGAGCATTGTGGTATGAGAGGAACTCGGGTACCCGTAACATGTGAAAGATATTTTTATCACTTCACGTTTTAATGCTGTTGCTTTAAGTGTAGTATTCTGGGAATGTACACAATTTAGTAAGAAGGGTGCTGTTTATATCTAATGGAATGTCATCAGAACGATGGCAGTGTATATATCACAACCGCAAAATAAAAGCACTAATACATCTGTGTAAAGTAACATGACATCTGAACAAAAATGTACGACTACGTCCTGTCTCTGAGCTTCAGAGGACAACTGAACGTTTCCAGACCGAGTGTTGCTGATAAAAAATTTCTGAAATTATCCTGCACACATACATGGCTTCCATGAGGTGCCAGTTCTTTCCCAGGAAATGGGGTATGAAAGAGGGCTGCTGCCTGTTTTAAAAGCAAGTGTACAATTATGTATATGATTTTTTTTACACTTAAATGTACATTGTAATTGTCCAATTCGGTCAACATATCCAAGATGATCCCCGACATTGTTAAAACAGTTTTCTAGTAAATCTGTGCCAAAAAAAGCAGTGACGCAATCTCTAAAATGCAAGTTAACAAAAAGAGCTTGGAATCCGGAATATTTTTGAAGAAAGATCCATCACACTCAGACAATTCCATATGTACTCCACCCAGACATGTCAGTAATCATCTTGCAGATTCCCTAGTGAGGTCTTCAAATGGGGAGGGGGACTATAAGTCTCAGTTTCTCAAGATGACGTCTCCGAGCATGGAATGAATTCCATAAGCGCTGAAGTCACAGGTGCCATGTGAAGATCCAAAATGATCATGGCCCAACCCTGAAGCTTGCACATAAACCAATAAGCTGGCCAGACCATGAAGTCCCGCTTTGGGGGACTTACAAAACATCAAGCAGACGCCACCATAATGACCAGAGCATTGAAGTGGGCAACAAACAGGGCAGTTTCTATGTAGTGGGCTGGGATTGAACTCAAGACATCAAGTCTTGAGTCCTTCCCTCTATCGACAGAGTCAACCAACTTACACAAAACCTTGGGCCTATCCAAGGATTGAACCCACAACCCCTACATTCTAACCAACTGAGCAAACATGGCCACTGTAACCAACACGCAGAGAGATAACAGCAAATAAGATGACAATGTGATTATGATGTGAATAAGGTAACGACAGTATTCGACAAATGATAGCTATCCATCTTTATCAACTTGATGGACTAATGTACGCTTGTACAATGTGAAGACCATGACCACAAAGTGCTGGTGGTATTTTTTCAGACAGAAAGGAAACCATTTCCAAAAACACTGTAGCTCATATCCAATGAAATCCAGTTTTGTAAACCTTTACATACTGAGATAAACAGCTGAGAAACAGAATGGAACCATTCATTAGACCACAAAAACCAATTAACAATAATGCCACTGACAAAGAACAATGGTACCCCTTCTCCACCATGGCAAGACGATCAAAACTACTCAAACATGGAAAAACTGGTCCCATGATAAAGCTACTACATGCTGGTCAACATTTGAAGCATTTTGGCATCACCATAAAAGATTTCTTGATATATCACCAGAAAAATAAGATTTTTGTTTTTAAATATATCACTATAAAAGATAACCTATTTGTTAATTTCTTGACATGTCTGGCCTTTCTAAAGGGGAATCCTCGGCTGTGTCATCACTAAAACATCCCACACATAATCACAGAAAAGGTCTCAATTACCCTCCCAAACTCAAAGTTACTTCATTACATAGGAATCTATTTTAATACAGGCCGTAAACACATATCCAAAGACATTATTACATGGGCATGTATCTTAACACAGCCTGCAAACATATCCAAAGACATCATTACATAGGCATGTATCTTAACACAGCCTGCAAACATATCCAAAGACATCATTACATGGGCATGTATCTTAACACAGCCTGCAAACATATCCAAAGACATCATTACATAGGCATGTATCTTAACACAGCCTGCAAACATATCCAAAGACATTATTACATGGGCATGTATCTTAACACAGCCTGCAAACATATCCAAAGACATCATTACATGGGCATGTATCTTAACACAGCCTGCAAACATATCCAAAGACATCATTACATAGGCATGTATCCTCATACTGGTCACAAACACATATCCACAGAGCTCAAGCAGCAGACAATTCATGCTGTACCCTTGCTACAAAGATCACAGAATATGTTGGCTATCATCAACTCTCACTGCTAGTTTCAAGAAATTGGGCGGCAGCACAACGTAGCATGCATCAAAACAATGGGGAAAAAAAAAATTTAATATCACATGCATCACAGATTATGCTGGTTTTAATAAATAGTTGCAAATGAACAAGACTGAACATTTGTCAGTGCTTTTAGGATACAAGATTTTTCAGTTCAGAATAATGTTAACTCAATTCTCCCCTGTTTGCTAAGCTGTTATTACTTTGAGAATAAAACATCAACACAACACAGAGAACAAAACATTTCAAGTGGTTTCAGAACAATATGAACATTCAAAAGTTTGTAATTTACAACATATATAACAAAATAACAGTCAAACAAGTACGTTACTAAACATCTGAAATCTTCCTCTTTTCACACACTTTTTACTGAACATCTGAAATCTTCCTCTTTTCACACACATTTTACTGAACATCTTAAATCTTCCTCTTTTCACACACCATCCTAATTAAAAACCAGAAAAGGAACTGGATCCCTTAAGTCTTTTACTGAATGTCAACTTTGGAACCTGAAAGCACCATCAGAGATTTTCATCCTTTTCCTTCTTCCTAAATTAAGAACAAACTTTTGATTACTACTAACTGGTATGCGTTTGTGCATCATTTCTAAGCTGAAAAATTATCTGAGTGACTGAGCAGACAGAGCACTCTACATGTACATGCAGAAGCAGACAAGGTAACATGCTGATATCCAAGTAGGCTACTGGCTACTATTCTTCTTGTCCTCATTATGGCACATCTACTACAATTCTAACCTATTTCAGTCAGACCATATTACTCCACTTATCCTTGGAAAGTTATACACTGCTGGGTAATTTTCCAACCTAAAATAACGGATGGCTTTTGTGTGGGCGAGCAAGACCTCTGACAATGACCAGGCTCCACTTTCTTGTATCCACTATGGCTCAGCGGGATGGCGTCTGTGGTTTCAGGGGGGTTCCTGGTTTGCTTCCTGCAGCACTTGCTGAAGATCCTTTGTGAGGACTGCCAGGGGCTGTGGACAGGGAAGTCACTGTTGGTCAATACTTATACACAGTGCTGACTGATGACAGTAACGATCATTAGACAACCATGAAATAGGTAAGGCCTACAAACTGTAATCCTTTCACTTCATGACCTTATCAACCAGGTTCTGCAGGAAAGTGGTGGATAGAATAAGGGAGAGAAAAAGTTAACAATGCTGTCAGAAAATGCAACTTACAAAAGTACTAACCATGGCATCATCTACAGTGGAGTTAAAAAGCGTAAGTCTTACAATGTGGTCAGTATACAAAACACCACAGCCACTTTTTCTCGGCAGTATCAAGTAGACCAGACACATTGTTAGATTACATTAAGTGAAGATATTTTTAAGTCTGATATTTACCAGCTCAGTAGATATATGTTCATGTCATGAGTCAAACTGTATAAATAATCCCTCTAGAAACAATCCTGTTAATTATGCAGACACTGAAATATACTGGTTTCTGAGTCAAACTGAATAAAATCCGTCTAGAAACAATCTTGTTAATTATGTTGACACTGAAATATACTCGTTCCTGAGTCAAACTGAATAAAATTTGTCTAGAAACAATCTTGTTAATTATGTTGACACTGAAATATTGTACTGGTTTCTGAGTCAAACTGAATAAAATACATCTAAAACCAATCCTGTTAATTATGTAGACACTGAAATATACTGGTTTCCGAGTCAAACTGAACAAAGTATGTCTAAAAACAATCCTATTAATTATGTTGACGCTGAAATATACTAGTTTCCGAGTCAAACTGAATAAAGTATGTCTAAAAACAATCCTATTAATTATGTGTGGACACTGAAATATACTGGTTTCTGAGTCAAACTGAATAAAGTGTCTAAAAACAGTCCTGTTAATTATGTGGACTCTGAAATATCATACTGGTTTCTGAGTCAAACTGAATAAAATACGTCTAAAATAATCCTGTTAATTATGTGGACACTGAAATATCATACTGGTTTCTGAGTCAAACTGAACAAAGTATGTCTAAAAATAGTCCTGTTAATTATGTTGACACTGAAATATACTGGTTTCTGAGTCAAACTGAACAAAGTATGTCTAAAAATAGTCCTGTTAATTATGTTGACACTGAAATATACTGGTTTCTGAGTCAAACTGAATAAAAGTATGTCTAAAAACAATCCTGTTAATTATGTGGACACTGAAATATCATACTGGTTTCTGAGTCAAACTGAATAAAATATGTCTAAAAACAATCCTGTTAAGTATGTTGACTCTGAAATATCATACTGGTTTCAATTAGCATGCTTGGTGTGAAGACAACAAAGATTTTGAATCATTTCTACCACTCGATGAAATATGTACAACATCAACACCCAACAAAGATTTTGAATAATTTTGACCACACAATGAAATGTGTACAACATCTATAATGTGAATAAATAAAATGAAAATATGCCTGCATAAGCAGATACATAAGAAACTTCTCTTAGCTGGTGTATAGGCAAAAGATAAAAACACAGAGAAATAAATGTGCATATATGTGAAGTTCAATGAATTTAAGCATTAAGTAAGTATGAGGAGAATATCCATGATATTAAAAACACTTTCTACTAATCAAAACAAGATTCACAGATATACAGCAGGACACCCACCTCCTGACAGGTTTATGTTTGTGCAATCTGAATACAAATGATGGGCACTGCTATATTCTTCGTAATTAATAATCCACTATGCTTTCTATAATCATTTTGAAATTTCATGATTTAAATTCTCAAAAAACATGGGATACCTTTTAACTTAATGAGCTTTACGTAGTTATAAGGACATAGTATAAAAAATTTCAGTTGAAGAACTGTAATAATTCTTATCTGATACCTTTTGACACTTTTGTATAAATCTGATCAAATATGAGCTTACTTTAAGTTGTGAGTCCTTGCATATCTAAAAGTTTTAAAACAAAGAACTTAAATACACAGCAGAGACGTCACTACTGGAGCCTTCTTCATTAACTTGATTGAACAATATGTTATCCAGTTACATAATCTATTCCTTCACAATGTCCCACTGTATGATCCAAAACCATGTTATCCTTGTTTAACACTGAAATGATCTATACATTCACAATGGCCAATTGAACATACCACATGACATTCTTCAGATGACAAGTCTGGTCAGTTGCACATTCAGCCCTGCCTTATGTCAGAATCAAATAATTTTCCTCTATCAGGAGGATGGGTGGGGCGTTAACAGCATCTGAGAACATAACTAAGTAATATGGTTGCGTCCACCTTATACAAGTAATTTTCGACCTTACATACGTAAGTCTATTAATTAATCTGAATACTAGTAAAATGCAATATGTGTACCTTTTACAAACTTCACCTTTCAACACGCATCACAGCAGCTGCCCTATACCTTCCACTTCTGAGATTTCCGTGAATCACTTTGGTGAAGGCGGGTAGCTAGATGAGTTACACAGTCACATGAGATGAAAGATATAAGGAAACACCAGACACATAACTGCGTAACAGAAATTACATGCAATAAAACAAGAATACTGGGTAACAGTTATCAGTATCTCGAGATGGCATCTCCGCACTGGGAACAAATCCCGTATGCACAGACGCCACAGATGCCATGTGATGGACAAGGTCCAAACGATCATGGCACAAGCTCCAGACATGCAATTGAGCCTCACGTGCTGGGCAGGGTCTTGGGCAAAGTCTTGTTAATCAATGACTGCACAAAAAAATACAGACACTAAAACTTCCATTACAGAAGACTGAATAACCAAATGCTTTAACTTACACTGAATATGTTCCTAATCAGAACAGGACCAAGAATGAACTTAATGACAGAAACTGCACACAATACATCGGAGTTAAAGTCAACAGACATTAAAAGAAACAAATTAATGGAGACAAAAGCTTCAGGGAATATAACAGATCACACAGTGCAGATAAGAACAGACTCACTCTGTGAGGGAAAAAAAAAAAAAAAAAAACGCCAACGAAAAAGTTACAGGTAACAACAGTTTACAGGTGAATGCAATAAGCAAATCTAATCACAGCAAATGCCTCAAGCTTTCATGTTCCCTCTTCAGCAGCAAAGAAAGCACACATACTCTGGTTCTTTTCTTAAGCAGCAAATTCATTTTTAATTTTCTACTTTGGTCAACTAACTATACTCGCCACCCTATTTCAATCATATATGAATGCTATTTTCTAAAACACTATAAATCAGCACAACCTTGTAATTAACATGAAACAACATTCACTTACAATGCGTTCATTCATTCTGTCATCATCAGAACTATAGTATATCTATTGTTAACAAAAGACAAAAAACAATCAATTTCACCATCCATTCTACAGTTTTTCTTTCAGTTGTAAGAATTTTTCTGTATATGCTTTAGAGCATTGAAAATTTAATATTTCAACAACAAAAATACTCAAAGAATCAGGTGAGGCAATTATGTACACGAAAACTCAGGAGAGATGATTAGGTAACTAATACACCTGCTAATCACACTTCCCAACACACAGAGTTATGATGCAGAAAAACAACTCCAAAGCCAGGGTAATCAACAAATTTGGAAGCAACACAGTCACTGCACTCGAATACACAAAGCAGAAAGACAACAGATAAGCTTTCAGAGTGTGTACCTGATTTTCCAGATGAAGTAGGTCTTGGTTCTGACTGTGAGTACTGTGGTTGGGGGGGAGCATCTTTCAGAGAACCCCGTGTAGATGGTCGGGAAGCATTCTGGGTGTCAGGGGTACGTGGGATTTTAGGTTTCGACCCAAATGCTTGCCGATACTCTTGAACACTGCAACAAGAAAGGAATTTTATTCTTTTTTATTGTTCAATAGTCAATATCTGACATTAAACAGACTGTGTTCTTTTTACAGCTCGAAAAGTGACACTAGTAAACAAAGTTTCAAATACAGACTATATTTACCAAAATGGAAAGAAACATTGCAATATTCAGTGTAGTCCAATACAAATTCACATGAATGTAAGCATTTTCACATAAAGACTAAGAAATGATCTACAAAAGCAACAACAACAAAAAAACACAAACAAACCCCATAACCATAAAAAGATACAACAAAAGCAGCATACAAACAGATATCCAAACCTGAACAAACGTCAAATCACTGAAATGTATATGAAGTTATCAGCATTGTTAAACAATGTTCTTTAAATCAAATAGATATTTTACTGTCTCCAGATCTCATTTGAAGGTTTATGGCATCCACCACAGTAAGTTTTGAAAGGAAAGAAAAAATATCCCTGTCAATTACAATAAATGAAAATGAGGCTGACATATGGAAGCCAAACCTAAACTGCTAGCCATTTATGATAATGGCTTGTATAATGACTTATATAGCAACTTACCAATAGATCAGGCCACTTATAAACAAAACCAGCAGACCAACTGCTGCAGAATTTTGTTTTTTTTTTCTTCTGACCACTCCCATATGTGAATCTGGACAATGATAAGAGTAACACTCTTCCCAAGTCAAGATGGCATTAATCCACTATCGTACTTCTGAACAGATGACAATCTCTTGGTGCACGTGTTCAGAGGATTCACATTATCAGAATACCCATTCAACCCTGTAAGAATGATCAATAGTTAAAACATCAGTATTTTTCTTTTGGGTTTTGACTCTCATTGGCTTGCCCATTTTCTTCACTTTTAGTCCATTTTCTTTCTACAATTTACACATCTGTTGATTTAGGCTTTCACAAAATAACAGCATATGCAATAAAACATAACAAAACAAAACAAAATCATGGCAACAAACTGACGCTATCAATCTAACAAACATAACAGTGAAACAAACCACACAAGCCAGCAGAAAGATGGGTAACAGAACGTTTTCATGTTACTGAACATCTGAGTCCAAGGAAATCTACACATTCATAAAAAAATTGAAACTTTAGGGCAATACAATTTGTAATCAACCAAACCAAATAAAGAAATCAAGTCTGAACAAAAACAAAAACAAAATTCTTCTCACTGAATGACAGCAACACCACTTTAGGAAAGAAAATAAAATAACTGAATTTGAAGCTAATTTTGAAATAAAAACACCAAACGCACACCAAGCAATTATTTGTTGAAATATCTGATTTCTTCTCCAAATGCAACAGTGAAGAAATCAGAATAGTAAGGTATGGTCAGGAATTACAAAGTAAAGTGAAGGATAAAAGATAAAAAGAAGAAGAAGAAAAAAATCTCTGAGTCAGAAGCTACAGGAAAGAAGATTACACTCTTAAAAAAAATCACTGACTCAAAGATTAAAGTGAATCATTAGCAACAGTCAGATAATCTTATTAGCCATTACATGCTGTGTCAATCACTATGATTAGACAAAACTCATGAAATTATCTATCTTATTTACATCTCTGACTTACACCCAGCAGATCCAAACATGACAAAACACATTTGTCAGTATGACATGAAATCATCTACATTTTTTTGTCAAAATGGTATGAAACTGTATATCTTAATTATTCTGGTATATCTATGACTAACTTCGAACAGATCCAAATAGGGTGAGATATATGTAAAAAGACATAAAATCGTCTATACTAACTTTGTCAAAATGGTATGGAAGGGCGTATTTTAATTATTCTAACTGATCTATGGTTTACTCTTGCAAGTTTTGTACATCTCAAGATATGACAAGGCAAAATTGTATTCATCAAAATGATTTTTTTTCCTTCAACTTAAATCTCATTTCAGTTAAAACATCCATTTTTCTTCAAGATGACAGCATGTAGAGCAACATATGTTAACTGGACATAAAACTGCAATGAGGAATGTGGTGTCCTATTTGGGGAAGTGGATGGATTGATACATGGAACACTAAGCTGACACCACAAGAAAGACTAAAAGCATTATTAAAACTGGCTGACTGAGAAACTTTCAGTTCTTTGAAGGCAAAGGTTGAACTCCTGTTGGAGTCAGAATCAGTTCCTTCAATAAGTGGCACAATTTTAAAGGCACAACACCCGGGATAATCTCTGGTTGGTCTGGCTTTGTTCCCCATTACTTTGATCTGGATTTAGTCAGCAATAATACATACAAAATGTAAAATGATTCCAAATGGCAAAGCTAAAATGATTCCAAATGGAAATATTAAAATGATCCTAAACGGCAAAGCAAAACAGTTCCTTTGAGTCATATGCTTTTGTCTATGCGTTGTGATGTAAGTTTTCATCGTGAGTTGAATATGTACGCAACTTAGCCATATAAACAAGAAATGAAGAATGTAGGAATGGCCAGAATGGGTGGGATAGGATCAGCACCATTGAGGCAGCCCAGAAACTGGCACAGAAAGAAAACTCTGTGAGAACAATTCACAATGCTTTGGGTCCTATCGAAAATGTAGAACAAATAAAGGGTGTTGTGTTTTAATGCCTGAAAGCTCACAGAATCATGTGTCCTAAAAAAATGCAAAAAAAGAAAAAAAACAAACCCCGCTATCTGTCAGACATACTTACTTAGCTCCAGATCCCAGTTTTTCCATAGCTTTAGTGGAAGGTCGACTTGCTTTCTCATTCTGCTGACTAGGTGGTCGTACTCCATATCCCCCTGTCCATACAAAACACAAGCACACAGATACACACATGTACTCTTTAAAATAATGTTCACACTGTACCCACAGTGGGCTATGCAGATGCAGAAATTTAGATCCCCTTTGGTTTTGGAACCACAAGAGTTATCTAGTTTGCTTTTAAGTAGTTAGGGGTTCCTCTTTCCTGTCATGTTAGATTCCTTACAAGACTCATTCTTATTTGTCCTTTCCTTAACATTCACATGCATTTCTTTCAAATTCTTTCTGTAGCTCTCCAAAGACAGTGTATGATTGCCTTTAAAGTAAGATAAAGAACGGTCATATACACAAAAATCTGCTCCTCTACTCCATAAATTTATATGCTTAGATAAGGAGTGCTCACAGAAGCTGTAAACTGATAAGAAAAAGAAGAAGAAGAATGTTCACACAGTGAAGTCCAGACTACTATGTAACCTACCACCACCAAATGAGCCCTTGTCACCTCACAGTGTTTGCCACTAACAGCCGAAACAGTAGATAGGGATGCCAGGGATCGATTCTGGGATTTAAATGGACACTGAATGTCTTCCTGCACATGCCTGTAAATTCCCAACATCATGATTCTTTCCTAGTTAAATATTATTGAAAACACTGACCTGCCCATTTATGGGCATTTTCAACAGAAAAACTTAACTCTGAAAATGCCAGTTTGACACTCATATCACCCCTTCAGTTTCTGCAATAGAGACATCAAGCCACATACATGTGACTGACAACCATGCAAAATTTCATAAAGGCTGTATCTCGGTGCTACCAAAATATTACAGCTGAAATGTGGTTCAATTTTCTTTTTTTTCTTTTTTTTAAACAAAATGGCAAATCAGAGGGGTATCATCTTCCAAGGTTCATTATCTCAGAAAGAAACATCTGATTTTTAAATGGTTTACATCATCAGACAGAGCAATAAACTACATTTAGATTCTGCAATAAACTGAAATGACCATATGGGACAAGCGACTCATTCCATGGCGGATGGTCATATCTGAATACTGTAGGAATATTAATAATACAAGTAATAATAGTTCCATTTGTATAATGCAAAGGGTCCATGTCAGACAATGCTCGCCACACTTAAGGAAAGAAAAAGAAAGGGTGGAGCTGGTTTGTCATATGAAGACATCAATGAGGTACAAATGCAGTTGAATACACAAACCACTATAGCAATGCAGCATAAATATAATTTGTCAAAACATAACAACAAATGTTTTTCATTTATCAGTGTGGGGATTGTATATGTACAAGCACACACAAAAGCATGCACGCACACACACACACCACACACCACACACACACACACACAACACACACACACACACAAACACACACACATGTACACACACACACACACATGTTGTGTGCATACATACACATCTACAAAAATATAAAGATATACATATATTAACATGGAACTGGAAGTACAATGCGACCTGTTCTGATAAAGAGGTCAACAGGTACAACCGGAGACTTTAACAGCAGCAAAACCAAAATTCTTTTCACCTTTCATTTCAGACAATATTTGCAACTGCATCTTCTTTCAAACATAATTTACAGTCCTTTAAGGTTAAAAACTGTTGGTGTGGCCTTTTTTAGACAATGGCTTTCAAAGTTGGGAGATTATAAGTGAACAAGTCTTTGTAACATATGTTTCACTACTTTGATAACAAATGCTTTGATTTTAAGTCAGCATTGTATTTCCACTATCATTCTTTACTTAAAAGGCTTGGTCCATGAATAAAACTGGCCACAGGTCACTGCTATAGGTCTAAAAGCTATGCACGCTTAGTGCATTCTGACTTTGGCCAGAATGACTTCCTAAAAGCCTAAATGACAGTCATTCCATAAAGAAATGCTGCTTGGCAATATGACTATAAGACATAATATACAGGCCCTTCAGAATTGTGCATTGATGTAGTTCAGAAACTGCTGTGTATTTATTGATGTGCGGTTGTCTCTTTGACGCAAGAAGCAGTTTGTTTGAAAGGGTGAAAGTCATTCAATAACGTGGAAGAATCCTTACGACCGGCTGATTCTTGTGAGATTGGCCTTGACCCGCTGCGCGTTGGAGGTCGTGCATTGATGTCCTTGGCGCCAGTAGCTGGGCGACTACCCGCTACACTATTACCTGCCCTTGATGCAAGCCTGTGCCCAAAATAAAGAACAAACAAAAACCAATGTACTCAATTCACACTTACATGACAGGGAAACTTCACACATATTCATCATGACTGCAAGAAACAGACTCATCTTCAGTAAATCTGAACAATTCTCCCCTCCATGACCACCACCTCCCTCCATTTTTGTCGATTAATGGAGCAATAAAACAAGATGACATGGGAATCAAATCATAACAACCACATACACACACACACACACACCACACACACACACACACACACAAACAATATGTTCTCTCTACCTGATAGGCCAAAATTTGACTAAATTTGGGTTATTATCAACAAATGGCCAAGACACCTTGAAACATCTGAACATTTTCAATGACAGTGACTCAGAGAATGGGTCATACTCATTCACACTTGTCTATCTGCCATTTGTTACCGGGATTGACAAGTGGTCCACATTTGACAAATGATCCAACCACACACAGAGATGACAATAATTCACTGGTTCAATTTGTCCACAGAATAAACAGTCCTGTTCTGTGCCAGTACAACCAATTTATGTTACCAGTATTTGAGATACATTGAAAACAACAACAAAACACCAATTAAAGTAGACCGAAAAAGAAAACCAACAAAACAATAACAACAACAACAACAAACAAACAATGACAACAAAATCCCAAGAAATACATATCACAACAGAGAGAAAAAAGCACTTTCTCTGAACAAGAAAAGTTCACCAAATGGAAAATAACTACAAGAAATCAACCTGATTTGCTCTTGTGGAGGCTGAAGATTAATTAGAGGCAAATGAAGTTGATTCTGACTAAGCTAGTTAGCACACAAAGACGAACTGCTCTTGCAAACTGGCTCATAAAAAGGCACAACAGAGTCGAGATCAGATGTACGAGTTCAATCCCAGGTACAACATAAAAACTGGGCTGTTTGTTGCCCATCTTGTGGCTTCAATCATTCTAGTATCTGCTTAGTGTTACACAGGTCCTGTTCCCTCATGTGCCCCCTCCATATGAAGACCTTGCCAGTGCATAGCGACCTGCGCAGGCTCAAATTGTCTGTCAGATAACAGATGGCAGATTGAGCGGAGAAGATATACATGAAATTGTCTGAGAGAGATAAAATCCCTCTCGAATAAACTCTAAACTCCTGCAGGTGTGGAAAACTAACAGAAGCTATAAGACTAGTTCTGAGTGTTTTCCAATCATCAACTCTGGCAAAATCCCATAAAAGTGCACATTCTCAAAAACAGGATGTGGGTTAATAATAAACCCTTGAGCAAGCCACGTTTTTTCATGGGTTGGCTGATTCTTTTCATAGAACTGTGGATTCAAGATTTGGTATCTCCACTTCAATCCCAGCCCACAACATACAAAAACTGGTCTGTTCGCTGATGTTTCCATCATTCTAATGGTGTCAGCTTAGTGTTTCAAATGTCCCTCTCCCTCCTCCCCATTTCAAAACCTTGCCAGTGCAGAGAGTCTTGTGCAGGCTCAAGAAGCCTGCTGAAAGATTGCTGGCAGATTGGAGTGGAGTGCATATGGAATAGCCCGAATGTGATGAATCCTTCTAGTACAAACTAAACAAAATCCAAACAAAAACAGTATGTTCCAATTACAACCAATGGTTCATTACCTGGAAGCGACCGTTTCCCTGACAGACTCATTACCACGGCGCTGTCCTGGTGTGACTGGTCTTTGTAGTGGATGATCCTGTTGTTGTGTGCTGTCTGTCCACTGGGGGAAAATGTGTTGTGTGATTATAGAAAATACTTTGAAACAGTAGAAACAAATGGAAGAAGTTATCAATAACACACAGATAAGAAAAACAAATCTAATCATTTATCAACAAGAAAACGTACACAAACAATATAAAAGCAGTCCAAATATTTAACACAAATGAACTCTATTTTATCTTATTATCCTGGCAGACTACCCACGTTCACACAGTAATTTTTGTGCCTGAAATTAGTTTTCCATATGAACCCTTTCTGTTTCAGCGCATCTATGGAACTGTGAGGTGGAGTGTGTGACCTTGTGGACAAAGCATCCACCTAAAATGCAAAACTTTAGGTTCAAATCCCGGTCAAACAGGGATTTTTCTCTCCCCCTCCTCCTTCCACCACTTTTTTTTCCACTGTTCTGTGACGCTTCAGAAGCACTGATACAAAGCCATTATTTCCGACTCGCAACACACCACCAACCCCAAGCTGATTCAGTCAAAGTCCCAGTGCGAGGAAGCCCACAGGAGCCAGCAATACCAAGCTGTCATAGGTCATCCACCAGAGGAGACGCTGCACTGCTGTCACATCATTTTGGTGGAGTTCAGCCATGCCTGTTCTGAGCCAACTTACTAAAGACAGTGCCTACTACATCCCCTACTTGTAACAGTAATCAGTTGCTGAACCAGACCATGCCTTTACTGAGTCAACTTACTAAAGACAGTGCCTACTATATCCCCTACTTGTAACAGTAATCAGTTGCTGAACCAGACTATGCCTGTTCTGAGCCAACTTACTAAAGACAGTGCCTACTATATCCCCTACTTGTAACAGTAATCAGTTGCTGAACCAGACCACGCCTTTACTGAGTCAACTTACTAAAGACAGTGCCTACTATATCCCCTACTTGTAACAGTAATCAGTTGCTGAACCAGACTATGCCTGTTCTGAGCCAACTTACTAAAGACAGTGCCTACTATATCCCCTACTTGTAACAGTAATCAGTTGCTGAACCAGACCACGCCTTTACTGAGCCAACTTACTAAAGACAGTGCCTACTATATCCCCTACTTGTAACAGTAATCAGTTGCTGAACCAGACCACGCCTTTACTGAGTCAACTTACTAAAGACAGTGCCTACTATATCCCCTACTAGTAACAGTAATCAGTTGCTGAACCAGACCATGCCTTTACTGAGCCAACTTACCAAAGACAGTGCCTACTATATCCCCTACTAGTAACAGTAATCAGTTGCTGAACCAGACCATGCCTTTACTGAGCCAACTTACCAAAGACAGTGCCTACTATATCCCCTACTAGTAACAGTAATCAGTTGCTGAACCAGACTATGCCTTTACTGAGCCAACTTACCAAAGACAGTGCCTACTATATCCCCTACTAGTAACAGTAATCAGTTGCTGAACCAGACCATGCCTTTACTGAGTCAACTTACTAAAGACAGTGCCTACTGTATCCCCTACTTGTAACAGTAATCAGTTGCTGAACCAGATCATGCCTTTACTGAGTCAACTTACCAAAGACAGTGCCTACTACAGCCCCTACTAGTAACAGTAATCAGTTGCTGAACCATACCATGCCTGTTCTGAGTCAACTTACCAAAGACAGTGCCTACTACAGCCCCTACTAGCAACAAGGCACTACAGCCCCTACTAGCAACAAGGCACTACAGCCCCTACTAGCAACAATAAACAGTTGCTGAACCAGACTGAGTGAGAGACACCCTGGGAAGAAGATCCCATTACAACCCCCCAATACCCATGAAGAACTGATACCAAAGACCCCAATCTGAATTCACTTATGGTATGGATGCAGTAACAGAAACCACAACTGAGGTCACCATGAGATCAAGGCATGAAGGGTCTCAGAATCTGGGACAATTTTCACAATGCTATAAAGACTGATGGTTCTATGATAATGGAGATAATGATTATGATGCTAAGGATTTCCATTTCGGATGTAGACTGTGTAACAGGGGTGTATGTGACATTTAGTATCATACTATATCCTGGCATCAACCAGGCTTGAAAGATACAGACACCTGCAGTGTTGGTCAGGAAATTTGACCAAGACTTTCAGCGATGTATCCAAGAAGTGGATGAGACTCGACTGTGTGGTCCAAGTTTTTGCAAGAATTGCATAACACGCTCAACTCAGGGTAGGAGCCAGTCAAAGCAGAAAAATTCCACAATAATTTTTTTGGACAGATGGGGATTTGTACTCATGACCTCTGAGTCACAGTCCATAGCGTAACCACTTCACTATGGTGACTGATCCCCTTCATTAGATCTTGATTGGTGGGCTGGGCGCTAGTCTTTCAGATGAGACAGTATACTGAGGTCCTGTGTGCCGCTTGCACTCAGCACACATTAAAGATCCCCTGGCAACACAAGAGTTGTCCCTGGCAAAATTCTTTAGAAAAAAATCAGTCAGGTGATAAAAAAAACCACACACACACACACACACACACACACACACACACACACACACACACACACACACACACACACACACACAAAAACCCAAAACAGGTGACAACATGCTTTCCACCTGAAATTCATGTGGAAACATTTCAATGTAACTAAGGAAAAGCAATCCAATTCAATCCGATCCAATCCAAACGCATCAACTGGAAATCAGAAATATTGTGTCACTTGTGCGTCCAACTTGAACTGAATATCATGGATCTACAAAGTGACCTAGGTATAGTTTTGCAACTGACATGGTACAATAAAATAAAAAAATCAACAGCCAAATGGCTCTCAAGAATTACTGTGATGGTTACCTAGATAAAAAAAAATGCTACTAACACTGGCAAAACATTAGTTAAACACTGTTAATTATACAAGTCATCACAAATGGGCTATTTATTGACTAGAATTATACAAATGCAACATATACCAACTAATTATTAAACACTATAATCATATAAACCATGATATACAGGTAAATGCAACACCTCACCTCAAAACATAAAGAAACATCCAAAAGACAAACTAACAAAAGCAAATACACACACACACACACATACACAAGCACACACACACACAAACACACACACACACACACACACACACACACACACACAAACACACACACATACACACACACACACATCTACCTTTTTGCGGCCTCGTGAGGTGCCTGGAGGAGCAGTGAGTGAGAACTGTGAAGTGAGCAATGCCTCACCAGCCAGGTCACCAGGCTGAGGCCTCACCACCTCCTCCTTGTCCAGGTCCGCCTCCAGGGCATCCTGGTCCTCCTGGAGACATGAAGACAAAGCTCAGTCAATAAAACTTTCTCAATGTTCTACTTACAGTGTGCTTATCAGAAGAACTGATATTTGGAACAGGGATGCTTCTTATAGAATTCTTCACATCTGGATAATTCTACTATCTTCATATAGCATTCTTCATATCTGGATAGTTCCATTATCTTCATATAGAATTCTCCATATCTGGATAGTTCCATTATCTTCATTTAGAATTCTTCATATCTGGATAGTTCCATTATCTTCATATAGAATTCTCCATATCTGGATAGTTCCATTATCTTCATATAGAATTCTTCATATCTGGATAGTTCCATTATCTTCATATAGAATTCCTCACATCTGGATAGTTCCATTATCTTCATATAGAATTCTCCATATCTGGATAGTTCCATTATCTTCATATAGAATTCTCCATATCTGGATAGTTCCATTATCTTCATATAGAATTCTTCACATCTGGATAGTTCCATTATCTTCATATAGAATTCTTCACATCTGGATAGTTCCATTATCTTCATATAGAATTCTTCATATCTGGATAGTTCCATTATCTTCATATAGAATTCTCCATATCTGGATAGTTCCATTATCTTCATATAGAATTCTTCACATCTGGATAGTTCCATTATCTTCATATAGAATTCTTCACACCTGGATAGTTCCATTATCTTCATATAGAATTCTTCATATCTGGATAGTTCCATTATCTTCATATAGAATTCTCCATATGTGGATAGTTCCATTATCTTCATATAGAATTCTTCACATCTGGATAGTTCCATTATCTTCATATAGAATTCTTCACACCTGGATAGTTCCATTATCTTCATACAGAATTCTTCACACCTGGATAGTTCCATTATCTTCATACAGAATTCTTCACACCTGGATAGTTCCATTATCTTCATTTAGAATTCTCCATATCTGGATAGTTCCATTCAAACCATCAAAATTTATTTTGGATGTAACTCATTTTGTTGACACAGGCATTATCAGCCACAGTTTTGAGTCTGTAAGTTAAGCCAGCTAGCAAATTACAAATAAGAACTTTCAAAACAAAACATTTCAAAGAACAGCAGATATTTCCCTTTTAGCTTATTTTCTTGAAGATACATTTTATACATTAATTTATTATCATAATAACCCCACTCCAACTCACACAATAATTTATTACCATAATAACCCTACCCCAACCACACATATTACAAGAAATCTCTGATCATGGTTAAATTCCAACAAAGCAGACTGTGTTCCCTTCAATAACAAATCTAACACAAAAAGAGAGAAGAAAAAAGAATGGAATACAAAAGCTCCAAACCTCTTCTTCTTCATCATCTTCTTCATCATCAGACTCATAATCTTCTCCGTTTTCATCTGAAAGAAACAGAAAATTATAAACTTTGTTGTCCATTTTGTTTTTCATTTCCTGCTTGATACAGAAATAATTCAGACTGCCCTTTTCTTATCTGCAAGTACACTAACACACAAACAGAAAATTGTAGCAGTATATTGTATTGAATGGAAAAAATATGATACTTTTCAGAATATCAAACACTTCATAATGAAAGGAGGACTGCATATTTTGTTCAATTGTTTGGTTTTGCTATTTTTTCTCTGCCTCTCTCTTAAATTCAGAATAAAATTTGTGATGCTAAGTAAGCATTGGTAGCATAGAGCAGCACTACACAAAAATATAATGTAAGATGGCATCGATCCGGGACATTTTATATTGTGATACATAATTTACAAAAATAAAATGACTGTCAGGCGTTGCATTTTTAAGAAGAGTAAATGCAGGTACATATCCTCAGACTCATGACAGGGAAGTCAGAGTTGTTACCTTTATAATGGTGAGGACAGACAAGCAGCAAGTCTAATGTTCTAAACAGAACTAAACAATAATACTGTCACCTGCTTTGGGAGCATACAACACCGCCTTTGTGAAGTACCTAAATGTGGGGCACTCTGGGAGAGCCACCTAGGATTTTTCTTTCTCCCCATCTCTCAACCTTTTTTCTGTAGCAATGTGTGACTCAAAGTTTACGTTTCATTGTGTTGTTACAAAACGCACAATTAATTCTATATAGTAAAATGTCTTTTCTTTTTCTTTGTTTGCTTCTTTTCTATCTGTTGGGTGGTGCCACTTTACAAAGGGAGACAACCCTGCTTACCCTCTCTTGTAGCTGAGGGCATGAATCTGCAATTACTCCACATAATTTACAATAAAATGCATTATTATAACAAGAAGATATCTAACCGATCTTTAAATCCTTACATATTCCATATGTGATGAATCTGTTAGTTATGTGCCTTATCACACACATACATCCATGTGTTATGAATCTGTTAGTTATTTACCTTATCACACGCATACAATCAAGTATTCAAGCTCCACATTCACACATACCAGTGCATATCTGAAAAAAGTGCAAAGAGCATGTTTTCAATATGAACCTTTTGAGATATATTGATATAATTATTATTATTACTACCATCCTTTTTCTTTTGCATCTAAGCTATGTTTTCTCTGATGCAGACTACTATACAGATAGTCAGACCCACAGTGTGCAGGTTTTATATGCTGCATACTCTGCATATTCTGTCTTGGTAGGAAGTGAACAGGCAACCAAAATAAACATCTAAAATCATTATTATTGCACATTGCACGATTGCTTTTTTTCACCTATCAAAGTTGATTTTTCTAAGACACTTTGCCAAGAACAACTTCTTTGTTGCTGTATTTTTTTTTTGAAAACACGCCACAGGTGCTTGCGACACGTGGGACCTAGGTTTCCCATTTCATTTTAAAAACCAGCAATTGAGGTCTAATACAGGAGTTCATTCGGAGTTTGTTCATTGCACTCGGACAATTGCATATGTGCTCCACCCAAATCTGCCAGCAATTATCTAACAGGCTCCCTAAACCCACACAAAAATGCCCTGGCAAGGTCTTGAAATGAGGGATGGTGGGGGTGGGTAAAGAGACCCATGAAACACCATGATGACACCACCAGAATGATAAAAAACACTAAGATCAGCAGCAAACAGGCCACTTTTTAATGTTGCAAGTTATCAGTAAAAAAACAACACCAAACCAAACACATACACACACACACCTCACACACACACAAACAAAACAACAAAACAAAACAGAAAAAAGGGGCCTGCTTGAGGGCTTGAACCCAACCCCTGCATTATGAGCATGGTGCTCTAACAACAGTGCTAACAGGCCACTCAAGTGGAGGAAGGATGGGGGAAGCCCCTAGCCTACTGGGATTCAAACCCACAACTGACTTTATGGACATGATAGCCAAGTTGCTTAGGATAGGCTTCTCCAATCAGACGGTCAGAGTTCAACCCTACCTCACTAAAATCTAGTGTGTAAAAGGTAGAGTTTTTCTGACCTCTAAGGTCAATTTATGTGCAGACTTAATACTGTCTGAACCCCCTTCAAGTGCATATGTACGCAGAATATAAGATACACATAGTCGAGATCTTACACAAGCCATGTCATCAGTGTTTGGCGGACTAAGGGATATGAAAAATACCCAGCATGCTTACACCTGAAAAAGGCATATGGTTGCCTACATGGAGGATAATAATGTGGGCCAAACAGCCACAATAATGCATGAACACATATCCAAGAAACTACTGCTTGAAACAAGGGTGAAAATCCCAAACAAAATGAGTTTCTCACATCCCCAGACACATGAATTAATACTGTTACCAGCTAGGCCACCACTTTACCTCAACACATCTCTTATCATCAATGTCACTTCTTCACCACCGTCACATTTCCTTTATCAACATCACCATCAAATCTTTATCATCATCATAATCACATCTCTTTATCATGTTGATATTACATCATCTTTATCATCAGCACCTCACCTCTCTTTCATCATCATCATCATCATCATCATCATCATCATCCATCTCATCATCATCATCATCATCATCATCATCATCATCATCATCATCATCATCATCATCATCATCATATCTCCCTTATCATCATCAATGTCACATCTCTTTTCTCTTTTATTATCATCACCTACATTGAGCTCAATTCAATTAGTTACGAAAAAAAAAAAAAAGACATCAGGCTTTGTAGTACCGTGAACTAGATTGGTGTGTATATGTATGTGCTTAACAGCATGAAACATGGTCTATGAATGGCAAAATCAAATCAAATCAAATAAACAAATAAATGAAAAAAAGAAAGGCAAAATCACTACTGCTAATGATAACTTTAAGCCTATCTAGGCACTGAGAAAAACTTAAATGTGCTGAGACTTCGATCAAGTGATTGTTCACCACCATCAGAGACAAACAACAAATTACATAAGGTGACTTCTGTTTACAATTTCATCACCAGGGTGGTGACCTGATATTTGCAATTCTACAGAACTAAAACAAAATAAAATCCAAAACAATCACAAAAGCCTAGACTATTGAATGGCTTGGATCTTCCACTACCAGTGTCATACTGATCTAGGGAACACTAAGTGCCACTATACTTGCAGTGCAACAACTAGGCTATCAGTTTCTAGCTACTCCCAATGTTTGTCAGCCAGCATACTGTATGGTGTCTCTTATAGAATATGTATGAGTAATACATCAAAGTTTAGGAAGAGTAAAAGAGAATAAGAAGTAAAAGCAACAGTTTGTGCATATGCAGAACACAGAATCAAAAAGTGGTTGCTACCAAAACTGAATGAAAACATTTCACCTTGACCTTTAAATCACTGTCCAATGCTTATATCTACTAGTACCAGTGAAACTTTACAGAGGTGTCTACCCTTAAAAATATCTACATAATTTTTAGGTCTACAGCAATAAAAGCCAATAATGTTCAACTCTGTAAGAAAAGAATCCCCCCAAAAGGGGAAGAAAATGACCTACATAAATAAATAAATGAAATGAATAAACATACAAAGTTACTCACTCAGAATACTCTCTAGAATTTTAAGAGAATAATACAAACCATCAGTCACTGGCTTTTTAAAACTTGAAAACATACCAACAACATGTCACTGTTTAAAATGCACAATATCTCAAAATAGTGTTTATCGTTAGCAAGTGATGAGTAAGTTTAGACCAACAAAACACACAGAATGTTCACAAGTAAATCAAACTCACAATTTTATATGAGAAACTTTGTCTCAAGGTTCTGCATGTTTTTCCACTACTTTTACAGGTCAATGGACATGTGGGATTAGGAACAAAAGATCTTGGCCTGACCGTAAAGGGCTGAATGACATGAACAAAATTTGGTGCACTGAAGCACTTACATTTTGGAAGGAAACACATGAGATTTGGTGATTACCAGAATAACAGCTATAACATAACAGACCATCATCATCACCATCAGATCATCAAAACGTCATATTCCTGACTCTTGCCAAAAATAAAGAACTTGGAGTGGAGTGCCATCAATTCTTTTTGTCAGAAGAAAGTCTATAAAGAACTGGTGAAAACACCTGGGATGATGCCCTTCAAATTTACCAGTGAATAGGTCTTTTGCTGAATTTTTTCAAGGGGAAAAAAGGGTTGGAAGAAAGTACTATTGTGGAAAGCTGAGGAGTAACTGTCGCCCAAATCCAGGAACTAATCATGACTGACAGAAGAGTGATTGTCTGTCATATGGTCATTACCCTTAGCATCTCCACCATCAGTGCATTGAGAATTCTTATGATAGAATTGGTAATAAAAAAAGTTTCTGCCATGTAGTTTGAAATTGACCCACCAGACTTTCTGGATCTTAATGAAACATAGATCATCCACTTTAACCCAGAGAAAAACAGCAATCAACACAGCAGAAACGTTCCGATTCTCTCCCTGGAAAGATGATGGCATCTGTCTTTCAACATTCTGACGGAATCCTGTTCACAGTTTCAGTTTCTCAAGATGGCATCTGTGTGCTCCAAACAAATTTCATACGCACTAACACCACACCACATATGCCATGAAACAGATAGGATTTTTGCAGATTATCAAACTATCATAGTATCAAACTGTACACGAAGCATATCATGCTTTCTTGCTACAGCAGCAAGGCACCATAACTACAAGGTGTAGAGTAAAAAAAATAAGGACATGACATGTTTTGTTTTATGAAGACAGTACTCCTGTACATGGCCACATTTGGCAAGGCAGTTCTAAAAAAGTTGACTATTGATCCTACTTGCCAGATCTGACACTCTCAGATGTTCACCTGTTCCAACACCTGGAGGAACATCTGGCAAGATGGACATTTTAGGACTGACAGTGATACCATGAACACTGAACATCTACCTTATGACACTGCCCTCTTCTAGAGCAGTGTAAGGGTCCTGTAACAGTCTGGAGGAAGTGTGTAGAATCCAGAGAAACATGTTAAAAAAAAATAACAGGTGAATTAAATCATCTGACATCTCCTATGTACTGTGGTTGAAAATTTATGTTACAACTGTCATATCTGTCTAACGGAAATAGAAAAAATATCAGAAGCTCTGCTAACATGACATTATCATTATCACCATAGCCTGGTCGATACCAGGATGTTATAAAAGGAAGCGCAGAACATATTCTAGTCATGCAGTCTCAACTCTGCAGCTTTATGATTATCATCTTATCATCCCCACATCACAGCATTATGTTAAACTGTCCCAAACACTGTGACCATTGAAGCCACATAAAAGATGAGAAAGCAAAGTAAATATAAAAAGAAACAATTATCATCATAATCACATCTGTGTCTACACAGCACTCACTTGAATTGAGCTGTTTGATGATGAACTCTATCTGCCTGTTCATGTCTGGCTGACCGTCTTTGATGAAACAACGCAGTATCTCCTCCATCCCCTGTGTGACACACATTATTCATTGTCACAACTTGCAACATGAAACAGATACTGATGCCTAAAAGTATGATGAATGTTTCTCCGGTTCTGTCATTTACAAACTTTTGATCCTATCCAAGGCTGGTTTTGAAGTTTGAACAGCAACCTGCGATAAAGGGAGACACTGCTTGGTTGTCACAGAAGTCTGTAGAAGACTTTGAGTTAGGGCTAAAAACTTGGAATGGGAAAATAGCTGCAAGTAATACTTCCTTAACACTTATACATTTTATATGTAAAAACAAAAATCAACAACAACAACAACCCCACAAACCAAAAACCCAACCAACCAAACAAAAACAAGCAAAACAATAACAATAACAACAAAACTAGTAACTTCCGTTCCATTTCTTCTGAGAAAAGTTTACAGTATGGAACAAATTAAATTCTCTGCCATCCCCTGTCAGAGGTTACAATATGAAGTAATACAGAATCTCTTGGACTCCCCCTAGAAAAAGAGGATCATAATCATTGTTCACTCCTGGACAAATATAATATCATAAGTCCCATTCCTTATAGATATAAAAATAGTATAAAACTATTTCTTTAGTTCTATCCACACACACATACACACTTATGCACTTACACACACACACACAAATATATATGCTCACACACACAAACACACACACATACCCCCCCCCCCCCACAAACAAACATCAAATGCACACACACACACACACACACACACACACACACACACACACACACACACACACACACACTTTCTCTCTCTCTTCTTCCATATCACATAACCAGTAAACATTGTGCTTTCATTTACAGAAATAATCACTGAATGTTACATCATTACAAGACATAAGACGACATATTACAGTACTGACCATGGCTTTAGCTTCCTCTCTGATGGATGAGATGGCCAAGATACTGTACAGTGCTCCGTTCACATAGGGACGAATCTGAAACACAAACACAGAACACGTCAAGGGCCATGTTATTATTACACTGATGATGATGGACTCTCCTGCAGATTAAATGGATAAGCAGGCACACTGGCCCGTCATCACCTGGTATAGGTCTTCATACAGCATACAAGACCAATTCCGGTTCCACAGACACTGCATTGGAAGGAGTCTTGCAGCCTTGCGCTCTGTCTCAGCTGGTCCGTCTTCTGTTGAACAGTAACTGTTCTGCGCTGCTCAGATGTGATAGTGCTCATTAGGACTACACTGATACTATATGGACAAGAGCCTTTTCCATATTCCATCCCTGCTACTTCTTTGTCCTTTTCCCTATCTGATTCAGTATAATCCCATACACCTACTTCTGGTTTTACAACACATCATCACTCAAAGATAAATTCTCTTTCAGGCAAAGTTCAGTTTGTTCAACAGGGATTCATCACACTTGGACAATTCATTTGCACTCCACTCCATCTGGCAGATTCCTTAACTCTTTGGAAACGTGCCCTAAAATGGCTGCTGAAACTCTCGAGACGCACAGTTTTTGGTACTTTTAAAAAAATTATGGAAAATATCCAACGACAATAAACCTATCCTGTTATATATGTTTAAAAAGGTCATTACGTCTACTTTGTAACTGTGCAGACCGCTTGTTTATGCATGCTTTCATTTTTTTCTGGTTTACCATTGAAAAAGGCATGCAAATAGCAAAAAAAGAAAAGTTCTGGATGTACACACATGTGACTTATCAAACTGCTGCTTGTAATCCATTAAATATCCATGTCCCAAAACTGCATTTAACATATCACAGGATATACATTCTTCACTGGAAGTCACTATGGGTTCTGCTTTTATGAATATTTTGTCCCAAAAATGATTAAACGCAGGCGTAGAGTCTTTTGACTCTTGGAAATTCCTTTGTTTCGGGTACCGTAAAAACAAGCCAAAAATAGAGTTCCAACAGTCTCCTATGGTCAAAGGGAAAGAAATCTGCTTAGAAAAATGGTTAAACTCTGCTGTCAGTATAATCTCCCTTAGTATAGTATCAAGTAGTCTTGGTAAAAAGAAACCATAACATCTCCACAGCTACAGCTGCAAAGCGTCGCCATCGAGTTAAGCTTGTGCTCATCTACATGCATTGGCAGAGTACTTAATGGGAAGTGGGTAGGGGGAGAATGTGATTTAAGAAACACTAAGCTGACACCACCAGAATGATTGGAGTATTACAATGGGCAGCAAAAAGGTCAATCTTTATGTTAAGGCTGGGATTGAACTCCAGACATAAGATCCAGAATCCATGAGTCTTTCGGCACAGCCAGCCAGCCTGCAGGAAACTGTGACCTGTCTGCAGGTCAAACCCACGAATCCTGTATTATCAGCATGGGGCTCTAATCAACACTGCTAACAAGGCCACAATGCAATCAGACATCTACAAAAGATTATCAATGCTACACTAGTCTGAGATAATCCATCACTACAGATTTCCTTCATTGCTAGATGATGTTTGTATCTGAGGTATGCAGTTTAGATCGTTCAAGTTCATTTCTTTATTCTTTGACTTGTGTTTTATCTTTTTAACCTTTACTTGTTAGCGATGCTCTACTGTCTTCATATGCACACAAGTCTGTATAGAAACTGCTTGTAAAGAGTTATATGAGTGCTATAGAGATTCACTACCACTAAAAAGCATTAAAATAAGATCAAACCCTATCTTTGGAGTGTGTGGCCTTGTGGTTAAAGCACCTGCCCAGGACATGAGAAATCCAGGTTCGAATCACACATGGAACAGGTATCCCCCCTACTCCCCCACTAAATCTGAAGTGGTGATATAGGAGCTAGTCTGTCGGATGAGATGGTAAAATGAGATCTTGTGTGCAGCATGCACTCAGCACGTCAAAGATCCCATGACAACACAGGAGTTGTCCCTGGCAAAATCATGTAGAACAAAAATCCACTTTCACAGGGTAAACATTAACACACATTCAGAAAAAAAAGAGTTAAAAAAAAAGAGTGCCGTAGTGAGAAGAGTGGCAGAATGGTTCATATATTCACCAGCCAATAACTAAACTTGAGCTTCCAAGATTCGTTCCTTGGTAAGGCCTCGACTTTTCTCCTCAGTTTGACCAGAAAATTAAACTGAAGTCTATTCCTTCGGAAGGGGATATAAAACAAGTCAGACCCTTGTGTCTTGTGGCTGTGCATGCTAAAAATCCCATGGCAGTTGACAATCGTGAAGAGCAGGGCATTTACCCGGCTGCCCAGGTATAAAACATTGGAGAGATAGGTTTATTAGCTTCTTGCCTTTCTGAAGTCTTAGTTTTAAGAAAAAACAGGGCGACACTGTACTATGGTGACACACTCTCAATGGTAAGAGCAGCCTGAGTTTCACATGGTAAATCCCCTGTGACAAAAAGAAATGATAAGAATGAATAAGAAGAATAAGAACACATGGGGAGAGCAGCCCATATTTCAGACGATACATCCATTATGACAACAAAAAAATAAATACAAAAGAACGAACACCCAAAAATTACACAATCAAGTTCTATGCCTTGTAAATGACTGCCTCTCAGTTGTCAGATCCAATTAAACTGATTTGCAAACTTGTTCCAAACAACCAGCTCTCAGCTATGATACTCAATAAGGATCCAGCCATCAACAAATGGATAAAGTACAGTCACCTCCTGGTTGTCATGTCCAAGCAGGTCACTCAGAACTTGCAGTGTTTTGTGAGCACTGGGAACACATCGCTTCTTTCCTGCACAGCAAATACAATAACAGTTACCTCACATGGCAGACTGAACACAGACAGAATCTGTACTGCAGCAATCTATACACTGCAGAGAGTGTGTGAGAGAATAAATGAATTTCTGTTATCTTTATACTGTAAGTGTGTGAAAAGGTGAATGAGTGAATGTGTAACTAACGCAACAATGATTTTAAGTGTCCAACTGGAATAAGATAGGGACATGCTTGACCCCAACATTATTTTCAATATTTATATATCAATTAACAAACCAAGGATGTAATGGTAGTCAGTTACCAGAAAGTTTTATTTATTTATCCTAATCTTTGTTGATGAGGAAGCTCTGTTGTCACCCACATCAAATGGTCTGGAGAATGAATTAAATATTTGATGAATAGTGTTGTCACCTACACTGAATGGTTTCCAGAATAAATTAAGTATTTTATGAATAGTCTGTAATAAAATGAAATCAAATATGAATTATAGTGAAACAGAAAAAGTGGTATTTAGAAAAAGAGGGTTTCCGGGAAACTGGAGAAATGGCAGTATAATGGATGAAGCTAAATGTGGCAAACAGTTATTACTATCTGGGATTCAGTTTTACATCAATGATTAGTGCAAAAAGAGGTACTGCACATTAATTAGTCAACTACATGGCTCTTTCCAGAAATATAAGGAAAGGAAGATGGACACATTTCTTAAAGTTTGTGACATTATAATTCTGTTGTATTCATTTCAAATATGGGGAATAAAAAGACTGGAACAAACAGAAAAGGTTCGCATGATGACATGCAATAGACTTTGTGTTTGTGTCTGTTTGAAACCAAATAAGATGGCATGTAGTGATTTGGGATGTATATTAACTCCTGTGTTGCCTTTTAAGATACTGCTTGGAACTGTTACAAATGGATATTAGAGTTTACCTTACAAAGCTTATAACTGCTACTTGAATTGAACAGTTCTGGTGAAAAAATCTGGGTATCTGAAATATTACTGAAAAGCTGCACCAGGATGTGGGTGATGTTAAAGGAATTTCTCCCCTGTTATCATGTTTTATAATTTCATTTATGACTTTAGTAAGTCATTCTAGACTATATTCAGACAGAGAAATGTAGACATGTTCATTCAAGAACACAAAGGCATCTTGAGAAATCGTGACAGATATGAGCGTTACAGGTCACTGAAGTTTGTTTTTTTTAAATGTTCACAATATATATGTACATGCACATGCTCTAGAATTGCTGTTACTCAATTAAGACTAAATGCACTCCCATTCAATAATAATGTACATCACAACAGTGTTTCTGAACAAGAAAAAATGATCCTTTTTGCAGGAGAGAAGCTGAAAAGAAGCTCCATTATATGACTGCCCTGTTTATGTAGTTTTTCGAGTTGAATTCCTATATAAATCTGACAGAGTATCTTTGAATATGTTGCTCCAAGCCACCACTGTTTACCACAGAAGCAATGTCTCATGATATATTTTTTAAGCAGTCATCAAAAGGAAGCATATGGCAACTTGAGAAAAATATATTAAGTAGCAGGTAGGAAAATGTTTCTACAATTGCCACAGTCTCAAATATCTCGATCACATTATTCTATGTCATATCAGAACACGGATACATCCCTTTAAAACTTGTGCATGACATTGGATAAACCGGGAAAATTTGTTTAGTTTCATACGAACCAACATATATTCATACTGTTACTTCTCACGATTTGCTTTAAGATCATGAAATGTGTGTACGGTGAAGAACCTTCACCCTTCTTCTACTATCCAAACCTTTCCCCTGCCATCTGTATTACATGTATTGTGGCCAAAGGCCATTGTACGTAAAAACATTCTGAGTTCTCTTCCTCTCTCTCCTGCTCTCATACACAAACAGTTAACTGCCCTACCTGTAGTTCTCAGGCACAGGTTCATGAGCAGTGCCACAGAATACTCCAGGGTGTAATCTGAG
>JAPXFY010000015.1:58040771-58060771 GCA_030674185.1 Monoplex corrugatus | reverse complement strand
TAGTAGTAGTAATCATCATCATTATTATTATAGTAGTAGTGGTAGTAGTAGTATCATCATCATTATCATAGTAGTAGTGGTAGTAGTAGTATCATCATCATTATTATTATAGTAGTTGTGGTAGTAGTAGTATCATCATCATTATTATAGTAGTAATGGTAGTAGTAGCATCATCATCATCATTATCATAGTAGTTGTGGTAGTAGTAGTATCATCATCATCATTATTATAATAGTAGTGGTAGTAGTAGTATCATCATCATCATTATTATAGTAGTAGTGGTAGTAGTAGTATCATCATCATCATATTATTATAGTAGTAGTGGTAGTAGTAATATCATCATCATCATTATCATAGTAGTAGTGGTAGTAGTAGTATCATCATCATCATCATCATAGTAGTAGTGGTAGTAGTAGTAATATCATATCATCATCATTATCATAGTAGTAGGTGTATGTAGTATCAATCATCATTATAGTAGTAGTGTAGTAGTATATCATCATCATCATTATTATAGTAGTAGTGGTAGTAGTAATATCATCATCATCATCATTATTCCAGTAGTAGTGGTAGTAGTAATATCATCATCATCATTATATATAGTAGTAGTGGTAGTAGCAGTATCATCATCATCATCATCATAGTAGTAGTGGTAGTAGTAGTATCATCATCATTATTATCATAGTAGTAGTGGTAGTAGCAGTATCATCATCAATCATCATCAGTAGTAGTATATGTTGTAGTTTTAGTAGTATCATCATCATTATTAATCATAGTAGTTTTGGTAAGTATATCATCATCATCATTATTATAGTAGTTGTGTGTAGTAGTATATCATCATTATTATCATAGTAGTTGTGGTAGTAGTATCATCATCATCATTATTATAGTAGTTGTGGTATAGTAGTATACATCATTATTATCATAGTAGTTGTGGTAGTAGTATCATCATCATCATTATTATAGTAGTTGTGGTAGTAGTATCATCATCATATATATATAGTAGTAGTGGTAGTAGTATCATCATCATCATTATATAGTAGTTGTGTGTAGTAGTATCATCATCATCATTATTATAGTAGTTTGTGGTAGTATAGTATCATCATTATTATCATAGTAGTTGTGGTAGTAGTATATCATCATCATCATTATTATAGTAGTTGTAGTGTACATAGTAAGTAGATATTCATCATCATTATCATAGTATTGTGGTAGTAGTAGTATCATCATCATTATTATTATAGTAGTATGTGGTAGTAATAGTATATCATCATATATCATTATAGTAGTATGGTAGTAGTAGTATCATCATCATATTATCATAGTAGTTAGTGGTAGTAGTAGTACATCATCATATTATCATAGTAGTAGTGGTAGTAGTAGTATCATCATCATATATTATATAGTAGTAGTGGTAGTAGTAGTATCATCATCATCATTATCATAGTAGTAGTGGTAGTAGTAGTAATCATCATCATTATATAGTAGTAGTGTGTAGTAGTAGTATCATCATTATCATTAAATTATAGTAGTATTTAGTAGTATAGTATATCATCATCATTATATAGTAGTGTGGTAGTAGTAGTATCATCATCATCATATTATTATAGTACATATAGTTGTAGTATGTAGTATCATCATCATCATTATAGTTGTATGATAGATCTATCAAAAAGTGTGTAGTAGTAGTATCATCATCATATCATAGTTAGTTGTAGTTAGTATGTTAAGTTAGTTTGTATCATCATCATCATTATTATAGTAGTAGTGGTGTAGTAGTATCATCATCATATTATTTATAAGTACATTTTAGATAGTAGGTGATAGTAGTATCATCATATCATTATATAGTAGTTGTGGTAGTAGTAGTATCATCATCATTATATAGTAGTTGTGGTAGTAGTAGTATCATCATCATCATATATAGAGTAGTGTGGTAGTAGTATATCATCATCATTATATAGTAGTTGTGTAGTAGTAGTAGTATCATCATCATTATATAGTAGTTGTGGTAGTAGTAGTATCATCATCATTATCATAGTAGTAGTGGTAAGTAGTAGTATCATCATCATTATCTATAGTAGTAGTGTAGTATGTAGTATCATCATCATCATTATTATAGTAGTATGTGGTAGTAGTAGTATCATCATCATTATTATTAGTAGTTGTGGTAGTAGTAGTATCATCATCATTATCATAGTAGTAGTGGTAGTAGTAGTATCATCATCATTATTATCATAGTAGTAGTGGTAGTAGTAGTATCATCATCATCATTATCATAGTAGTAGTGGTAGTAGTAGTATCATCATCATTATCATAGTAGTAGTGGTAGTAGTAGTATCATCATCATTATTATCATAGTAGTAGTGGTAGTAGTAGTATCATCATCATCATTATCATAGTAGTAGTGGTAGTAGTAGTATCATCATCATTATCATAGTAGTAGTGGTAGTAGTAGTATCATCATCATCATTATCGTAGTAGTAGTATCATCATTATCATAGTAGTAGTGGTAGTAGCAGTATCATCATCATCATTATCATAGTAGTAGTGGTAGTAGTAGTATCATCATCATCATTATCATAGTAGTAATGGTAGTAGCAGTATCATCATCATCATTATCATAGTAGTAGTGGTAGTAGCAGTATCATCATCATCATAGTAGTAGTGGTAGTAGTAGTATCATCATCATCATTATTATCAATATTATTATCTAGAGCTGGGAGGCAGAGCGGATGATGATGGAGAGGGTGGGAGATGTACTTGTGACAAAAGATAGATTTGTATGGAGGGCCATGATAGCCAATGCCATGTGGCAGGGCAACACGATGAGGACGATGAGAGCTGGGAGGTGGTTCTCTGCTAAGTGTTGAGATATCTTTGCTCTGGGCCCCATCCAGCACCCTCAGGTGTTTCTTGATAACTTTATTATTATGATTATTCTGTAACAATAAGATCCACTCACATGGAAGGGGCCACAGAGGCTCGCAGAGCATCTCCAGCAGTGCCGGGTCGTGTCAGATCAACAGAGGTTCGCATATGAGTGTTGAACAGACGGGAACACAGCTGCTGTAGGTACTCAGGAGTGATCTGACACACAGAACAGGCCTTAAGTCATCATTCAGTGGACAGATAGCATTTGATCCATACCAGTGTTTTAACCCTTTGACTCCCGCACCCTGTGCACTGGCATCCAGCCTTGTCGACCATGCTAGCACAGCAAAAACATAACCCTTTGATTCCCTTACCCTATCCGCCAGTTTCCTGCAGGAAGCTGGTGGACATAGTGAGGAAGTCAAAGGGTCAAGCTTTTGCAGTTGGTGGATTGGCTGTGGGAGTCAAAGGGTTAAATACGAATCGACAACTGAAGTCTGTGTATTGCAGAAAAATTCAAGCAAGCTTGTTTTATTTACTACATATCTGAACATCATGACAAATATAAATGTCTATCTCCATGACTTTTTATAGCTGTAAACTGCATTTTTATTAACATTTGTATTTTCTAAAATCTAGTTTCTTTTTGCAATCATTCAGCTCACAATTATCTTTCATGCAAAAAGGAAAGATTTAACTGACATCAGCTGATTATATTCTTTGTTTGGTCGAACAATTTCCATGGATTTATTAACTATTAAATTTACAATGTAAAATTCCAGCGGGACTAAAAATAAATTCAATACAAGGTGTCATTCTATCCAGAATAATTCATATGTGTTCGTGCACATGCATGTGTGTGTGTGTGTGTGTGTGTGTGTGTGTGTGTGTGTGTGTGTGTGTGTGTGTGTGTGTGTGTGTGTGTGTGTATGTGTATGTGTGCGTGTTAGTGTGTGTGTTTGTGTGTGTGCATGTGCATGTGTGTGTTTGTGTGCATGTGTGTGGGTGTGCCTGTGTGTGCATTTGTGTGTGTGTGTGCATGCATATGTGTGTGTGTGTGTTGTGTGTGTGTGTGTATATGTGTGTGTGTGTGTGCGCGTACACATACGTTTGTGCATGTGTGTGTCTGTGTGTGTGTGTGCGCATGTGTGTATGACACAGATATCCCATATTTAACCCTTTGACTCCCGTAGCTCATCTGACAGTACCCTGCATTGTCAATCATGCAAACAAATCAAAACCTTAACCCTTTGACTCCCTCGTCCTATCCACCAGCTTTGTGGTGGACATAGTGAGGGAGTTAAAGGGTTAAGTTTTTGCATTTGGTGGATAGGGTGCGGGAGTCATGAGGGAGTCAAAGAGTTAAATACCCTGACAGAATCACTGTGTTTTCATTTCATATCAAAATATCTTCGTAAAATCAATTCAAATATAGAAGCGAATGAAATAAGACATAAATGAAGACAGGAATGAATTAAAAAAAAAAAAAAAGCACACACACACACACACACACACACACAAACTGACTTAAATCAATCATATGTGACCTTAAGAAGAGTAAACAGATGTGTATGTGAGAGAGAGAGAGAGAGAGAGAGAGAGAGAGAGAGAGAGAGAGAGAGAGAGAGAGAGTGAGTGAGTGGTGGTGTGTGTGTGTGTGTGTGTGTGTGTGTGTGTGTGTGTGTGTGTGTGTGTGTGTGTGCGTCTCTGTGTGTGTGTGTGTGTGTGTGTGTGTGTGTGTGTGTGTGTGTGTGTGTGTGTGTGTGTGTATGTGTATGTGTGTGTCTGTGTGTGTGATCTCTGTGTATACTTGAGACATAAACTCCCAGTGTATGCAACACTGGCTTTGTAATATGATATGCACAACATCTATTTTGTTAGTTGTGAACACTCTTGAGTGCAGAATCCACCGAACAACATTTTGACATAAACTGTTTTTCACACATTTGTGTAATGGTTACACGAGTGCATGAGAAGTGACATGGTTATGTGAACATTGCAAACAGACAGCAGAAACACACACTGTTTTTTTCTTTATACATCTGTGCAAAGATTACCTGAGTGCATTAGAAGTGACATGATAACTTTTTCTATTGCAGATATATTGAAACCAGCCATTTCTTTGGCAATTTGCATAGCATCAATATTTTGAGGGAGGGCAAGGGGGAGAGAGAGAGAGAGAGAGAGAGAGAGAGAGAGAGAGGGCAAGGAGGGAGAGAGAAGAGAGAGAGAGAGAAGCAAGGGCAAGAGAGAGAGAGAGAGAGAGAGAGAGAGGCAAGGAGGGAAGAGAGAGAGAGAGAGAGAGAGAGAGAGAGAGGAGAGGGAAGAGAGAGAGAGAGAGAGAGAGAGAGAGGCAAGAGGCAAGAGAGAGAGAGAGAGAGGCAGAGAGAGAGAGGGCAAGAGAGAGAGAGAGAGGAGAGAGAGAGGGCAAGGGAGAGAGAGAGAGAGAGAGGGCAAGGGGAGAGAGAGAGAGAGAGGCAAGGGGAGAGAGAGAGAGAGGGAAGGGCAGAGAGAGAGAGAGAGAGAGAGAGAGAGAGAGGGCAAGGGGGAGAGAGAGAGAGAGGGCAAGGGGGAGAGAGAGAGAGAGAGAGAGAGGGCAAGGGGGAGGGAGAGAGAGAGAGAGAGAGAGAGAGGGCAAGGGGGAGAGAGAGAGAGAGAGAGAGAGAGGGCAAGGGGAGAGAGGAGAGAGAGAGAGAGAGGGCAAGGGGGGGAGAGAGAGAGAGAGAGAGAGGGCAAGGGGAAGAGAGAGAGAGAGAGAGAGAGAGAGAGAGGGCAAGGGGGAGAGAGAGAGAGAGAGAGAGGGCAAGGGGGAGAGAGAGAGAGAGAGAGAATGCTTTGCTAAATACTCTATCAACACTTTTTCAGAAATGGATGCAATCAACAAAACGAAGAAATAAACACCCACCCCCTCAACAACAACAACAACAATACAATTGCATAATTAAAGAAAAAAAAAATCAAATTCAACCGCAGTGTATATCTGTATGTCTAGTCTCTTGCAGACAACAGCTTAACATTAATGATTATAATGATATCACATCATGTACATACAAAAGAGATCCATTTTACTATGCATAAAAGAATAGTTCATACTGCCTCAGATCAGTTTCATCTATCAAGAGACAAGAGTTTATTAATGTTTATAATCATTATTTTATAACAAAAGGAAAAAAAAAATAGATGTATTTGTTGATCTGTTGCTTTTCTTCATTCAAACCACAGAGACCAATATGTTAGGAAGTAAACGCCAAAAACGGAACATTCTTCTCAAAGTCTTTCTCATCTTCCGATGCATATTTTATACAACTTGCTACACTCAATAACTGTACTTGTGACTCTTATGCTAGTAATGGTGTTAGATAAAAAAAACAAAAACAAAAATCATAATGTTAACCCTTTGACTCCCGCACCATGTCCACCAGCATCCTGCATTGTCAACCATGCTAGCAAAGCAAAAACTTAACCTTTTATTCCCTCACCTATCCACAAGCTTCCTGTAGGAGCTGGTGGATAGGTGAGGGAATAAAAGGGTTAAGTTTTAGTTTTTGCAATTGGTGGACAGGGTGTGGAAGTCAGGGGATTAAGAGACTTATTGTCATGCTAAAAACTCTGAGTACACAGACAGATATGAACGAGAAAGACACCAAAGCAAGACGTATCAAGGCCTGTACTTGGTCTCAAGCCAGATACACCAGTTACACAAACCTCATGTGTATGCTGGCCATGGCGCACAGAAAACAGAAAACATTGCGGCAAACATAAATACTTATGTACAAACAATAACAAGAAGAAGAAGAAGACTATGCTGATTATTCATAAATACAGACGGCAGTTATACATACATACATATATGAGAGAGAGAGAGAGAGAGAGAGAGAGAGAGAGGGCAAAGGGGAGAGAGAGAGAGGGCAAGGGGGAGAGAGAGAGAGGGCAAGGGGGGAGAGAGAGAGAGAGAGAGAGAGAGAGAGAGAGAGAGAGAGAGAGAGAGAGAGAGAGAGAGAGAGAGAGAGATACAGCTTGTCTAACAATGGCTTGCTACTCAAATCAGTTGCAAAGCATTTGGAATTTGTAGTTTGTTTAACCTTTTGACTCCCGCACCCTATCCACCAACTGCAGAAACTTAACCCTTTGACTCCCTCACCCTTTCCACCAGCTTCCTATACGAAGCTGGTGGAAAGGGTGAAGGAGTCAAAGGGTTAAGTTTTTGCTTTGCTAGCATGTAGCATGGTTGACAATGCAGGATGCAGGTGGATAAGGTGCGGGAGTCTAAGTGTTAATTAAGAGGGATTCATCATACTTGGATAGTTTTCAATGCGCTCCACCCAGATATACCAGCAACTGTCTGGCAAACTCCTTGAGCCAACTGTACAAAACCCTATGTGCTGGCAAGGTCTTGAAATGGGAAGGGGGAGGGAGCAGTGACCTATGAAACACTAAGCTGACATCAGCAGAATGATGGAAGCATCAAGACAGGCGGTGGACAGGCCATTTTTTACTGCTTCAGATTGGGATTGAACTCAAGACACCACATCTTGAGTCCATGGCCCTATCAAAAGAACCACGCAGCCTGTGAAAAACAATAAGAACAAAAAAAAAAACAACAAAAAAACAAAATGAAACAAAAATGCAGCCTGCTCACCGTTGACTCACAATCCCTCCATTTTGAGCATGGCACTTCAACAACTAAGCTAATGGGACGGTTGGTTCTTTTTGACAGAGCTGTAGACTCAAAATCTGATATCTCGAGTTCAATCCCTGCCTGCAACATTAAAAACTGATCCCTTCATTGTCCAGGTAAATACTTCCATAATTCTGGTAGAGTCAGCTTACTGTTTCATAGGTCCCCTACCCACCCCAGGTTCAAAACCTTGCCATCATATAGGGTTCTGTGGAAGCTCAGGGATTCTGCCAGGTAATTGCCGGCAGATTTGGGTGGAACACATATGAATGTCTGTGCAATGAATCCCTCTTGACCAACCATCAAACTTGCCAGTCTATTGTCTCTGTCTAACTTATTTGTTCTATTTGTTTTCACTATACTCCTTCACAATAGGTACTGAAGAAAATACAACATGCGGCCTGATTCTTAAAACAAATCTGTATAATTACCACTAAAGCAATGAATATGACAAGCTCATGAAGAAATCTGACTTTGAGAATCATCAGAGACACACTGAGAATCATCAGAGACACATATATGTGTGTACATATGCATGCAGGTGTGCTGCATGTCTATACATATGCATGTCTGCATTTTTTCATCTAAGAACATGCATATACATGATACATTGTAAGTCTGCATTTTTTCATATACACTGAAAAAGGTCAAATACAGACTCTATAAACAGAGCAATAATATCAACTTTCCTGCTTCAATGCAAATGGCATGTGAAACTGAGACAGTAAAGAAAAAAATGATCATTTTGTCACTGAATTTGATCAGTACACAATGTTATTTAATAACACATCAATCATCAAATTCAGATGCTGAGTTTGGCACACACACACACACACATGTATATATGCAGATGCACATCAGAAATAACCAGCAGAATCGGCCAAGCCAAAACAGCATTCAAGAAGATGAAAAGCATTCTTACCAACAAATGCCTATCAATTAACATCAGGAAGAGAGTTCTTGAATGTTATATAGAACTGACAATGTTATACGGTTGTGAGATGTGGACTGTCAACAAGCAAGGCCAGAACAAGATTGAAGCAGCCGAGATGTGGTTTCTAAGAAGAATGTTGAGAAATCCATGGACAGCAAAGAAAACAAACGAGACAGTCTTGATGGAGGCAGACACAAGAAGATCATTCATAAGGAAGATTAGGAAAAGACAGGCAACATTTATAAGCCATTTTACGAGGAAAGGGGAATTGGAGCACCTGGTCACAACAGGAAAGCTAGAGGGAAAGAGAGCACCAGGTAGACCCAGGGAAAAAATATTGAACGGACTTGCAGAGTGGCTGAAGACAGAGAGGGTGGAAGATGGCTTGCGGCAACAAGGGATAGAAACGTATGGAGGGCCATGATCGCCAATGCATGTGTCAGGCACCTGATGATGATGGTGATATCTATTTATCTATCTATCTATCTACATATATATATATATATATATATATATATATATATATATATATATATATATATATATTATATATATATATATATATATATATATATATAATATATATATATATATATATACAAGCATATACGATGCATTGTTTCCATTTACAAAATTGAAAAAAAAAGGAAAAAGATTTTGGCACATACCCTATGTAGTGTATGTTTTATCCCAAGTAAATCTATAAAATCCATTACATAAGGAAACTATGCTGAAGACAGGAAGAGTGTGAAGGAAGACTGGTTAATATAATGCACCTGCATGTATCCCTTACATTGTTATGATGTAATCTTAAAACTGGTATGATAAAAGCTGATCTCCACATCACCCTGCCCAGGCTTATGCCCAGGACAGGACACAATCCTACAAAAGCAGCACTGAAATCAACATGTAGGGAGCACTGTCCATGGCTGCCCCTGACAGAAGGAGGCCTACTACTACTCTGTAGAGAGAGAGAGACAGAGACAGACAGATAGGCAGGCAGGCAGGCAAAGAGAGAGAGAGAGAGGAGAGAGAGAGAGAGAAGAGAGAGAGAGAGAGGAGAGAGAGAGAGAGAGAGAGAGAGAGAGAGGAGAGAGAGAGAGAGAGAGAGAGAGAGAGAGAGAGAGAGAGAGAGAGAGAGAGATAGAGAGAGGAGGAGAGAGAAAAGAGAGAGAGAGAGAGAGGAGAGAGAGAGAGAGAAGAGACAGAGAGAGCAGGCAGGCAGAGAGAAAAAGAGAGAGAGAGAGAGAGAGAAGACAGACAGAGAAGACAGAAGACAGACAGAGACAGACAGACAGACAGACAGAGACAGACAGACAGACAGAAAGAGGAGACTAATAAAAAGAATTTAAGATTGCCGTGTTGAGTATGATTGAGAAAATTGTGTAACTCAATGGAGAGCGGGTGACCTATACCTGCATTCTTTAACAGTCAAAGTCAAAGAATACACAGTCAAAGAATACACAGTCAAAGAATAAAGAATACACAGATCAAAATTACATCAGTTATTTCATAGGACTTGAATCATACTCCATGCACACATGTAGACATACACAACCTGTGTTACCTGCTCCTACACGACATATTTTGTATGTATTTGTATGATGATAATAATACTGTCAATTAATTACAGGATTTCATGCATTCACAAACCTAATGAATCACACAACAAATTTAATGCATTTACTTTATGACACACAAACACTGGCCAGATTTCATGCATTCAAATAAACAGTTACTACAATGAAGTTTTGTTAGTACTGCTGTTAAGAATAGGAAATGAGAGACAAAGAGAAAACAAGAAAGAAGTAAACTTTCAGGTGGTTATGAGTACAAGAACTAGCACAATAAAGGCCATGAAGCCACAGAAACTTTCCCCCTTTATAATGCACCTGCATGTGTCCCTTAAATACATCTTTAAAGCTCTCTGCATACACCAAAAACAGTTTAGCAAACAGTAATCTTTAAATACAATCTTTCAACTCACACCAAAGTCATACATGTTTAAAATTCACATAATATCTGCAAAGTCCGATCAATGTTCAAACCTTAATCATACACCTAAACAAGAGGGAAATAATTTCAAAGACATTTCTACATTCTGGGATAAGTGACCTTAGTTCAGAGCCATGCCTGTTTTAATAATTAGTGTGTAAACCTTGATATATAGGTCCATTTACTCACATGTAAATATCTTTGTGTGTGTATCGATTTTCAAATCTTTCGATATAATTGTAATTAAGCTTTGTTTTTGCTATTTTGTTTCTGCCTTTGCTTTATGTTGAAACTGATTAGAAATTATCTGGAAACAAAAGCTAAAAATGCACAACTGCAAATACTCTCAAAGGCACTGAAAAGATAATAGGCCCAATTGTGAGCTGGTAGTTCGACCTGACAAAGGTTAACATATAAAAGATAGACGTTACCAGATAGCTTGAAAGACACCAACACAGACTCATATTTACTCAATGTGAATGATCTTGCTCCCATTTAATGACAGAACAGACAAACAAGTCACTGCACATAAAGCTAAGACAACCACAACAAGGCAACAGTTCTATGCTAGCAAGTACTGGGTTATAGTTATGTCCCCTTATGTCGCCGGTACTCACTTTCTCTGCCACCTGAACAGACAGCCAGTCATTATCAAACACACACTGGAGATTTTTGTTCACGTTCCAATTCACATTTGGTGTAAGTGGCAGTTTTCTGTGTAACACCTCCTCCTACTTCTTTGAAATGAAATCAGTACTGCTTTAAAAAAACTCATTTGATAATGTGTGGCCATTTTCATAGTCAGATGTAAAGTGTGCAGTTTCAATATTTCTTTGGGGGGTTCTCACTGTAATTCAAAATAATAAAAGAGGTATTTTCTTACCAAAATCTATATTCTGAATTGATAAGCACATGTCAATGCATGAAACAAACACAGGGATGTAAGAATGCAAGCACACACATACATGCACACCCCCCCCCCCCACACACACACACTCAAACACACACACCCACACCCAAATACACACACACACACATACGTACACACACACACACATACGTACACACACACACATTTCTTATTCTTAGGACTGTTTAGTCTTTCATTAATACATGAATACATCAGACCCAGATACTGTAAAACAGCTGCAGAAAAGACCTCGCCAGTCACACTCTGTGTAAAAGCCAAACAACCCCAATCCACATACATAAGATCACAACGGCTACATTTTTTATAAATAATCAAAAAGACTACACTTCTAATGAATAGTGAAAATAGAGAAGACAGAAGATGAAAATCTTACAGCGTCAAATAAGAACTGAATGCCATGTTATTCAATACATGTTGATACAAAGAGCTGAAAGTATATACAACAGATGAATAAGGCATTTCATGCTGCTGATTTTAATCATTTTTGCAAGATAGACCTGATACTAGTGATAGACTTTCAGTAAATTTTTCATATGTTCTAATTTTGCAGGCAGTTACAAATAACAAACTCAGCAATGACTCAAGTCTAACATCAGACTATCAGAGCATAATCATCTTGAGGGGAAAAAAATTGAGCTTATACTCTTATGATGTTGGCTTCTTATTTTCACCCTACTGCTTTCAATCTATTCTCCCCATCATGGCTGTAATCTTTTCTCCCTAAGACAAAGGAATTAAACCGAACAAAACTATTAGTGGTTGAAATCTATGAATCCCAAGACATGCAGTATCCACAGAATGTCATGAATACCTCTTGGTTGATGTTACTTTTACAGGTACATCAAATTTGTAGTCATTATCTTTATTCATTTTACACAACTGTACAAATCACTGAAATATTCTGCCATAACCGAGCCAGCCATGCATGCTTGTGATGTCTTCTTAAGCATACAGAAACTAAAATCAAAGAAGCTGCATTGTAAACTGAAAAAAAAATCTTCTGTGACGTAGGAATGGACAGGATATGTGAATATGTCACCGGATCGGCTGTACTGTACGCTGTGAGGCATAACAGCATTGGCTGACATATTTCTAACAAGGCCAAGGTTGAAATCAACCTTTTCACTCTCTCATCCTATCCACTGGCTTTCTGCAAGAAGTTGGTGGACAAGGTGAGGGGGTGAAAGGGTTACTGAGTTCAGATTAGAAGTTGCAGTCACAGCATTATCACACCATGCAAGGTTAGCATGCCATATGGAGGTAAGAGAAAATGACTCACGGGTCTGCCTTGTACAGTGGCCTCCAGAGCATCCACAAGGTCAGCTGTGATGCCAATCAAGCTATGGTAGTCAGCCTGTATGTGGTATGAAAAAAATTACAAGAAAGATCTTTGATAGGAAACGTATCAGTGGCTTTTGATTAAGCTCAATATACGTATGCACATTGCCCATACATGTGTGCATATACCCACAAACACACAAACATGGAGGGGGAAAAAACACGCACACACATACAAACAAAACCAGCCCCTATCCCTATCCATAAGAAAAGTCTGGTCATCTGTCTATCTTTATCCACCTGTTTATCTATCACATTATCATTCAAATAAAGGGTAATCATTTATTTTCCAAACCTTTGTGACTTAGGACTTTTCTTTTTCAGTTTTTAAAAATAACCTTCAAGTTTGTCCTATACTTGATTTACTTTGCATGCATATCACAATTGTTTAATTTTTGTAACTGACAGGCCTAGGTATCACAAATTTCAAAATGGTTTTTATTTAAATTTCAAACGTTCTGGGGCAAACTGCATGAGATTCCCCAATTTAAAACAAAGAAAAATTGCAGAAAGTTTTTTTTTTTCAGGACAATGCGTTACACAATTCACTAAACAGATATGAAAATGCACATTTAAGTCTTCACTTTCTCCAACGCACACACAATTGTTTCCGTCATATCCCATCCTTCTGAATCCTGTCTTTTTTTCCAAACACTCCCATCTCTGTTCTAAGGTATCTTGTGCCTTGGTGACCTTATACCTGCTTAAAAGTTTTCGAGCAGACTTAAGGCTTATTATGCCACAATCATTCTGAATCTTCTCCATCATATGGCACCAACAAGGTCAGTACATATGGAATTCTTTCTGAGCACAGAGATGTCATCTTAAAAAAAACCTGAAACTAGTGGCCTACCTGTACTTTGTTGTGACGTCGGATGTAGGTAAGAGTTTTCCTTTCTGCATCCACAAGCTGTTGCTGGACGTAAGACTGAGCAGCATCCCCACCTGTAAGATGTACGGACACAACATGTCACTCCTTACAGCAGCTTCATATTATGAGTAAAACTGAGACACTGTGCCTATATACATAAGTATGAGAAACAAAGCATTCACATTCATTGGTAAACTGGGGACTGCACATATGTGATTATGTGTGTGTGTGTTTGTGTGTGTGTGTGTGTGTGTGTGTACATATACATGTAAAGTGTGTGTGTGTGTGTGTGTGTGTGTACATGTAAAGTGTGTGTGTGTGTGTTTGTGTGTGTGTGTGTACATGTAAGTGTTGTGTGTGTTGTGTGTGTGTTGTGTGTGTGTGTGTGTGTGTGTGTGTGTGTGTGTGTGTGTGTGTGTGTGTGTATGTGTGTTTATTTGTTTGTGTGTGTGTGTGTGTGCGTGTGTGTTTATGTGCATGTGTATGTAGTGTGTGTAAAAGACAGAAAGTAGGTCAGATATAATATACACATCCTGACAAGCTATTGGCATTCAATCATTCCCCCAAAAACAAATAAACAAACAAACAAAAGATAAAGACAAATAAATCAGCTGGTATCTTTGTCTGAGAAATCTATACACCTTCCTGACATATTTAAGTCACATAAAATATCAGTTTTAAAAATAAAATAAAAAACACTCACCCTGCAATTCACCTCTGGATCCTCTCTGAACGCTTGTTAAAGACAAATTAGTAATGGCTCATTTGCTGATTTCTAACAGATTGGAGAGTTTAGCAGAAAGACAGTAATACATTTTCATCAATAATCTTCAGAGCAAGCAAAATTAACATTGTGTTTGACCAGTAGGCTGTCTGGGTTTTGTAACAGTACTGTGAACATAAAATCTGATATTTTGGGTTCAGTCCCAGCTCGCGATCTAAAATCTGGCTTGTTCCCTTCCCATCCTAATGCTCCAATCATTCTTTTGATACGTGTCAGGTTAGTCTACTGTCCTGCTGTTTCCTTGTCCTCTTCCCACCATCTCCATTTCAAGACCTGGCCAGCACATAGGGTTTTCACAGGTAAGGAAATCTGCCATATAACAGATGGAAGACTGTGTGGCGTGCATATGGAATTGTTGAATGTGGTGAATCCTTCTTGAATAAATTCCAAACTCAAAGTCTATAATAATAATAATTACAATATTTATATATTCAAAATGTAATCTTCCACTTACATATCAACTAAGTAACATAACTCTTGAGAGTCACGGAGTTATCTCCCATGTAGAATTTCTCAAACCCAACACAGTTTGCGCTACCCATTCAGCTAGCATAGACGCAGCCACAAAGCATAAAGTGGTAAGCTCAGAACATTCCTTACAATCATGCAAAATCCACTCCTCCTCTCTGTAATACTTTATCTTTCAAAACACATGACACGTATACACACATACACGCACACAATGTACAGATGGACACACTCACACACAAACACGCAGAAGCACACATCCATGCGCAATCACACATGCCCACATACAGGTTAACTATTCTTAGGAACAAAATCCTTCCCATAAGCACGGTCAGATCATTCCATGCCACAATAAATAAAATATTCAATACAAAGAAAATCATATTTATGTCACTTAAAAATACGTTCAGCACAGAGATGGCTCATACAGTGCACCTAATCACATGATGAGCACATAGATGACCCTGACACTGAACATCATCAACAACACAACGGTAAAGAAGGTAAAGGATGCCTAAGATCATATGGGGAGTGAGGTGGCACAGACTTCAACTTTCCTCAGGGCTATCACATGATGGCAGCACTCATCTGCTCTTCCTCCCTGCTTCACCTTCACCAACCCTGAACACATCAGGTATCCATTCACAGCTGGTGGACTAGAGCTATACAAACAAATTATTTTCTAAACCAGATTTGAACTGTACAGTCAGGCAGGCAGACGATTTACTTCTATGGCAACCAGAATTCTATTCTGCATTCACACTATCAGCACCAAAAGGATACATAAAGATCAAAAAGTCTCGGTTGATTGGTGGACTTCAGGGACAATGTCAAGAATTTCTCTACACGTGCCTCCAGATCCTTGGACCAGCTTTCCTGTCAAAACAGAAAGACTAGCATAACAGAACAAATGAAAAGCTCAAAACGTAAAGCAACACATGACTATCCTTCTTGTAAACAAAACAAAACTAAACTAGGTAAATACATAAACAACACATGACCATCTTTGTTGTCAAATAAAACTAAACTAAATAAACAGGAGAAAAAGGCATGGTCATCCTTCTTCTCAAAATAAGAAGCCTAATATATGATTAAAAAAGAGTTAACTAAGTATAACACATACACATGATTCAACACACATCAAAATAATGAAAATAATTTGGATAATGAACTGAAAACACACACAAAACACACACACACACGTTCACGTACACATAACATACACCACACACACATATATATATATATATATATATATATATATATATATATATATATATATATATATATATATATATATATATAGATAGATAGATAGATAGATATATAGATATATATATATATGTACACTTGTGTTTATTATCTCCATAGTAAATGGACAAGTCACACTGAAAAAAAGTTAAACAACAAATTGAGTTCTACAATGGATACCGCATGAGGGTATGAACAGTTAAATTACCAGCAGTTTTATTACAGAAGAACAAACATATCCACACATACTAGTACATTTTTATATACGACCATTTCACATGTATACATATGTATTTGAAAACAACATTCTTACTGTGAAGAGCTCCCTGTAGGACGGATGTGTTTTGGGGTTTGGAACGAAGGGAAGAGCATAGAAGGGAAGGAACTCTGTTGTCTGGCTCAGTGTTGATCCTCGAGTTTCGATAAACTTCTTGAATCCTGCCATGACCGCTATGGTTTCTTGCTGAAAAGCGGGTCATAAAAAGGCTACAGAGTCATGACAAAATGTGTATGTGTGTGTGTGTGTGTGTGTGTGTGTGTGTGTGTGTGTGTGTGTGTGTGTGTGTGTGTGTACGTGTGTGTGTGTGTGTGTGTGTGTGTGTGTGTGTGTGTGTGTGTGTGCGAATGTGCATGCATGTATACATGATGTGTGTGTGTGTGAGTGTGTTTGTGTTTGTGTTTGTGTGTGTGTGTGTGTGTGTGCGTTTGCGTGTGTGTGTGTGCGTGTGTGCATGCAACCCTAAAATAATGCCTGATCCAGAAGAAAAGTTACTGTGACATTGTTACATGATGTCTGAACTGAAACAATCAAACAACTTTGCTGCACATTTTATAGTATACAGAGCAATGCCTTCTTTTCTTTATATAGGTGATGTGTTTCCAAAAAGGCTTCAGTATGAATTTTTTGAAGATTCTGAGGAGCTAGTATAAAAACAATCTCTGAAATGGTGTGAGACGGTTTCTTGTAGGGTAGTTAGAATGCAAGTTACAGTAGTTTGAAATCAGCAATCAACAAGTGATCATTTCGAAAAACTGGAAGCGAGTGAAGATATTCTCAATAGTGTTTGAATTGTTGTAAAAAATGATACACTTAACATATTAGCTGATTATAACAAGCCTAGATATTTTGATATGTGATAAAGCAATGATTAAAAGCATGGAAAATGAAAAAAATAAGCTGAAAATCAATAAAAGAAGGCCAGTATAACTTCATATGGCTTCAAGGGGTAGGATGTCCAGTAAGTTAAAGTATCCTTTGTGGAAGCATGTCACATACACATCTATATGTTCACCATGTCCAACATGACTTTTTTTTTTAGAGTTACTTTTATGCTGTTCATATGCACACATTTTTTCTTCCTGATTTAATGATATCAATGTTTCAATTTTGCACACATTGCTGGTAAAAATTCTTAGTTAACACTGAAAAAAGACACCACAATACCTGTGACTGGTTATACTTGATAGGGTAGATGGTGAAGTAGATGTTCAGGTAGAACTCTAACTTCTGGGCCACCTGGTCACTGTCCTGCACTGCACGGGGAAGGTACTCTCTCCACAGCTTGAAGAACAGGTCCCCTTTGCCCTCATGGTAAAACTCTATCATCTGACTCTGTAATTAAACACAAAGAATCACAGTATAACTCTATCATCTGATCTGTAATTAAACACACAGAATCATAGTAAAACTACCATCTGACTCTGTAATTAAACACATAGAATCACAGTTATCATCTGACTCTATAATTAAACACACAGAATCATAGTAAAACTCTATCATCTGATCTGTAATTAAACACACAGAATCATAGTAAAACTCTATCATCTGACTCTGTAATTAAACACATAGAATCACAGTTATCATCTGACTCTATAATTAAACACACAGAATCATAGTAAAACTTATCATCTGACTCTATAATTAAACACACAGAATCATAGTAAAACTCTATCATCTGACTCTGTAATTAAACACACAGAATCATAGTAAAACTCTATCATCTGACTCTGTAATTAAACACACAGAATCATAGTAAAACTCTACCATCTGACTCTGTAATTAAACACACAGAATCACAGTAAAACTCTATCATCTGACTCTGTAATTAAACACACAGAATCACAGTAAAACTCTATCATCTGACTCTGTAATTAAACACACAGAATCACAGTAAAACTCTATCATCTGACTCTGTAATTAAACACACAGAATCACAGTTATCATCTGACTCTATAATTAAACACACAGAATCATATTAAAACTCTATCATCTGACTCTGTAATTAAACACACAGAATCACAGTTATCATCTGACTCTATAATTAAACACATAGAATCATAGTAAAACTCTATCATCTGACTCTGTAATTAAACACAAAGAATCACAGTTATCATCTGACTCTGTAATTAAACACACAGAATCACAGTTATCATCTGACTCTGTAATTAAACACACAGAATCACAGTTATCATCTGACTCTGTAATTAAACACACAGAATCACAGTTATCATCTGACTCTGTAATTAAACACACAGAATCACAGTATAATTCTATCATCTGACTGTAATTTAACACAAAGAATCACAGTAAAACTCTTATCATTTGTAGTTAAATACAAAGAATTCTGGTAAAACTCTATCATCTGACTCTTGTGAACAGTGGTAAAACTCTATCATCTGACTCTGTAAACACAAGGAACTGTGGTAAAACTCTATCATCTGACTCTGTAAAACACAAAGAACTGTGGTAAAACTCTATCACCTGACTCTGTAAACACAAAGAACTGTGGTAAAACTCTATCACCTGACTCTGTAAACACAAAGAACTGTGGTAAAACTCTATCATCTGACTCTGTAAACACAAAGAACTGTGGTAAAACTCTATCATCTGACTCTGTAAACACAAAGAACTGTGGTAAAACTCTATCATCTGACTCTGTAAACACAAAGAACTGTGGTAAAACTCTATCATCTGACTCTGTAAACACAAAGAACTGTGGTAAAACTCTATCATCTGACTCTGTAAACACAAAGAACTGTGGTAAAACTCTATCATCTGACTCTGTAAACACAAAGAACTGTGGTAAAACTCTATCATCTGACTCTGTAAACACAAAGAACTGTGGTAAAACTCTATCATCTGACTCTGTAAACACAAAGAACTGTGGTAAAACTCTATCACCTGACTCTGTAAACACAAAGAACTGTGGTAAAATTCTATCACCTGACTCTGTAAACACAAAGAACTGTGGTAAAACTCTATCATCTGACTCTGTAAACACAAAGAACTGTGGTAAAACTCTATCATCTGACTCTGTAAACACAAAGAACTGTGGTAAAACTCTATCACCTGACTCTGTAAACACAAAGAACTGTGGTAAAATTCTATCACCTGACTCTGTAAACACAAAGAACTGTGGTAAAACTCTATCACCTGACTCTGTAAACACAAAGAACTGTGGTAAAATTCTATCACCTGACTCTGTAAACACAAAGAACTGTGGTAAAACTCTATCACCTGACTCTGTAAACACAAAGAACTGTGGTAAAACTCTATCACCTGACTCTGTAAACACAAAGAACTGTGGTAAAACTCTATCATCTGACTCTGTAAACACAAAAAAACTATGGTAAAACTCTATCATCTGACTGTGATTAAACACAAAGAACTGTGGTAAAACTCTATCACCTGACTCTGTAAACACAAAGAACTGTGGTAAAACTCTATCACCTGACTCTGTAAACACAAAGAACTGTGGTAAAACTCTATCATCTGACTGTGATTAAACACAAAGAACTGTGGTAAAACTCTATCATCTGACTCTGTAAACACAAGGAACTGTGGTAAAACTCTATCACCTGACTCTGTAAACACAA
>JAPXFY010000015.1:58030771-58035771 GCA_030674185.1 Monoplex corrugatus | reverse complement strand
TTTACTTATTTTCGGTTACTTTGACTTTAGACGACTTCGTGGATTTAAATTTGCTTACGAAATTGTATCATTTTTCTTCGATTATTTTTTTTCATTACTATTTAGCATTCAAAATATGGAGAGAACTTGACTTGTTTATGTGTTTGAAAATATGCAGTTCCTCCTTTAAATACTTTTCTTTTTTTTTTCGAGAAACGAGAGTATGACCACAATGACGGGATTCAGCGAGTCAGTAATAACCGGCGCAGTGATACATCAATTGATTTTTGAGTGATTGCACGAAACAAATACTAATATGACGCTGAGCTACATATGAATTTTTTAGTTATTCTTTCTTTCTGTTTTAAAATAATACTATTTTTGTCTCGCAATTATTTACTGTATTTTTTGTTCGTTCTTCGTTTTCAAATAATTTCTTTTTGATGTCATCGCATTATCTTTGTAATCTTAGCATCGCAATTTCGTTGGCTGGAATTTCAGCATAGATCAATGGTTAAGCGTTCTATTATTTCTTGTCTTGTATTTTATTTTCCGGCCAATAATTACGCATTTATCTATTCGTCCTGTGACTTCCATGATTGTGAGGCGGATTCGAGATCTGAAATCTCGAGTTCAGTTCCAGCCCACAACTGAACTCAAGACTTCAGATCACTGTTTCTGTCCATTTTTCTTGTCTTGTCTTTCTGTTTGTCTCTTCTGTTTTTGTCTTCCTGTCTGTCTAACTTTCTGTCTGTCTGTGTGTCTTTTTTACTGGTGTTTTTTTCTGTCTGTCTGTTTTACTGTTTTTACTGTCTGTCTGTGTGTCTTTTCGTCTGTGTGTCTGTCTCTGTGCCCGTGTATTGTCTATCTGCCTGTCTGTCTGTTATGTTCCGTGAATCATTTATAGTACAACACCAGGTTCTCCGCATCATCCTGACCAGGCTTGCGCCCTGGAGATGACAGTCGACGCTATCCAAAGCAGCAGCGAAACTGGACAAGTTTCATTATCGACCCCCCCCCCCCTCTTTTCTGTCCCTGGTCCCCCCTCCCACCCCAGGGCCGATCGAAGGAGGCCTACCATCGATTTTAATTAGCAAGTTAAGGATAACACACAACACACGACGATATATTCTTTCTTTTCTTTTCTTCTCCTCCTCCTCCTCCAATCATCATCATCATCATCATCATCTCTCCTGTCGTCGTCGTCGTCGTCGTCGTCGTCACATTCATCATTGTCATCGGCAACAATCATTATTATCGTTGAATTTATTTCAAAGAAAACAAGATGAACAAACATTCATCCGTCTATAAAGCTTGCATGCATCTAAAATCTAAACGTATTGCATTATATCATTTACATTAAATATTATACAGCAGAAACATAAAACGATTTCACTGAAATGCAATAAATAAACAAATAGATAAATAAATAAATGATTAGATAAATAAATAAATAAATACATAAATAAATAAACAAAAAAATACACAAAATAAATAAAGCACAAACGAAAAAACAGCTAGTCTTTTAACATTAGGGAAATTATGTTATTTAGTTACGGTATCTGAGAATGTGTAATTAGAGATGGAAAAAAAAACAAAACAGAAAGCAAAAAAGTGTATTACTGGTGTTATCAGCTGCTGGCGCCATAATATATTTCAGTTTCAGTTTCAGCTTTCAAGATGACGTCTCCGCGCTCGGAATGAATTCCATATGCACTATCGTCACGGGTGCTATGTGATGGAGAAATCCAGAACGATCACAGCACAAGGTTTAAGCCTGCATATAAAACCGCAACTGGCCGGGTCCTGAGGTTCTACCTAGATAGTTCCATAACCCTAAGGTCGTAAGGGAGCGAGGTGACAGAGACCTCAACCTTTCCCGGGGCCAGCACCACGAGGGTGGCGCCCATCCCCTCTCCCTCGCTTCAAATTCATATTCATAATTATTTACATTTCTTTAACGAAGAAACAAGGCAGCCAGGCAATGCCCTGCTCTTCACGATTTTCAATTGCCGTGGGATTTTCAGCGTGTGCAGCCAGAAAGCACACGGGTCCGACTGAAAAAATGCATCGACCGGGAAATATATTGGCCTTCGACATTCCTTTGGCTCCTTTGCTCCGTGGAGAGGAGGGACCTGCTGTAAGTGTAACAGCTGGTTCTCCACATACCCTTGCCAAGACTTACGCCCTGGACAGGACACCTGACGCTGCCATAGCAACGGTGAAACCAGCAACTAGGGCGGATCTTCCATGGTCGACCTCGACTGAAGGAGTTTTAAGCTTGTCACTGCCTACTGCTGTGAAGAACTTAAAGACTGAGAGAGCACTCTGGGCGGGTCATCGACTGTTTGCTGTTATTTTGTTTAATTAAAGCCCAGCCGACTGCACACAGCCATATCAGGGCTATAACCGTTTCAAAACAAACACAATATTTCAACAGGGGGAAAAAAAAAAAAAAGAAAATTAAGTACATATATCAGTACATTCGTGCACACAATCTAAGGAGATACCCCTGGCTTTGACCACTCCGTCTAATTCATCGTACAGGGGATTAAAAAAACAAAACATACTGAATACAAATTTGAACATAACTGAAGACACTAAAACGTACATAAGAACGGGCCTCAATTACCTGAAATTGCTTCCGCATAACTGATTTCCCCAGAGCCAAAAATAATTTAATACACATACCCAATTATCAGTCCTAAAAGAAAGTACGTAAGACTTTATCGAACACATACAGGTGAATGGACCAGCAAGGCAGAAAATGACACAAAACAGAGGAACAAGGTAGAAAGAAAGAGACAGGAAAAAGGGAATTTTTAGCACAGAATTTCCAGAAGGTGGGGGATACTATTTATACTGAAAGATCCTCACCCCCCCCCCCCCAACATCCCCACGGGGGTGGATGGGTGATATAGAAACCTTTCTTTCTGCCTATCCCCCTTCCCCACAAGCTTTTCTTTTTTTTTTTTTTTTTTTTTTTAGCAGTGCGTCCCTTAAAGATTTCTGCTTTTTTTTTTAAACCAGACAGTTAGTCCTGTCCCGTAAAAGGTCACAGCAGATGTGGAAAGACGGAGCCAAGTCATGGAAATAAGGTGTTATAACAAGATACCTAAATAAACATCAGATACACTGATCATATCACCAATGACCATTGAAGTGCGCCAAACCACAAAACAACGCAATGAACCATAAAATTGTGAAACATCTGCTGACAACAGTTAACAAAAAAGAAAACCTCTTTGGTATGGCCATGTAACAAGACCCACAGACCTTGCTATAGTTCAGTCCTTCAGGGAACTGTTAAATTAAAGGAGCGAGATGGAAGGACAAACAGACAGAAAAACAAACAAACTGACGGACTAACAACATTGCAGAATGGACAGAAAAATTGTTCGCAGAAACCCAGGCTTTGGCACCCAACTGGAAGATCTGGTGAACAGTTCTTTAGTGGGGCGCCTTTATGACTCTTCAAGGAGTAAAAGAAGAAGAAGAAGAAGAAGAAGAAGAGAAGAAGAAGAAGAAGAAGAAGAAGAAGAAGAAGAAGAAGAAGAAATAGACGACGACAAAGAAGAAGAAGAAGAAGAAGAAGAAAAAGTAGAATAATAAGAAAAAATAGACGACGACGACGACGACGAAGAAGAAGAAGAAGAGGAGGAGGAGGAGAGAAGGAAAAGAAGAAGAAGAAAAATGACGACACGACGACGACGAAGAAGAAGAAGAAGAAGAAGAGAAGAGAAGAAAAGAGGAGAAGAAGAAGAAAAAGAAGAAGAAGAAGAAGATGAAGAAGAGGAAGAAGAAGGAAATAGTCTGTTTTTGTTTGTTTGTTTGTCTTTACCATTGTAAGACAGACAATTCTGCTTTCCGCTTCTTGGAGCTGAGGATGTATACCTGGATTTACTCTCCTTGAAAATGCTGACTCTGGCAGTATTTTTCTTTCAATTAATAACTAAATTTTAAGCGAGAGAGAGAGAGAGAGAGAGAGAGAGAGAGAGAGAGAGAGAGAGAGAGAGAGAACAGGATAATGAACTTTCCCAGCTCTGTCCTAAAGCTGTTTTTCATGTGTTCGTATTCTTTCCCCCTCCCCCACCCCACCCCAAGTCAGAAAATTCTGCTTTCTCTCTTTATTTCAGAACACCATTACTCCCACTCCACCCCACATTTTGTTTAAAAGAAAAAAAAATCTTTAAAACAATCTTTGAACAATTTTTTTTCTTACCAGAATTTCCAAAATGAACAGAAAAATTCTTGTTGACAATAATGGTGGGTTAAAAAAAAAAGTGATCGCTACTGTTACAAGTATGTAGGTAAGGGGCCTTTTGACCTAAATGAACGGAGGACAGGGCTTTTGATCAGCAGACGGTGCGGGGAGTGTTGGCGGAGTGAATGGCTGGCAGTGATCTGTGTCACGAGGCCATCAATCACACACGCCAAGCCCCGCCCCTACTCGACACGCCCACTCACTCCTTCAGTGTGCTAGGGGAGTGTTGGCCGTTATAAAAGCTTGCGCGTGCTACTCCGTAATAAGGTTTTTAATTCCAGGCCTCGCCCTTTCTCCTCAGTTTGACTGGAAAATCGAACTGAACGTCTAGTCCTTCGGATGGGGACGAAAAGCGAGTCGGACCCGTGTGCCTTCTGGTTTCCGCACGTCAAAAGAACCCACGGCAGCTGAAAATCGAAAAGAGTAAGGAATTTCTCGGCTGCCCTGGCAAAAATGTGAAGTATGTATAATTTCCACAGCCAATATCAGAGTAAACTCTTCAATTATATGACACGGTTCATCTTCAAGACAGTCCCTAATCGTGAACACGCTGGGACGATAATACAAAACAAGAACAAGAACAAGATCTGTAGTAAGCGGGTGGGCCCCATAGTAGCTCAGTTGGTTGAGCGTCGGATTCACATGCTAATGGTTGTGGGTTCGAATCCCAGGTTGCGCTATATTAACGCTTTGACTCCTGCACCTGTCCACCAGCATCCGCATTGTCAATTATGCTAGCAAAGCAAAAACTTAACCT
>JAPXFY010000015.1:58018271-58025771 GCA_030674185.1 Monoplex corrugatus | reverse complement strand
AGATTTCACTTCAAATGCATGTATACTGGAGTACATACACCGTGTTTTTTTTTTTCTTTTTTGTATTCAGTGCTGCACGTGTTCTTCTAATTTTGTTGTTCTTTTCTCACCCGCCCCTCTTCATTATCTTTTATATGCACTTTTTCCCTGACTTTTCAGCACCCATTAAGCTTCAATGATATGATATCCAACAACTTTCCTCAGGAAGCTGGTGGATAGGGTGAGGGAATCAAAGGGTTAAGTTTTTGCTTGCATACATGGTTGGCAATGCAGGAAGTTGGTGGACAGGGCGAGGGAATCAAAGTTTTTTGCAGTCGACGGATAGGGTGCGGGAGTCAAAGGATTAGACTTTTATTCGGAAGGTCCTGGGTTCAATCCTGCCTGATTATCTGCCCCTGGTGGATAAGGGGTGCACATTTTTCCATCTTCCCAGATCGACCAACATTATAATATTGCAGACATGCCAGTGCCTGAACCTCTTAGAGTGTAGCCCCACCCATCATCATCATCAGGTGCCCTGCCGCATGGCGTTGGCGACCATGGACTTCCAACCATCTCTATCTCTCGTTGCCCCCAGCATCTCCCCCACCCTCCTCATCCCAGCCACTCTGCAAATCCGTCCAGCATTCTCTCCCTTGGGGTCTGCCTGGTGCTCTCTTTCCCTCCAGCTTTCCCATTGTGACCAGGTGCTCCAAATCCCCCTTCCTCATAAAATGGCCTATAAATGTTGCCTGTCTTTTCCTAATCTTCCTTATGAGTGATCTACTTGTGTCTGCCTCCATCAAGACTATCTCGTTTGTTTTCTTTGCTGTCCATGGAACTCTCAACATTCTTCTGAGAAACCACATCTTGGCTGCCTCAATCTTGCTCTGGCTTTGCTTGCTGACTGATATAGACCGTACACATGCATAATATCAACATGTATGTCGAAAATAAGATGATCCGGACATTTTGTGTGCATGCAGGATAACAGGCTTACAAAGCAGATATTCTACGATGAACTGACAAAGGGCCATCGACCAAGAGGACGACCAAAGCTTTGCTACAAAGACACCCTGAAAGAAAATCCCTCCAGAAATGTGACATTGATGAAGAACAATGGAAAATCATGGCCACAAACGGTCTGAATGAAGGCAACCTATTTGCAAGGGAACAGAAGCTTATGAACATGAAAAACGAAGCAGCCAAGTGGAAAAGCGTGCAGCAATAAAGGCCAGAACCAACTCTGTAGAGCGTCCATTGAGTGTCCAGTATGCGGCCGCCTGTGCGCATCAGACTTTGGCCTGAATCCCACTTTAGGGTATATTAATAAAGTGCTAGGTTGGACTTTATCGACCACGATATATTATATATATATATATATATATATATATATATATATATATATATATATATATATTCACTATGCAGCCCATATATATATGTATGTATGTATATATGTATATTGAAAATATGTACGATGAAGATCCTGTAAGTCATGCTGGTGTCCCATGGCGTATGGAAACAGGAAAGGACCCAGCTGGCATGCCCAACATGTTGAGTTCACCCTGCTCCTACTAAAAAGTCTGATAATGTGTGGTACTCACTGAGTCCAAGAGTCTGGAGAATGGCGCTATAGTTCTATAAGAATGATGTATAGATATTTTCCAAAGAAGAGGGGAAAGCAGCAGGGGCGGTTTTGAAAAAAGATCTTCCTCCTTTGATAACAAACAAACAAACAAACAAACAAACAAACAAACAAAACAAACAAACAAACACAAAACAAAACAAACAAACAATCAAACAAACAACAAAAATGACACAAACAACGAAAACACGAACGAACGATAACAAAAACAACAACAAACAACCGAACAAACAAACAAATGAACAGACGAACAAACAAACAAACAGACAAACAAACGAACAAACCAACAAACGAACAAACAAACCATTGAACAAACAAACAAATAAAACAAACAGACAAACACACAAACAACAAAGAAACAAACAAGAGACAAGCATGAACAAAACGAACATCTTTCTTTTCTAATTGTGTCACAAAATCCAAAAGTGAACTTGGTTCATCTCAGGCCCAGAAAGACGCTGAATGGTCAGTCCGATGGATCTTTGTGTATTGTCGAGATTTTTTTAATTGATTGCCTGGCCTGTGCGCTGCCCATCACACTGCTCCAGTCAATCTCATGCAGTCAAGTTTTCATAGATTCCTTCTCCCGTCCTCACTTTAAGGGTATTGTCAGTACATAGGGTTTTGCGTGGGCTGAAGGAATCTGTCAGATCATTGTTGTCAGACTTTGGTGGAGTCGTGGGGTATTGGAATTCTCCACGGAAAATGATGTAGATCTTTCTTGAAGTCCACAGAAATCATTGTCATTTCGAAAGAAGAATAATTTATGAAGAATCTGTTTTGAACACACTTTAAATAAACCCCAATACTGACACAAATCATAGGCTTACAGCTGAACTTGCAGCCTGACTTAACATTTTACAAAGCCTTGCCAACTCGCAGCTACCAGAAAAAACACGAAAAAAGAATAAGAACGCGTATTTAATACAACCAGACAAGACAGGCGCAAATTTCGGCCAACAGGCCTTTGTCAAGCGTAAGACTACAAACAAACAAACACCAGGTACAAAAATTACGAGAAAAAGACGGAAACTTCCCTGCAAGACAAGACAGGCGCAAATTTTTTCATGGGGTGACCCTCGTAATTGTGAAGTGAAGAACGAGGGTGACGTTTTCTAGTTCAGAATTAACCTTTCCTAGGGGGACAATGACTCCATTAAACACAATAGCTCACAGTCTTCCTCCTTTGATAACAAAACAAACAAACAAACAAAAACAAACAAACAAACAAACAAACAAACAAACGAACAAACAAACAAACAGTCGTTATTGTACGAGTCGTTCAGCCTAGCGTCTCATTGTGCAAGTGTCACTGTTCCACTTTTCTGTTCAATGTTTTCCACTGACGGGTTTAACAGCACGTGGATGATTCCCATATGCGCTTCGTGAAACAGTACAGCAGATTCCATTAACAACCTAGGAAAGGTTAATTCTGAACCAGAAAACGGCACCCTCGTTTTTCACTACACAATTACGTGGGTCACCCCATGAAAAATTTGAGCCTGTCTGTCTGTTGTATTAAATACGCGTTCGTATTCTTCTTTCGTATTTTTTTTTGGGGTTCCTGTTTGCTTGAACGCGGGCAGTCACACTTGTTTTGGAACTCCAGCTGTTATAGTCTAGCATGTTAATGGAATCTGCTGTACTGTTTCATGAAGCGCATATGGGAATCATCCACGTGCTGTTAGCTAAACCGTCTGTGGAAAACATTGAAAGAAAAGTGGAACAGTGACACTTGCACAATGAGACGCTAGACTGAATGACTGTACTGCAATAACGACTGTGAACTATTGTGTTTAATGGAGTCATTCTCTCCCTAGGAAAGGTTAATTCTCAACCAGAAAACGGCACCCTCGTTCTTCACTTCACAATTACGGGGGTCACCCCATGAAAAAGATAGCTCCAGCAAAGCCACAATAAAAAAGAATGAAGGAGGGAAGGGGGAAGCATCGCAAATTTCAGGGGCGTGAGGAAATATGCAAATCAAGCCGTCAATCACCCCTCCACGCAGCAAGAGCGGGCCGCGAAACGCCCCTCCTGTCTTCCCCTCCCTCTTCTCCCCCCACACACCCACACACTCACACCCACACTTCTCAAGTGATGTGTTGAACAAAAATTTGGCCGACGGCGCGCGCTGGCGGAGAGTGAGAGTTTGGCAAAGTTTGGCATAAACACGTTTGCCCGTCCTGTTGGGAGCCAATTACTGTCTGGAACCTGTCACCGAGACTAAGGCTAGTTCCATGCTGCCGCCCTCAAATCGAAGTGGGCTGCAAGGAATAGTGAGTGTGTGCCGCCACTCGCCGTCTGCAGGCGTCGTTGCTTGATCTCATCACCGTTGATCTATCCACTCAGTGCGTGTGTGTGTTTATAAATATATATGAGTGTTTTGTTTGATGGCATTGGTCCCAGGTGAAAAAGTTAACAACAGTGTTTGGCCAGAATTAAAACAACTGGAAAAGCTTGTCGTTTGTTAACGGTTTGTTATCATTGATTGTATACCTACATGTCCCGTGTGAATTTCACTCGGGCGGAAAAATAGCGCGCCTTGAAAATAAAGTAATAGTTACACAGTAACAATGAGCATTTTTTTTAAAGAAAAAAATTGTTCGCCATAAATTATTCTTTGGCGCATTGCGATTGAATTTGTTCACTTTAATTAAAACTTTGGAGATAAATAACGTTTAGGAAATTTCGTGCCAACACTTTGTTTATAAAAAAAATTCTTACAACTGTTGGAGACAAACAGAATATTTAAACCATTGATTAAAGATCTCTAATAAATCAGTTTATCTGAAGAGCTACAATTACTTATAAAAAAAAAAGAAAACTTTACTGGGATAATGCATTGCGGACTGAACGTCCAATTTTGAAATAAATCAAGAGAACACCTATCTTGTTAACTTTCTGTGTTTCAGGCATTCTCAGTTTTTTGTGTTTTGGTTTTTTTTTCTTTTTTCTCCTTCGGGGAGGAATTTGGAATTTTGTGTCAGCCACTGTGGGGGTTGTGTGTCTGTGAAAGAATTCTACAACTAACAAACGCGCCTGTGAAGATCAGGAGTTTCAGGATTGTGTGTTGGGTAAGGGAAAGCCTACCAGCAACAAACGCCAAGTGTTTGAAGTGAAGTGAGAGCAGGGAGACCCAGGCCTACATACATACATACATACATGTGGCCCCTGCGTGAGTGATGGGCAATCCACTCCGGGTGACATCACAGAGGACTTGCACCCTGTACCCGGGACCCGGGTCCTACCCCGGGGCTGCTGCTGCTGCTTCCCCACCCCGACATTGAGCATCCGCCGCGTCACACCCCCTTGCTTGTCTTTGGGATCCGCAAAGCCCCGGGTGTGGTGTGTGAGGCAACTGGTTGAGGTGTTTTAGGGAGTGAGCCCCAGGAGGAGGAGGAGGAGTGTTTTTGTTGCTCAGTGCTGCGGAGTGCGCTAGGGAGGATTTGAACCCGGAGGTCCGCTAGGATGAGGCAGGGGCGTGTGGTGCAGGTGCTGCTGGCTCTGCTGGTCATTGTGCACCTGTCACAGACACCTGCTGAAGGCGTGCGCTGGCTGTGAGTAGCATCTTTCTCTTGTACCCTTAGTCAGACAGTCAGACAGTTAGTTGCCCAGTACTCTATCACCACTATGTTTTCTATCGATAGGTTGGAGTTTGGAGTTTGGAGTTTGAGCAAAGAAGGATGCATCAGACTCGGACATTTCCATATGCGCTCCATCCAAATCTACCAGCAGTGATCTGGTACGCTCTCTGAGGAAAATTCCACGGGTTAGGCAAAGTCTTGAGGTGGGGAAGGGGAAGGTGGGGGTGGGGTGTCGAGGGACCTATGAAACAGTAAGCTGACACCACCAGAATGATGGCAACATTAAGATGGGCAGTCAACAGGCCAGTGGACCTATGAAACAGTAAGCTGACACCACCAGAATGATGGCAACATTAAGATGGGCAGCCAACAGGCCAGGTTTTCTTTTCTTGTCTTTTCTTTCTTTCTTTCTTTTTTCATCTTATTTATTTTTGTTTTGCTTTTTTTTTTTTGATGGTGCGGGGCTGGGGTTGAGTTCGAAATATCAGATCGTGAGTCCTGTCGATGGCATTGTCAAAAGAACCAAACAGTCCACGATTCAATAAATGGTAGTGGGATAGATTTTCCTTTATAGCTCATTGGCTCAGTTGGTTAGAACCCTATGTTCATAACTCAAGAGTTGTTGCTTCAACAACCCTGGAACAGAATGCAGTTTCTTACGGCGGAGCGCGTGTGGAGTTGTCCAAGTGCGATGAATCCTTCTTGATCAAACTCCGAACCTTGTATCGAAAAATAAACATCAGTGCTCTTTATTCTCCCTCCATCTTTTGCCCTTGAAAATGACTGACTAAAAAAATATAATAAAACAAAAACAATAATTGTCATTTTACTCTCAGAAAACAAACAAACAAACAAAAACAACAACAACAACAAACAAACCAAACAAACAAACCAACCAACCAAACAAACAAACAAACAAAATCAAGCAAACAAACAAAACGTCATCAGAGAATAGCCCTGTCTTTTTTGTACCTTTGACAAATATGGCGTAGATCTAATTGGCGAGTAACGCACGCTGCTCTTCCACCTATCAAGAAAAAAAAAAAAAAAGGGGGGGGGGGGGGGAGAAGAAAACCAAAGCGAACATTAACTACATTTCTCTAGTTAGACAACAGTTATCCTATCGGTAAACTATTGATGGGGTAGATCAGAACACGGTAAACTATTGATGGGGTAGATCAGAACATGGTAAACTATTGATGGGGTAGATCAGAACATGGTTAACTATTGATGGGTAGATCAGAACATGGTAAACTATTGATGGGGTAGATCAGAACATGGTTAACTATTGATGGGGTAGATCAGAACATGGTAAACTATTGATGGGGTAGATCAGAACATGGTAAACTATTGATGGGGTAGATCAGAACACGGTAAACTATTGATGGGGTAGATCAGAACACGGTAAACTATTGATGAGGTAGATCAGAACACGGTAAACTATTGATGGGTAGATCAGAACATGGTTAACTATTGATGGGGTAGATCATAACGGTAAACTATTGGTAGGGTAGATTAGAGCACGGTAATCTATTGATGGGTAGATTAGAACACGGTAAACTATTGATGGGGTAGACCAGAACACGGTAAACTATTGATGGGGTAGATCAGAACACGGTAAACTATTGATCGGATAAATCAGAACACAGTAAACTATTGATCGGGTTGGTCAGAACAGCGACAGATAGCTACATGTAATCAGCACCCTCATTTATTGTCCAGTGCCTCCCCCCTCCTCTGCCCCCCCCCCTCCCCGTCACCTGATTCTCTTGTACTCTAGGAAAATAAGCATAATGTGCAGGACTACGTTTGTATTTTACGTTTGTATTTGTTAAAAAAAAACCCGTCGTTGTTCAGTACCCCATTTCTGTTGAACAATAAAGTCGAACTTTCGAAGTTAACTTTTAGCCAGGGCCCTAGAGTTTATCTCTTCATGTTCACCACTCTGGGTGTGTGTGTGTGTGTGTGTGTGTGTGTGTGTGTGTGCGTGTGTGAGCAGACGAGTCAATCACAATGTCTGTGCCATCGATGCATAACAGGTGATTGATAATCTCCAACCATAAAATGGGACAACACCGTGTACTGTGTTAGGAACTGGTGTCACAAGTTGACATTGCGCACTCAGAATTTATCAAGTCATTCACTCAGTGGGTGTCTCGCTATGCTGTTTCTTTTTTTTCTTTTTTTTTTGTTGTTGTTGTTGTTGTTGTTGAATTTACTTCTCTATTTGTCCGTCCGTTTGTACCAACATCCTGTTTGTGTCAGATTTGCAACCGATCTTAAACC
>JAPXFY010000015.1:58000771-58005771 GCA_030674185.1 Monoplex corrugatus | reverse complement strand
ATGAATAGATGTTTTATGGTGAAACAAGAGTTATACCAATTCAGCGTAAGCTTAATTTTTCATTTTTGTTGTAGTCTTGTATCAAATGACAACACAGAAAAATAGTTGTTAAATTATGCAACATTCTCTATGTCTTATATGTAAAAGACAAATATGTCTACTGCTGAAAATGGATAGGTCAAATTAAAAAAAAATATTGATCGACACGAGTTTTGATTTTGCGTGGGAATGTGAATGTTTTAAGAATAATGAAGATTTTGTAAAAAAATAAAAAGTTAATTACTCACTCCATGCTAATTATCAACGAGATTTGAAGAGAGCTTGGAAAACAGTAGTAAATGGATGCTGTATTGAAATTTCAAAAATGTATTTGCAAAAGAAAAATGTATCACAGAGTCACCATAAACTTATGTTACTTATGTTTTTTCTTTGTTAAATTTCGATGCAGCTGCCACAAACTTGAGATCGAATCAAGCAGAAAACAAAGAAACAGGTAGAAAAAGTAGAATATGCAAGCTTTGTGATGACAATGCCTTAGACAATGAATTTCACTGTATTTTCTAATGTCCTATATTCCATGACGGCCAACTGACATTTATTTATTCCTCAGAAACGTCTCTAAGTGAAATCGGTGTTCTCATCGTGTAAATTCATTTCTGGAAAGAAAAAAAAATTAATCAAATTCTAGGAAAATTTATAACAGTAAAAATGATTTTTATAGTTTTTGATTCTTAACATTTGAGTACACTATCGTACCACGATTTCAAATGTATTCCATTTCCTGTTGGACGATTATAAATTCTGTCTGTTTAATTTGCTGATTCCGTTGGATTTTCCTTTGTTTCTATCATCCTCCATGCCACAACTAGGGTCAAAGGATTATCAAACATTTACCTTTGAGACAAAAATGTGTGAACAAGACTTTTTCAGCTCTTTAAGGGCGCATCTTTACCAAATTTTCGGTCAACTTATGTTGGACTGTGAGGAGTCGCGCGAAAGCGTACGTTTGGAAGGTACAGCTTCAAAGTCAAGGTCACATAGACCCCCCCCACCACCAGCACCACCACCAAAAAAAGAAAAAAAAAAAGGGGGGGGGGGGGGGGGGGAGGAAAAAAAGGAAAAAGTGCTAATGATCAGTTTGCTTTGAAAAATGTATATGAGCAGCACTTTTTCAGGAACTGTTACCAATATCTAAACTGTTTTAAATGTTGTAATCGTTACCGTTGTCTTTGATGCATGCGAAGTTGTCATTCAACAAAAGCCTTTTCAAGGTTACAATGACCATGAGAAGTACACAAACCGGATTTTCTGTAATCTTTTTTTGTATGAAAAAGGGGATTGTTAAAATGGCACACCACCGTCTTTTTTTTTAGTGTGTTTTGTTTTGTTTTTGCTGGCTCTTTATGTGTTTTTCTTTCGTTTCGTTTTTTTTGCCTGGTAAATTTTCTCGTCCACCTCTTCACACTTTCGAGTTAAAAAAAACTATTTGTTATTTATTATTTTTATTCTCATAAATTAGAAAACAAATTTGGTACATCCTGTTTGTCTGTCTGGCTGTTTTCCTTTAAATTATTTGACTGAAAACAACAAAATTGAAATTGAAAGGTAGACGCACGCACACTAACGTATGAGCGCAGAAACACATACCCCATCCGTTTCATACTCACATGTCAGCTGACACACTGGCAGGCATTTCAGTCTGGTGTTTTATGTTTTAATTCATTCATCTATTCATTAGTTTTTTTCTTTGTTTTTTTCTTTCTTTCTTTCTCTTTCTTTCTTTCTTTCTTTCTTTCTTTCTTTCTTTCTTTCTTTCTTTTCTTTATCTTTCTACTTTCTTTCTTTCTTTTTCTTTGTTTCTTTGATTTTCTCGTTCTTTATTTGTTTCTTTGTTTCTTTGTTTCTTTTTTCTGTCTTTCGTTCTTTCTTTCTTTTCTTTTTCTTCTTTCTTTCTTTCTTTTTTCTTTTTTTTGTTTTCTTCTTTCTCATTTTTTGTTGTTGCAGTGAATTTACTGTATGAAATTCGGGTTATTCTCCCCTGGTAGATCGTATCTCCGCTGTACAGCGACACCCGTTTCCTTGTTTTGGTCTGTATGTGTGTAGGTCTGTTTTAATTATGGAAGTGGAATTTTGTACAAACTTTGGTCAGGGACGACTGCTTTGTTGTCGTGGGTACTTTTACGTGCGCTGAGCGCTTGCTACGTGCTACACACGGATCTTGGTTTGTTGTCTTATCTACTGGAGGGAGAGTGGTGGGGGTGGGGAGAAGAATTCTTGTCCGATCCGTGATCTGAACCCAGTTTTTTTGCGTCCTAAGCGAGTGTTTCAGCCACCAGGCCCTTAACTCGTTGGCAATATTTAAACAACGAGAACAATAACAGCAGCAACAACAACAACAAAAACTACAACATCAACAGCAGCAACAACAACAACAGCAGCAGCAACAACAACAACAACAACAACAGTAGCAACAACGACAACAACAACAATAATAACAACAACAACAACAACAACAATAACACCAACACCACCACCACCAACAACAACAATAACAACAACTGCAGCAGCAACAACAACAACAAAAACTATAACAACAATAGCAGCAGCAACAACAACAAAAGCAGCAGCAGCAGCAGCAGCAGTAGCAGCAACAACACTAACACCACCAATAGCAACAATAACAACAACTGCAGCAGCAACAACAACAACAAAAACTATAACAACAATAGCAGCAGCAACAACAACAAAAGCAGCAGCAGTAGCAGCAACAACACTAACACCACCAATAGCAACAATAACAACAACAGCAACAACAACAACAACAAAAACGGGAAAAACGTCATAATTTTGTCTAATTTTGTTTCTGTCCTGGCTGAAATTCAGGGGGTTTGATTTACATGGGGTGAGGAAATAGGAAGGGGGAGGGTTGGCAGTGGGCGGGGAGGACGAAATAACCAGTGATGTCATAGATGGCCGGGAGCAGACATAGTTTAGGGATCAGATTAATTAACATTCTGACCTCTCTACACTCTCCCTACGACCCCACACACTCTCATCTTTGGCCGTGTTTTCATCTCCATCCCCCCCTCGCCCCCCGTCCTCCCCACCCATCTCAACAGTTTATGAAATATTTGATCAACACCGAGAGGCATCACCACCATGTCCTGTAGCGTGTTCCTGTGGTTAATTTAATGGATGCCGATATCGGACTTCCTTACTATATGGGGGATGCCGGGGGCTCTTTTAGTGTAAGTAGTAAGTATCCCCACTTCCTGGAAATTCTGTGCTAGAAATTTCCTTTTTCTGTCACCCCTTCGTTTCTGCCTTGTTCCTTTGCTTTCTGTCATTTCTTCCTATCATTTTCTGTCTTGTTGGTTCATTCACCTGTATGTGTTCAATGAAGTCTTACATACTTTCTCTTAGGATTGACAATTGAGTACATGTATTTAGTGTATTTTTGGCTCTAGGGGAATGTGATATGCGGAAGTAGTTTTAGGTAATTTAGGCCCGTTTTTATATATGTCTTAATGTCTTAAGTTATGTTTAAATCTATAGTCAGTTTTTCCCCAGTGGGGATGCCGGGGGCTCTTTTAGTATAAATAGTATCCCCACTTCCTGGAAATTCTGTGCTAGAAATTTCCTCTTTTCTGTCACTCTCTTTTTTCTGCCTTTTCTTTTGCTTTCTGTCATTTCTTCCTTTCATTTTCTGCCTTGCTGGTCCATTCACCTGTATGTGTTCGATAAAATCTTACTTACTTTCTCTTAGGATTGACAATTGGGTACATGTATTAATTGATTTTTGGCTCCGGGGAAATGTGATATGCGGAAGCAATTTTAGGTAATTTATGCCCGTTTTATATATATGTTTTAGTGTCCTTAGCTATGTTTAAATCTGTATTCAGGTATGTTCTTTTTTAAATTGCCTGTGTAATAAAGTGGGCGGAGTGATCAGCGCTAGAGCCATCTCTTTAGATTATGTGCGCAAATGCGTTGATATGTGTACTAGATTCTCTGTTTTTTTTCTTTCGTTTTTTTTGCTGTTGAAGTATTGTTTGTGTTTTGAGACAGACATAGCCCTGATATGGCTGTGCGCTGTCGGCTTGGCTTTAAACAGAAATAACAGTAACAGTAGGTATGCCAACGGCAGCAGTGAAGATCCTTAACAACTGTTTGTTCAGAGTCAGCTTCTGCATGGTACTCTGGGAATGTTTCAGGGCATCACGTTCTTTTTCCCACCGTTCGTCGCCTGGACGGGACAGCTGCTGGCATCATAATGCCCAGACATTTCAAACCGTTCACTAAGACTAGACCGATCAACACAGCATAAATCAAGAGTGATTTCCATTCTCTTTCTTTTGTTTTCAATAATGTACCTCAGCTGCATGCAGGTAACGGAGGGGGGGGGTGACACCCCCTCCCCCGAAAGTGCTTTATATATCTATCTTCTGTCGGTCATCCCCCCCCCTCCTCTTTTCTTATTTTTTCTTTTTCTAGTCCAACATAAAAATACATCATCCCCCCCCCCACCCCTACCTCTTTATTTCAATGTGCTTTATATGTCCTTCTTCGTTGGTCTTTTGGCCCCTTTTTTTTCTTAATCGTTCTTTCTTTTTCTTTTCTTTTTCTGAGTCCTTTTTTTTTCTTATCGAACATGAAAGAAACAATACAGTGTTGATATTGTACTATATATATCGTTTAAATGGACACTGTTAATTAAGGATTAGTCGATTGTTCAAAATTATCATGGTAGATCTGTTGTTGTTATTGATGTCGGTTTTTATTTTCTTCTTTTCAATGACTTTATGTGACTCAGTAATGGTATCACTTGGCTCAACACATATTGATTTATACATGAAATTCCTCGCTGTCTGTTTGTCTCTTTATCAACCGGACAATTCATAGCCACTTGATGCTCTGAACTGTGTGAAGATTTTAGTATGAAAGGCATTAAAATATTTACTTACTTTTTCTTTTCTTTTTTTTCTTTTTCGTCTCATTAA
>JAPXFY010000015.1:57983271-57985771 GCA_030674185.1 Monoplex corrugatus | reverse complement strand
GCTGACAACACAATGGATTGTGTTCATAGATGACCCGATTTCATTCACGAGATACACTTAATGGCTTTAGACACATTCAGAAGAAAGGAGATCAAGTAAGAAATACCGATTATAACGTGCTTGTACTAAACATTAACAGTGTATATTTTACCCAATTTCTGCATAACACTTGAAGGAAGGATATAGTAGAACAGGTTTTCAGTTAATCAAGATTTTTATGTTTGTTCTCAGTTTTTTGTATCTCTGTGTTTGGACTGCTTCCTGATTTCACCGTAGCAGATGAAGTAGAAGATAGTGACAGTGATGAAAGAAATTCTTGACAAGAGCCCCATATTTCTACATCCAGACCTACTGACGTAGATTCTGTGATCATCCGTTGGTCATCGACCTTTTTAAATCTATTGAAAGTGCTGACCTCAAATGACCTATGGCTTGGTGTGTAGCGTTTTGCAAGGGAATGTCACCGTGACTTGCCAGTGCATAGGATTTTTGCGCAGGCTTAGGGAGTCTGTCAGATAATTGTTGGCAGATTTGGGTGGAGCACATATGGAATTGTCAGAGTGCGATGAATCCCTCTTGAAGAAACTGCAAACTCCAAACCGTGACTTAATTCACCTTTTGTATATATAACATCTGAGTGACTTAATTCACCTTTTGTATATATAACATCTGAGTGACTTAATTCACCTTTTGTATATATAACATCTGAATTCACACAAAGTAAGCTTGTTGTAGAGTCGAACAACACAGGCAAAAATCTTGTACCGCCAAACACTGGTTTTGGCACCAGACTGTGTGGACGGAGTGTAGATGAGCCCAGTTTGATAACGTCGTATCCATAACAGACGAAAGCTTAGCAGCATTATCTTCACCTTCAGTACACCAGCTCAGTGCCATACCTCTCACTTGTGAAGCCACTTGAAGCCATGTTTGTGCATACACACTGTCCAAACTCCATGATTACACTGGTATCGTTTCAGACCGCTTGTCCTGGCCATCTGATTGACGCCCGTTTCACAAGTACGCGGCCCGTCTCATCTTCAAAAGCAGACAGCGGTTGCTTTCCGTAAACATCAGAATGTGATACACAGTTTTTATCTCCTTTGCAAGTTCTGACATTCAGATCAAAACGTGATATGTGCATTATCGAATTGTTTGCTTTTGGTTTCTGTTTGAAAACCTGTTATTTATACCAAAACTTTATAATATCATAAGTTACCATTATCTGTTCAAAATTGAAATTTGAAAAAAAAACAAAACAAAAAAAACACACCTGTTTATGCATAATGCGTCCAATTGGCCTTTTGGAGAAAAGCTCAATACAAGTAGGATTCATACTTATGATAATATTTGGTCCCCTTTTTATCCACTGGACGAGGCGGCAGGGAAGTTTTTAGTCCTCTTTTTATTATCCGTTGTTTGGTGGTGTTTGTGGTCTGTTTGTGACCGTGCATTCGCGCTTGACAAAGGCCAGTTGGCCGAAAATTTGCGCTTGTCTTGTCTTGTTGTGTTGAATACGCGCTTGCTTTGGTTTGCTTGTTCTTCTGGCTCCTTAATATCTTCAGTCTAAAGTTGCTCTCATCTAAAATGCAGCCACAGACAGTCATTTTCTTTTTGCATTATATTCTCAGCAATATCAGTCACATTCGTGACTTCTCAAAGTGGACAAATAATTGATGTCAAGCTAACATTCGCCCCTCCTTAGCACACTCTGGAAGGTAAAATCAGAAAACTGCTTTCTTTCTGAGCCAGTTTTGCAACAGACATACAGACAGACAGTTACATGCAGACGCCACAAAAGACAGTCTTAAGTAGTTACTTTAACCCTTGGACTCCCGCACCCTCTCCCCACAACTGCAAAAACTGAACCCTTCGACTCCCTCACCCTATCCACCAGCTTCCTTGCAGGAAGCTGGTGGATAGGGTGAGGGAGTCGAAGGGTTCAGTTTTTGCTTTGCTAGCATGGTTGACAATGCGGGATACTGGTGGACAGGGTGCAGGAATCAAAGGGGTTAACTGTAGAGAGAAAAAAAAGTTTTCCGGAAGGAATCAATGCCTACTCGATATCAACGCGTTATAAACGGCAACACTATCAAGACCCCAAAGATTGAAAGGGGGGCAGGGAGGGTGAGGGAGGAGGGAAAGAGAGGAAGGTGAGAAGGGGTAGGTGGGGTGGAGAAAAGTCAAGGGGTGGAGGGGAGAGAAGAAGAGAAGAGAAGAGAAGAGAAGAGAAGAAGGGTGCCGGGTGAGGCGGCGGCGTAAAACTGCACACAGCCCCCAGTGTATCAAACACAAGCCCCGCCGACCATTTATCAGATAGCTTTCTTACCTCCCCTCCTTTCCTCGCACGCCGGCGCATGGGGAGCGTTATCTCCCTTGGCGGGCCAGACGTTTCTCAACGATTAATGCCCCTTTCATCCACTTCGTCAACTGTGAGGGCTGACTTCAAACGGTATGGGGCGAGCTGTGCTCGTTGCTACATAAGTCTCCAATACCTGTT
>JAPXFY010000015.1:57978271-57980771 GCA_030674185.1 Monoplex corrugatus | reverse complement strand
TTGTGAAAAGCTTAGAATTTTTTGTGAGATGACGTGATGTACAGAGAGTGGGTATTATCATTATCATTCGTTGTCTATTTCTGTAAGATATGAAACTGGAACATGCTTCTCACACGCAGTTTTAAAACTTTGCGTATGATGAATGATGTAACTGCCTTCATCAGTCCTACAAGACGTTCTGACTAACATCAACAACAACAACAACAACAACAACAACAACAACAACAACAATAACAACAAGGACAACAATAGGAAGTTGGTGGATAGAGCGAGGGAGTGAAAGGGTTCAGGAAACTGGTGGATAGGGTGGGGGAGTAAAAGGGTTAACACAGTTGATGTCGGCCAGTCGCCGTGGTGTAGTGGTTAATGTAACGGACTAACGACTGGAAGATTGTGGGTTCGAATCCCCATCAGTCCCTTCAAAAATCATTGTGGGATTTTTCGGCTCTAACCGGCTCCTACCCAGAGTTGGGCGTGCTATGGGCTCATTGGGAAGACTGGGACCACACAGTCGAGTCTCATCCACTTCACGGATGCGTCAATGAGGGTATTGCTCAAATCTTCTGACCAGCGCCGCAGGTGTCTGTATCTCTCGGGCCTGGTTGACGCCAGAATATATTATGATAGTAAGCGTAGAGCACAGCCCTGTCACGCAGTCTCAATCCTAGATGGAGCTCCATAGCATCATGATTATCATCCTCATCGTCAACATCATCATCGCATTGTAAAAACTGCGCCAGTTTCTGCGGCATTTAAGATGGCGTAGAAAATGGGACAGAGAAAAAAAAAAAAAAGGTGAGCACAAAGGTAATCTCCCTGAGTGCGATGATCCTTTAAAACACACACACACATACACACACACACACACACACACACACACACACACACACACACACACACACACACAGAGAGAGAGAGAGAGAGAGAGAGAGAGAGAGAGACACACACACACACAGACACAGAGACACAGAAACACACACACACACACACACACACATACACACACACACACACACACACATACACACACACACACACACACACACACAGAGACACACACACACACAGACACAGAGACACAGAAAACACACACACACACACACACACACACACACACACACACACACAGAGAGACACAGAGACACAGAAACACACACACACACACACACACACACACACATACACACACACACACACACAACACACACACACACACACACACACACAGAGACACACACACACAGACACAGAGACACAGAAACACACACACACACACACACATACACACACACACACACACCACACACACACCACATACACGACACACACACACACACACACACACACACACACACACACACACACACACACACACACACACACACACAGAGCTGATGTAATGATGCCACTTGCTGAATATTACCTCCAGTCTGGTGTCGTCGTATTTACACAGTTGCTATATAAGCATCATAGAACAGAAGCATACATTGCCAGTATAGTTACGATGGAAACACTATTTGCTGATAGATGGCACCACTATGTGACCATGGTATGGGAAACGGAAATACTGATGTAAAGTTTTGAATTTCATTTGCTCCTGAGCCATAAGAGATGTATATTTGAGGCACTTATTTTTTCTATTTTACAGCTCCCTCACTGTATATTCTGTTTTAAAGTTTTGTACTTATTTTTAACCTTATAAGATGTTTCCGTACATGAAATTATTACGTAATTTTTTTTGCATAAAAGAAGTTTCATTTTGTGAGGAAACCAATATCTTTCCTTTCTCTGCAGGAAAAAAAGAGAAGACAACGAGCATTTTATGTATGATACAAATTCATACATGGATTAGTATTCATAACGGGGTCATATGGAAAATATGATTTTGTACGAAACTCATATCTTTCGTTCTGCTGAATATGATACACTGCGTGTTTTGTCAACGAAATAAAAAAAAATTACCCCTTTCCTCTCTCCCCTAAAAAAATGAGGAAAGATGAATTCACCAGACTCTGTGCATATAACCTCTAGTTCACCAAACTCTGTGAATATAGCCTCTAGTTTACCAGACTCTGTGCATATAGCCTCTAGTTTACCAGACTCTGTGCATATAGCCTCTAGTTTACCAGACTCTGTGCATATAGCCTCTAGTTTACCAGACTCTGTGCATATAGCCTCTAGTTTACCAGACTCTGTGCATATAGCCTCTAGTTCAGCCAGCTGTGATGGGTACCTGATTCTGTCCAAGAGCCCAGAAGATAAATCAGCGAGGGAGAAGAGAGAATGGGCACAGTCCTCACGATGCTGGCCCCCGAGAGAAGTTGATGTTTCCAGCAGCTCACTTCCACACGACCTCAAGTTATTTGGACAGCGCTGACCTTGCTCAACGTAAGAACAATAAAACAAACGACCACGTGGACCATAACATATACACGCTCTTCTCATTTCACAACACCTACAGAATACCTGCCAGAACCTCCAACAACAACAACAAAGGCAA
>JAPXFY010000015.1:57973271-57975771 GCA_030674185.1 Monoplex corrugatus | reverse complement strand
TTTTAGCAGGACGTACGTATATAGATTTGTCAATGGCGGGCAGGTACCAAGAAGTAGAGAACACCCACAAGTGAATGCATCAACGATATTGATGCTGTAGCGATCATTGTAAATCAAACTAGAGATTAGGCTAACATTTTCTTCTTTTTGTTTCTTCTTCTTCTTCTTCTTCTTTCTTCTTCTTCTTCTTCTTCTTCTTCTTCTTCTTCTTCTTCTTCTTCTTCTTCTTCTCTTCATATCTCATCATCATCATTCATCATCATCATCTTCTTCTTCTTCTGCTTTTATGTCTTGTCCTTCTTTCTTCTTCTTCTTCTCGTTGTTTCCTCCATTTCGTCTTCTTTCTTCTTGTTGTTCTTGCTGTAGTTGTTGTTCTTCTTGTTGCTCTTGTTGTAGTTGTTGTTCTTCTTGTTGTCTTGTTGTAGTTGTTGTTCTTCTTGTTGTTCTTGTTGTAGTTGTTGTTCTTCTTGTTGCTCTTTGTTCTTCTTGTTGTTCTTGTTGTAGTTGTTGTTCTTCTTGTTGTTCTTGTTGTAGTTGTTGTTCTTCTTGTTGCTCTTGTTGTAGTTGTTGTTTTTCTTGTTGCTCTTGTTGTAGTTGTTGTTCTTCTTGTTGTTCTTGTTGTAGTTGTTGTTCTTCTTGTTGCTCTTGTTGTAGTTGTTGTTTTCTTGTTGCTCTTGTTGTAGTTGTTGTTCTTCTTGCTTGTGTTGTTCTTCTTGTTGTCTTGTTGTAGTTGTTGTTCTTCTTGTTGTTCTTGTTGTAGTTGTTGTTCTTTTTGTTGCTCTTGTTGTAGTTGTTGTTCTTCTTGTTGTCTCTGTTGTAGTTGTTGTTCTTCTTGTTGCTCTTGTTGTTCTTCTTGTTGTTCTTGTTGTAGTTGTTGTTCTTCTTGTTGTTCTTGTTGTAGTTGTTGTTCTTCTTGTTGCTCTTGTTGTAGTTGTTGTTCTTCTTGTTGTCTTGTTGTAGTTGTTGTTCTTCTTGTTGTTCTTGTTGTAGTTGTTGTTCTTCTTGTTGTCTTGTTGAGTTGTTGTTTCTTGTTGCTCTTGTTGTAGTTGTTGTTCTTCTTGTTGTTCTTGTTGTAGTTGTTGTTCTTCTTGTTGCTCTTGTTGTAGTTGTTGTTCTTCTTGTTGCTCTTGTTGTAGTTGTTGTTCTTCTTGTTGTTCTTGTTGTAGTTGTTGTTCTTCTTGTTGTTCTTGTTGTAGTTGTTGTTCTTCTTGTTGCTCTTGTTGTAGTTGTTGTTCTTCTTGTTGCTCTTGTTGTAGTTGTTGTTCTTCTTGTTGTCTTGTTGTAGTTGTTGTTCTTCTTTGTTGCTCTTGTTGTAGTTGTTGTTCTTCTTGTTGTTCTTGTTTCGTTTTGTTTTCTTGTTGTGTTGTTGTTCTTCTTTTGCTCTTGTTGTAGTTGTTGTTCTTCTTGTTGCTCTTGTTGTAGTTGTTGTTCTTCTTGTTGCTTCTTGTTGTAGTTGTTGTTGTTCTGTTGTTCTTGTTGTAGTTGTTGTTCTTCTTGTTGTTCTTGTTGTAGTTGTTGTTCTTCTTGTTGTTCTTGTTGTAGTTGTTGTTCTTCTTGTTGTCTTGTTGTAGTTGTTTCTTGTTGTCTTGTTTAGTTGTTGTTCTTTTGTGTTGTTGTAGTTGTTGTTCTTCTTGTTGTTCTTGTTGTAGTTGTTGTTCTTCTTGTTGTTCTTGTTCTTCTTGTTGTTCTTGTTGTATTGTTGTTCTTCTTGTTGTCTTGTTGTAGTTGTTGTTCTTCTTGTTGCTCTTGTTGTAGTTGTTGTTTCTTCTTGTTGTTCTTCTTGTTGTTCTTGTTCTTCTTGTTGTTCTTGTTGTAGTTGTTGTTCTTCTTGTTGCTCTTGTTGTAGTTGTTGTTCTTCTTGTTGCTCTTGTTGTAGTTGTTGTTCTTCTTGTTGTTCTTGTTGTAGTTGTTGTTGTTCCTGTTGTTCTTGTTGTAGTTGTTGTTCTTCTTGTTGTTCTTGTTGTAGTTGTTGTTCTTCTTGTTGTTCTTGTTGTAGTTGTTGTTCTTCTTGTTGTTCTTGTTGTAGTTGTTGTTCTTCTTGTTGCTCTTGTTGTAGTTGTTGTTCTTCTTGTTGCTCTTGTTGTAGTTGTTGTTCTTCGTCCTCCAAAAGAAAAGTTACAAATACTAAGCACATCATTTGCGAAAGTTTACACTAATTTTCAAATGTTTATTAAACAGAAGTCGCAATCTGTTATTGGGTTTGACGCCAGACAATTTGATTGTAATAATGTAACATGAATGTTATAAACAGTAATTATCGTGCTTTACTCCTTGAGGCAGCGCAAATCGCATGCACGTATGAGAAAAGTGAGTTGGAATGGAACCCCCCCAAAAACAAAACAAAACAGTAAGCTAACACCAACAGAATGTTTGGGGCATTGAATAAGATGGGTTTTGATTGATTGGTTTGGTTCAGTTTTTACGTCGGCACCCACCTCAGGTGATATGACTGACGGGGATAACCATCCCAGGGAAGTGGGGGAAGGGGGGGGGGCTTATC
>JAPXFY010000015.1:57950771-57958271 GCA_030674185.1 Monoplex corrugatus | reverse complement strand
GAGAGAGAGAGAGAGAGAGAGAGAGACAGATGACAGAGAAGAGAGAGAGAAGACAGACAGAGAGAGCAGACAGAAGAGAGACAGAGAGAGACAGACAGAAGAGACAGAGAGAGACAGAGAGACAAGAGACAGACAGAAGACAGAGACAGACAGAAGAGACAGAGAGACGAGACAGAGACAGAGAGAGAGAGAAGAGACAGACAGAAGAGAGACAGAAAGAGATCAGAGAAGACGAGACAGACAGAGACAGACAGAAAGACAGACAGAGAGAGACAGAGACAGAGACAGAAAGCGATACAGACGGGACAGACAGACAGACAGACAGACAGACATAGGGAGTTACAGAAAAACGGTGGAAGGATACTACCAAAGGTGCACAGCGCAAAGTTTATGTCTCGGAAAAGAATGCAAAATGTCCAAAAATAAAAAAAAACACACACAAAAAACATGGCCTTTTCCGTGGTCTCTGGTCTCAAGTCCACACTAATCCACTGCCAGACCTAACTTACTCCCAGGGTCGTAGAGGGGAAAAAAAAAATCTTAGGACTATCCATGATCGTTTTATCATGCCCTGTGACGACGAGCTCCCAGCCCCCATAGCTCCCATTCAGTTCTCTGCGCGAACCATTTCAATGCGCAATTTGACATGCTCATGCTTTGGGGCGTTGTGTTCGCATATCTATGAGTTGGGAAGGAGAAAAACAGACGCGAGTGCCAGTGTTTCTGTCTGCGCACATATATATATATATGTGTATCACTTACACGCTTTTTTGTGCCTCTGTGTGTTTGTGTGTGTGTGTGTGTTTTTCTTCTTCTTTTTCTTTTTTTTTTCTCCACCCTTTTTGTGTGTGTGTGTGTGTGTGTGTGTGTCTTCTTTTTTTCTTTTTTTCTGTCTGTCCTGCCTTCTCTTTGCAACTTTTTTTTTTCTGTGATGGATATGTGTGCTTCTGAGAATGGGAGAAGTTTGTGATAGGAGTGGAAGGAGCTGATGTTTGTTTGTTTCGTGTGTTGTTGGAAAGGGGTAGGTGTGTTTTTCTTTCTCTCTGAATGTCTGTTTGTTTGTTTGTTTGTCTGTCTGTGTGGCGTGGTTTGCCTGTCTGTGTGTGTAACTCTCTATCACTGTCACTGTTACATTGTTGGATGACCAATGTTCTATGGTATGTGAGAGAATATTCTTTGGTGACTGTATTTGTGTGTTCATGAACATTTTTTTGTTTTAATCATGGAATCAGTAATGATGCCTTTTTCGTTCTCTGTCTCTCTGTCTGTCTGTTTGTCTTTATCTCTGTCTCTGTCTCTCTCTCCCCCCCCCTCTCTGGGTCTTTCTCTTCTCTTCTGTCTTTAGTCTCTGTGTCTTTGTCTCTGTCTCTTGTCTGTCTGTGTGTCTTCTCTGTCTGCTTGTCTTTTCTTTGTCTCTCTCTCTCTTTGTCTCTGTCCTGTCTCTGTGTGAATTTGTTTCTCTCTCTTTCTCCCCCACCCTCTCTCTCTCCTCCTCCCCCTGCCCACCCCCCCCTCTTCTCTCTCTCTCGCCTCCACATATCCCCCGAAGGTACTGAAAGGCTGAACTTGAACAGTGCTGTCTCTATTGAGGCGCGACTTCTGTCTTGTAGGAATCTTGATCTTTCCAGCCAATTGTTGGCACCATTTGAAAGGCACGTGGTGAAGAATGCCTTCAGGTATTTCCATCCACTTCTCTTCTTTGGTGTGAGCAGACACCAGAGAAGGTAGAAGTCAAATCCACGTCGTTAAGCTAACTGTCAAGAAGTAGATAATCTCCTGCTTCTTACCATTTGGTTGTGTATTCTGTTACGTTGTTGTTGTTGTTGTTGTTGTTGTTTTAAAGCCCAGCCGACTGCGCAGAGCCATATCAGGGCTATTTCTGTTACGTAGTCTTGTGTAAAAAGTGTATGCATAATGTGAGTATCTGTATGTAAGATTGTTTTAATTCGACTTGTTTTTACACCATTTTGAAACATCTATAACAAATATACAAGAAAAAAGAAAAAGAAAGAAAGAAACAAACAAACAAACAAACGAACGAACGAACAAAAAAGAAAGAAAGAAACAAGTATCAAACAAACAAACAAAACCTCATAGAGAAACGAAACGAACCCCGTGCCTTAAATACACAGACACCTAGATCTATCGATAAACATATCCATAATACATACATACATACATACATACATGCATACTGCATGCATATACACTTTATCTACAAAACACATACATACATACACACATGACATACAACATATATACGTACTAATACATACATACACATATACACACATGCACACATGCAACTATCATACATACATACATACATACATACATACGTACATATACTACATACATACATAATAAGTACATACATACATACATAATATATACACACATACAAACATGTACGTACGTATGTACAGTATAATAGGATATAATTTAATAATGCACTATACTATACTAATTACACTATACTACACTATATTACACTATGCTATGCTATATACTATACTATACTATACTATACTATACTATGCTATGCTATGCTATACTATACTATGCTATTAACTATACTAACTATACTACAATAACTATACATACTTATCTATGCTATACTATGCTATGCTATATATGATGAAGATATGATATAATAAACATTATAATACATAATATTGTATAAATATATATAATACGATGTAGTATAATATAATGGGTATATATCAATATATACATCTTAATATATCACATCACATCACATACATCATATACAATGACATATATCACATCCATCACATCATCATATCACATCATATCATATCAATCACATATCCATCATCATGCATCATATCATATCATATCATATCATACATACATATCATATCATATCATATATTATCATATCAATCATATCATATCATATCATATCATATCATATCATATCATATCATATAATCATATCATATCATATCATATCATATCATATCATATCATATATCATATCATATCATATCATATCATATCATAATCATATCATATCATATCTATATTGTCTTAACCACCAAGAGAAAAGTTTCAGTAGAAGTATCTCAATTAGAGCAAAAACAATATGGAGAAGCAAAGTTCAATAAAGGAAAATTCACCTGCAAGGTCTATTCAACTGAACAGCACGAACACTTGGCAACAGCATAAAAGGAACATCCGAGCATAATACGGTCTTCTTCTTTAACAACAATGGAAAAAAAACATTGTAGAGAGACTGATCACAAGATAGGCCCGGATAAGACCAATAATGCTGGTTATGAAGATAGATTTCCAGGAGAAAATTCTGCAAGGCTTAGAGATTATCACCCCGAAGCAGAGTCCAGCTTCCAACAGAGAATCGGATGCAAACTACATAACACTACCGAGCAACTTATTATATTTTCTTTTTCTTTTTTGTTGTTGTTACGATGAATTTACCACTTGAAATTGGGGTCGCTCTCCCCCGCGATAGCGCGTCGCCGCTGTGCAGCGCCACCCATATTTTCTTGCATGCTGAGCATGGGACTTCGGTGTATCGTTTCATTTGAAAGACTTAACATTATACCACCACTTAAGATCTAGAGGAGGAGGTAGAAAATCCGTTTCCGATCCATGATTCGAAATCCGGATATCTCACGTCCTAGAGAGATGGTTGGACCACTAGACAATTCACATGGCATCAGTGAAGAGAGACTGCAGATGCTGGCAATTCTGGCGTCATTGTAAGAAAGATACAGGACTAACATCTGACGTCATTCTGTGAAAGAAGGAACTACGTTGACTGGGTAATCCGACGTCTCTGTGAAGAGGAACTAATACTGAACAACTGAGTCATTCTGTGAAAGAAAAGAATACCAGACGACTTAACATCTGATCATTCTGTGAAAAGAAGTGAACTACGTGACTTGTATTGACGTCATGCTGTGAAAGAAGGGAATACTAGATGACTGACATCTGACGTCATCTGTTAAGAAAGAAGCTATGACTGAACAATCTGACGTATCTTAAAGAAGATGCCAATGACTGAACAATCCTGACGTCATTCTGTTAAAGAAAGAATGCCATTATGAACATCTGACGTCATTCTGTTAAAGAAAGAATGCCATATGACTGAAACTGAGTCATTCTGTTAAGCAAAGAATGATATGATGAACATCTGACGTATTCTGTAAAGCAAAGAATCCCTTATGACTGACAATCGCTCATCTGTAAGCAAGATGCATATGATTACAACGGGCGTATTTGTGAAAGAAAAAATACTAAGATGATTTACAGTCTGACTCATTGTGAAGAGAGAATACAAGTGACTTAACAATCCTACAAAAGAAGAGAATACTAGATAACTTAGCAATTCTGGCTGTCAATCTATGAAAGAAGAGAATACTAGATGACCTGACGATCCTGGCTGTCCTTCTGTAAAAGAAAAGAACACTAATATGGCTTGACACTCCTTGTCATTTTATGAAAGAATAGATTCTAATATGACTTGGCAATCTTGGCCGTCATTTTACGAAAGAAGAGAATATAGATGACTTAGCAATCCTGACGGCATTCTGTGAAAGAAGAGAATACTAAGATGACTTGACAGTCCTGGAGTCATATTGTGAAAGAAGATATGGCCGTCATTTCGTGACAGAAGAGAATACTAATAATTTAGGCGATTTTTTTTTTTAGTACAGAAGACAATACAAGCATCACTTTTCGATCCTGGCCGTGACGGGTGTTAAAGAATAGAATATTAGTGTGGCTTGACAGTCCTGGTTTCCGATCCTTCCTTCTTTCTTTCCTTCCTTCCTTCTCTTTCTCATTTGCCGGTGGCAGCAGTGCGTGTCGGTTGATTTCTTGTTGACAGAGCAGATTTCTGTTTATCACCCCCGCGACACAACCTCCAGGCGAAAGGACCTTTGAAATGACAGGCCGAGAATTTTATTTTGACTTGTGAGAAAAAGGAGTGGGGGATTTTAACATCTCTGGAACGGAGAGCATAAGATGGAATGAGTGAAGAGGCTGGAAAAAAAAAAGCTGGGGGTGGGGTGGTGGTGGGGAGGGGTAGAAGCGGGAGTTTTAAAGATTTTGTTTTTTATGTGTGGGGTGTGTTTTGTGTGTGTGTGTGTGTGTGTGTGTGAGAAAGAGAGAGAGAGACAGAGACACAGAGAGAGAGAGAGACAGAGAAAGAGAGAGAGAAAGTGAGAGAGAGGTGAGAGTGAAACAGAGACAGAAATAGAGAGAGAGAGAGGAGAGAGACAGAGAGCAGAGAGAGAAAGAGAGAAAAGAGAGAGAGATGAGAGAGAGAGAGGAGAGAGATTAACAGCAGAGAGAGGAGAGACAGAGAGAGAGAGAGGAGACAAGAGAGAGAGATCGAGAGATAGATAGATAGATAGAAAGATAGATAGATAGATAGACAGAGAGAGAGAGAGAACAGAGACAGAGAAGAAGACAGAGAGGAGAGAAGAGAAGACAGACAGACAGACAGAGAAGACAGAGAAGAAGAGAGACAGAGAGACAGAGAGACAGACAGAGAGACAGAGACAGACAAACAGAAAGGAACCAGTGGTTAAGGAGATAAGGGTTCGAATCCTCTCCTCTGTCTTGTTCGTCCTTGTCCAACCTTTGCTGGTATAGTTGGGAGGAAGACATACAGAACATCCAACTACAAGGAAATCCTTTCAGAACAAATTCCTGTTGCGGTTCCGGTTTCAGTTTCAGCCTCAGGCACTTCGCAGAATGTTAGTAAAATGTGTTAATGGTTTAATACAGATGCTGGAATCACACTCAAATACTTATGAATGCAGGAACTACACAGACCTGCAGATGTCATAGGATACTGGCAAATGTCAGATTTTTTGCTTTAAAGTTAATTACCCACACAGCAGGAGAAGGCCGCTGGATACAGGGATTACAGATTATCAGCAAGTGTGGAATGCAACCCTGTCAGATAGTCTGGAACCTAGCGGAGCCTCACGGCACTCACTGACTTATCTGCTGTCATCTCCATGGACCATCGATTTATTATCTTCCGTCTCCGCTTCTTCTTCACACACAAGAGACAGACAGACTGACAGACAGATTGACAAACGGATGAGAGAGAGAGAGAGAGAGAGAGCGACAGACGGACAGACAGACAGACAAACACAAATTCACAAACTGACAATCTGTCTGTCTATCTGTCTGTCTGCCTGTCTTTCTGTCTGCCTGTCTGTCTGTCTCTCTCTGTGCAGGGTCTGAAAAAGAAATTTGGGGAAACTGCATTATAACAGCGATATCATATCCGATATCCGAAGGTCGTTCTGTGATTGATGATCAATTTAATTACATGTAATTGTACTGTATGTGTATGTTCCTTGGTTCCTGGGGTCATCAGTTATACTGTACAGATTAACCCACACACACCCTCCACAGTGGGCATGGGCCTTTCGTGAAGTAATCCATTTGTATTTGTATTGTCTCTCTCTGTCTCTGCTTTTTTCTGTCGATCTTTCTCTCTCACGGTCTGTCTCTTTCTCTGTCTCTGTCTCTCTGTCTCTGTCTCTCTCTCTCTCTCTGTCTCTCGCTATCCCTGTCTCTTTTTGTCTGTGTCTGTATATCTCTGTCTGTCTCTGTCTCTCTGCGTCAGTCTCTCTGTCTCTCTGTCTCACTGTGTCTCTGTCATTTGTCTTTCTGTCTCTGTCTCTTTCTGTCTCTGTCTGTTTCTCTGTCTCTCTGTCTGTCTGTCTGTCTGTCTCTCTCTCTCTCTCTCTCTCTCTCTCTCTGTCTCTCTGTGTGAAGGGTCTTTGCAACAGATCGGCTAGTTCAACATCGATCGAATTAGCATGCTAGTGGTTCTGGATTCGAACTTTGGTGGTGGTGGTGGGGGGCTATAAACTGGCCTTCTTCTTGCCCATTTTAACATAGTTGTTGTTTTTGGTGGTGTCAATGCAGAAGTAGATAAGTTTCCCTTCCTCCACTTCCCAGGGATGGCACCGCTGGCCTTATTGTCTGAAGTAGGTGCTGAGGTAAAACTGAATCAGCTGTTTCTGTCTCTGTCTGTCTGTCTGTCTCTGTCTCTGTCTCTGTCTGTCTGTCTTTGTCTCCCTGTCTGTCTGTCTATCTGTTTCTCTCTCTTCTCTCTCTCTCTCTCTCTCTCTCTCTCTCTCCATCTCTTTTCTTTCTTCTTCTCCCTCTCCCTCCCTCTCTCTCTGTCTCTGTCTCGGTCTGTCTGTCTGTCTGTCTGTCTGTCTCTCTCTCTCTCTCCCCTCCTTTCCTGTCTGTGTGTCTCTGTCTGTCGGTCGATCGGTCTCTGTCTCTGTCTCTTTCTGATTCTGTCTGTCTCTCTCTGTCTCTCTCTGTGTCTCTCTCTTTCTGTCTCTTTCTCTTTGTGTGTCTCTCTTTCTTTCTGTCTCTCTCTCTCTCTTTGTCTCTCTCTCTTTCTGTCTCTCTCTCTGCCTCTCTCTGTCTGTCTGTCTGTCTCTCTCTCTCTCTCTCTCTCTCTCTCTCTCT
>JAPXFY010000015.1:57918271-57920771 GCA_030674185.1 Monoplex corrugatus | reverse complement strand
TCACGACAAAAAAAAAATATATACATATAGACATTTATATATATATATATATATATATGTATATATATTAAAACATACTAAAAACATACACAACAACAAGAGCTGGGGATGGTAAAGCAGCGATGGAGAGGATGAACACCGTCCTCATAATGCTGACTCTTAGAGACGTTGAGATCTTCACCTCATTAAACTTCGGATTGGCGAATAGGCACAGTACCCACTTTCGAATCTGGCCACCCGGGTTTGCACTGGTTGGAATCTCGACCTGGGAAAAACTTTATCTATCCGTGAATGGCTATCTGACCATGTTTAAGGCTGGGGAAGGTAAAGCAACGATGGAAAGAAGATGAGCACCGTCATAATACTGACCCTCAGAGACATTGAAGTCTCTACCTCATCAAACTTCGGAGTTATCGAACAGCCTTTTCCTTATCTAAAGTCAACCATCTTCATAGACAAAGTTTCTCCCAGGTCGAGAATCCACCCAGTGCAAACCCGGGCGGTCAGATTGGAAAGTGGGTACTGTACCTCTACGCCAGTCGGAAAGCTGGAGGGAAAGAGAACCCAGGTAGACCCAGGGAAGAAATATTGGGCGGACTTGCAGAGTGGCTGAGGACAGAGAGGGTGGAAAATGTGCTTGCGGCAACAAGGGATAGATGCATATGGAGGGCCATGATCACCAACGCCATGTGGCAGGGCACTTGATGATGATGAAAGTCAACCTAGGCTGTCACTGCCTCTGGTATCAGTGGTCTGGAGGTAGAACACTCGTCTTCCATGCGAGTGACTGTAGGTTCGTTTTCCTTCTCGACTGCACATAACTTTCTACACAAGTTGGCTTGTTCTTTTCATAGCGCAAAGGACTCAAAGATCTGATCAGTATCTCGAGTTCAATCCCAGCCTGCAGTATTAAAAAAAAAACAACTAGCTTCTCCAATGCCCATTTTAACGTCTCCATCATTCAAGTGGTGTCAGCTTCATGTTTCATTGATCCCTTCTTCACCCTCCTGCCTCTGCGTCTCCCTTGCCTATCTGAAGTCAACCTACACTATCACTATACCTCTGTTATCAGTCTGCAACGAAGCTAGGGTGACATTTCGTAACCCGATAAGCCAAGACGTGGAAGCCAATGTGTGCAGTTCTCCACCTCCCCCTCCCCCCCGATCCATTCCAAACCTTATTCCCCCCTTCTCTGTTCTCATTGTCGGCACAAGTATTTCGGACAGGAAGTTTCGTACGATAGTTTCGTACGTTAAGCCTTGAGACGGGAGTTTCCGTGTGTCAACGCCGAGTTAATCAGTTTGATTGTGCGACGTTCGGCGGTGAGCCCGCTTTGAAATGAAACCGTACGTGATAAATTTAAAGTCCCTACTGGGTTTTTTGTTTAGGACCTGTGTGTTAAGGGGTGGGTTACTAACCCTGCTTGTGTTGTGTTGTGTTGTGTTGTGTCTAGTGGTGGGAAGTTTTGTGTGTGATCTTTGGGCTTGGTTCTGTTGTTTTTGGTGTTTGGTTTGAAGTGTTTGCGCTAGTTCCGTGACTTACTGTATTGTAGCGATGGTGGTGACTGTGGTAAAGCTATAGAGAGTCTGGTGACTATGCTAGTGCTATAGTCTGGTGACTATGCTAGTGCTATAGTCTGGTGACTATGCTAGTGCTATAGTCTGGTGACTATGCTAGTGCTATAGAGTCTGGTGACTATGCTAGTGCTATAGTCTGGTGACTATGCTAGTGCTATAGAGTCTGGTGACTATGCTAGTGCCATAAAGAGTCTGGTGACTATGCTAGTGCCATAGAGAGTCTGGTGACTATGCTAGTGCCATAGAGAGTCTGGTGACTATGCTAGTGCCATAGAGTCTGGTGACTATGCTAGTGCCATAGAGTCTGGTGATTATGCTAGTGCCATAGAGAGTCTGGTGATTATGCTAGTGCCATAGAGAGTGTGGTGATTATGCTAGTGCCTTAGAGTCTGGTGATTATGCTAGTGCCATAGAGAGTCTGGTGACTATGCTAGTGCTATAGAGTCTGGTGACTATGCTAGTGCCATAGAGAGTCTGGTGATTATGCTAGTGCCATAGAGAGTCTGGTGATTATGCTAGTGCCATAGAGAGTCTGGTGATTATGCTAGTGCCATAGAGAGTCTGGTGACTATGCTAGTGCCTTAGAGTCTGGTGACTATGCTAGTGTCATAGAGAGTCTGGTGACTATGCTAGTGCTATACAGTCTGGTGACTAGGCTAGTGCCATAGTCAGGTGACTAGGCTAGTGTCATAGAGAGTATTGGTGACTGTGTTAGTGCCATAGACAGTCTGGTGACTATGCTAGTGCCATAGAGCGTCTGGTGACTAGGCTAGTGCCTTAGAGTCTGGTGACTAGGCTGGTGCCATAGAGAGTCTGGTGACTAGGCTGGTGCCATAGAGAGTCTGGTGACTAGGCTAGTGCCTTAGAGTCTGGTGACTATGCTAGTGTCATACAGTCTGGTGACTATGCTAGTGCCTTAGAGT